>JAPSES010000120.1:11900463-11918059 GCA_029822895.1 Maxillicosta whitleyi | reverse complement strand
TTTTTTTTTTTTTTAATTTTTTTTTTTTTTTTTTTAAATCACTCAAAGTCTGTATTTCCAACTAAGAACATTCATTTTAACTTCAGCCACAACTTCAGCCATGACTTCATCCAATGATAATTGTTGGGAAAATGTTCTGTTGGTGTCAATTATTCATTCTATCTCTGATTGTAACCATGGTAACTTTGGTTCTAATCTCAGTGGAAGAAACACATGTTCAACAGATGGACACTTTCTTCTTTTTAAACCACAGTTTGAACGGAGAATTTTCACCAGACATTGGTATTAACTCATGAAGTACAAACAGATAAAGAAACCATTACAATTTTAATCTATATAGTTACTTATAGTTCAGAAAATGCATTGATAGCTAATTGCTCAGAGTGTATGCAGAGTCATCAGGAAGAGAGTTTGTTTTATTGGAGAAAAGACATATTGAAGTGAAATATTTGGAAAAGCAGATGAACTATTGTGATAATGTAGGATTGTCAAAAGATATTATGTCCAGAGAAATGTCTCTGCCCATGACCCTAAACATGCCAAATGAACAGTGAAGTTCAGACCTAGAAGTATAGTGGCACGGGGCTGTTTCCCTTCTGACAATAGTGTCGGAATATATATTGGGATGGAGGATGAATGGAGCCATGTATCAGGATATTCATGAGATGAATCTGTTGACATTCACCAGGATGATGAAGATGAGATGCCGAGGAAACCCTCCAGTAGGACAATAATCCACAACTTAGTGCTCTTTTGGTTCCAGGGGAGGAAAATAAATTTGCTGGAATGGCCCAGTCCATCACTGAACTGAAGGAAAATAACTGAAGATTGAGATTCACAAGAGGATTTAAAGACATCCAATCCCAGCACTCAGACCCATAAGTTTTTTCATACACGAAACATCTTGAAGCTTCTTCATAAATAAAAGTTTCTAACCTACAGTAGTATATAAACCTGGGTGCTCAAAGTATTTCCTTATATCACTGTACCTTATTAAACATCATTTTATATATTGATAATAAAGTTAGGGCTATCTATTCTTAATAGAGTTAAAATCAATTTCTGGTCAAACCGATATATACTACTGCTGCAATGAAACAGTGTTGTTTCCCCCAGTGTAATTTAAACCAAGCCAACTTCTTTTTTTACTCTTAATCAAATTGTGATTGTGCCAGATAGTCCCATAATGAGACCTTCAAAGTGCGTGCTTCACCAACCAACACTTCAAAACCTAAAAGTGAATTGATGTCACGGAATATTTCTATGAAAATCTACTAAAAAAAATTAATGGATGATCAAAAAAGTTACTGATTGTTATTATTTGAACTCATTATTCAAAGCTGTTCCACAAATCAGTATACTGCACAAGTGACAACCTGTTATGCACGGTTTTCCCCAAACCCCACCTATGCAATGATTAGGAAGATCCATATTCAAAAAATAGGATTAGGACTTTTTTTGCAAACACACACACACACTCAAAGAAACACAACAGTAGCGATGATAACCCATGTACACATTCTCCTCTGCAATCAGTTAATACATGTCATGAACTGCAGGCAGAATACAGGAGTGATACTACCCTCTCCTCATCACCCCTGTCTTCTCTCTCACATCTTCCTCTGACACCTACATAATTACAGTCTGTCAGTGCGTGTTTGTGTGAGCATGTAATGTGGGGGAGGCATCAGATTCATGCTGTGCATCTGTATCTGACCTTTGCTGCTTAGAATAGACACATGCAGTGAGAAGACGATGGAGAAAACTGGGAAAAGTCAGAAGAGAAAGAAAGCCTAAGATGAAAGGAGAGGATATGGACAAAACACAAGGTGACAGAAATGAAGGCAAGAGAGGATGGTATGATAAATATGGTGGGAAAATAAGAAAAACATAAATATAGAATATACAGGATGTGAATGGTCATGGTCAAAAAAATTAAAGCTTTTCACAACAGTCTGAAAAATGTAGGTGTACAGGCTCCAGCTGCCTAATAAAATTAATCTCTTACTAATGACTCTCATCTCACCTGAGCAATTAGAGCACATACACACCGAAGTCAGAGAGAGCAAGATTAAGATGCTGTATCACTAATTATAGACTGTTACTGCAGCTTGTCTGTTTAAGTGTATGTAGCCTAACTGAGTTCTGGACAAAATGAAAAGCAATGAAGGAAACCAGAGAGAAAAACTAATAAATGGATTAACTTGTGTGTACAATCATGCATATAAGTCTGAGTAGAAACTCATCTTTCTGCATGTTGAGGGGTGATTAGTGGTTAGTAATCCTACCTAGGCAGACATATACAGATGAGAAACATTTTTAAAAAGCCAGGCTTAATCCATGCAACACATACATATTGATAGTTCAGGCTGTGTTTATATAAATAAAATTCTATAAATAGAAACAAACACAGATTAACTGGAAGGAAAAACTATGAATACAACACAGCTTTTGAATGTATACATCTAAAAACACATGGAAATAGGAAATTAAAATGTTTTGGTCCCTCCTAAACCAGAAAGAGTAAAATTGCTCTTTGGATGTGCAACCCATGTAGCAGCTGGGTGGGAGCTCCACCAAATTAGTCAGCAAAACCATTTGGCGTCAGAGCCACAGATCTCTCTCATCCATCAAAACCTTTGAAATACATTTCTAAAATGATTACACTACACAACAAAGCTAGGAAAATAAATTACAAAACAAAAAGTGCTTTTGTCAGTCTCTTAGCAGTAGAGTCCATCTGGCAGATTAGCTGAAAATAAGAAGAGTGGGAGTAAAAAAAAAAAATAAAAAAAAAGGATCAGAGGTTACGATGCGGGATGGTTCAAAGTAGGCTAATTTAAATTTTATTTCATTTGTCTTCATTTGTCCTGATGTAAATGAACCCTACTTCTTTTACAAAACTGTATGCCCATGTCATACTGCCATGTCATGATATTAGAATAAGACGAGGAGAGAGCGTGAGAGTTGCAGTGATGGAGTCAGTGTCACCTCAGCAGTCTCCTCCACAGGTTCATTATCGGCTCAGATGAGACAGATGGGCTTGTGGGAAAGGACAGAGAGAGAGGGGAAGAGCGAGAGAGAGAGAGAGAGAGAGAGAGAGAGAGAGAGAGAGAGAGAGAGAGAGAGAGAGAGAGAGAGAGAGAGAGAGAGGGAAGGACTCCTCTAAAAGTACAAATGCAAAGCAGGGAAATGCAACACTACCACTCTGACTATTTCTACAGCCTGATGATCACTCTGGATTGATCTACAAAATGGTTTTTAAGTCAGAGGGCCTAACCACCAGTCTGAAAGCCCAATAGTCTATTCAACATTTCATCTTGTTTACAACCTAGTACCAATGTAGCATTTACTCCTAATAGGATGTGGCTTCAATATCTTGAAATGGAAGGACACTTAAAACTAACAGCCAGTAGGTTGTTTTATCACAAAATAAGTAAATTTGCCATTCAGTCAATCATTCAGCATCTACACAAATTCATGCATGTTCATGATCCTGTTCATACATAGCTTTAAATGGATTTATATGCTCTGAAAACAAGTGGATTGTCAACTAACAATATCTGTGCCATGTATTTCAAAGTGATCACATGTGTTGAGATTTCATTACTTTAAGGTCAAAAGTCCATACACACACTTATTATGTTTAATTTGTTGCCAGACAAGCGACAGGTTGGGCTAGCAAAGACAAAATCAATTTACATGTACAAGCTACTCCAACTCTTTGCATTTTTTGAAGTGTTGGTGTAGTGGTTGTTTTGACACTAAAATGGAAAAAAAAAACAGACAGCAATACCACACGGCTGCAAGTTTTTATGGCTCATGCACAGGAGGGTGAGGGTTTATTTATTAACTTTCCTCACACTTTTGTTGATGTAAAATATAGGTTTATACCTATACAAGAAATGTCGAGCATATTACAGGCCTGTGTCTGTTTCCTTTACACTTAAGGAATGTAAACAGACATCTTGACAGTATAACAGACCAAAGAGTTAAGAGTGCATTACAGCTGAAATTACACCATAGATTTCATCCCAGACAATTTAGTGTGAACAGCTCTTACTGATGTGTTTAACAATCACTTCCTCAGCTGCAGTATTTGGGATTGGCTTTCAGTACCTATAAAAAGACACACCAGATTCTTTTGCGATATTTACTGACAGCTTATGGTGAGTTTGGAAAACGATTATGGTTAATAAAACTGAACTTTAAATGTCTCCTTTGCAAAATATTCTTCTTTTGACCACTACAGACTCTTATGTAGTGAAAATAAGGACAGACTCTCAACCACACAGCATCTGATGGAGAAGGAAGTCATTGAGTAACCCTTAACTTGTCAAGATTTCTCGTCTTCTGCATTAAATAATGAAAATCCACTTCTCTTTTCTCCACTTGTTTGCCTTTTGCCCTCTTTTTTTCAGCTCCATTTTCAGGCAGGAAAAGCCTCTTACAGCCAGCCAGACGACTAATAAGGAGCGGCTCCTGTCAGCCAATCCCCCGTTAATGCCTCAGCACACTGCATTATGGGCAAAATAACCCAACACGCACACATGCTCTCATTCTAAAACACTCCTGAAAAGGCTTGGAAAGGAGAGAGAGACGGTTGAGAGAACTCAGAAATCTTACAACTGTTCCTAAAACAGACATCGTCATTCCCTTTCGTCTTAGCTGAAAATGACTGATATGCATAAACATAAACAAACACACCCGCAGCCAACTGGAACAGCATTATTTAGACAAGAGAAGAGTGTACTGCTGGCTCTGTCTGTCTATAATACTGCATGTGTTTAGAAGGATAGAGAAGTGACTGAATGAGTCACTTCAACACACTACAGGAGACACGTTCTCCTGTCAGTGTCACAACATCCGGTCAGTACAAACCTCTTGTTTTCAGTTTGGTCCCATTGTCTCCCCAAAACTCTGTTAATCAAATGTTTTACAAGATTTGCTGGTTGTGAAAGTTTGTATTTATATCAAAGAAATGATAGAAAATTACACTTACTGTGGGTGAAAATTATGGTGGAGAATAAGACTATAATTTATCATTGTAACTGCTAAAAACCCAATAAGAACTCACACACATCAGCACACGCAAATCAATTAGTATTTTAATCTTTACAAATCTGTTGAGCTGTCATGTTTCTTCTTCATGGCAGTTTCCTCTATCTGTCTTCTTCTTCCTCCTCCTACTCCTCCTCCTCATAACGGGAAAAGAACATCATAAATATGTATGTATATCTGTTCATCCGTTCAACGGATGCGAGGAGGGAGGAAAAATTGTGTCAGTGAGCCTTGTATTTCATCAACAATTGGTGCTCTGATGATCTGCTTAAAAATTCATGACTGTCTTTAAGCTGCCCTTACTCGCAAACCAAGCGCGTCACTGCGCTACTAAACAGATGCATACACCACTACGGGAATAGCATTTCATATTTTATAGTGAACAAATGCATTGATTCCCAAACACACGTGTCAAACTCGCTTCAACTTTGAAATAAAAACAAACAGTGACATCAAACCTCAAAAAGTTTTATTTATTGTGAATTCAGAGCTAGTCTTTTTTAAATATTTCAGTATAATATAATAATACAATCTAGCACCAATACTATTGGTTGAACTTGAATTCATACCAAATTGGGTTTATAGATTGCCAGTGACCCAGAATAAATCTGATAACATTTTTGGAAGAGTAGTTCACAGTTACAAAAATGTTATGAATTAAAAAAGAAAATAATTCCACTTGCTGATAATGCGCAAAATTTCAAACGTCTGCAGCAGCAAAACTATTGGTTGGATTCATACCAAACTGGGTTTATAAATTGCTAGTGACCCAGAATAAACATGGTTATATTTTGGGAGAAGTAAATCAGTACTAGGGATGCACCGAATATTCTGTAACTGAATGTATTCGACCAAATATTGCAAAAGAAGCCACATTCAGCCTTCGAGTGAATTAAAAGCAAGCTCACCCTTGGTAAAATGTTGGCGGTGTGGAGATATTTTAAAGTGTTAGAACGAGAAGAGAATTGCAGTTTGCAACGAGTGTTCAACCAAACTATCTAGAATGGATTTTTCTGCAAAGACCTTTAGCACCGCAGCTTTGATTAGTCATTTAAAAGCCGCACATCCTGAACAGCATGCTGAGTACGACAGAGACAGACAGACAGTCAGACAGTCAGATGGCTGCAGCAGCTAAAACCAAAGCTTCGTGTCCCAGCACGCCCACTCCATCCGTGGTCAACATCTTTGAAAAAACTAAAAAGTTTGCAAAGGACATCGCCAAAGCAAATGGAATTACAAAGAAGGTAATGGAGTCCATGGCTTTGGATGATCAACTATTTAGTGTTGTGGAATATTCAATAAACATTTACTTTTTTAAAAAAAAACATGTCTAAAAATGTATTCTAGGCTATTTATGCACTATTAAAAAAAATAGTGAAAATTTTAACAACTGCACTCGATGTTCAGTATTCAGCCAAGCTTTTATATTTTATTCGGCTTCTGACACACATTTTCATTTTGGTGCATCCTGAGTTAGTACACATATTTTTATTTTATTTTTAAAATATTTTTTCTTCTCCCATTTACTTTTAATGGACAAAATTTCAAATGTCTATAAAAACATCAATTTAAAAAAAAAAAACAACATCAATTTTGTTTCAATTTACTTCAAACTTAGCGCATATACAGAGGCAATTGATATGCTGACATCAC
This sequence comes from Maxillicosta whitleyi, assembly GCA_029822895.1. Lineage (NCBI taxonomy): Eukaryota > Metazoa > Chordata > Actinopteri > Perciformes > Neosebastidae > Maxillicosta > Maxillicosta whitleyi. The sequence goes on along the minus strand of JAPSES010000120.1, from coordinate 11,911,345 downwards.
CACACGCAGAGACATGATGACATCAGCTGGATCAATGCCAAAATAAGATACAATACGTATGATGGGTGGGGCCTGTTGTGCCGGGCACCACTTGTTTATTTATTTAAAAAGTGGTCTATGGACACTCCCTGCTGTCCTTATTAATTCAATTGACAATGTTACACTGAATGTGTTGAATGTTGTACCCTGTTGTGTTCAATCAATATTCATTCAGTTGTGTCCTTTGAAATTTACAGTGATTTCCCATAGGGACGCTAAAGCTGTTGTACTGTAATGTGATGCACTGCATATTCTCACTAACACAATTACTGAAGACAGCGCAAGATTACAGGGGTTGTAAATGTGAAAAATCAGTTTAGGCTGTTAGCGTATGTACATTGTTTGGACTCTGATCACAAGGTTAAAAATTCATGAATGCTTTTAAGAGCCTCACACTTGCAAGGAAAGTATTCCTATGAAATGTGATACAGGTTACACGTTAATCTGAATGCTAACATGGCTGTCTATGGTGTGCTTTGACTTGCACAGTTACAGACAGAAGAAGATAAAATATTGGGCTTCTACAATAATCTATTCATCAAAGCTGACCCAAGCCCAGCATCACTAAGTAGAAGCTGAGGATCGTATTACTAAAAATATACGAGACCTCATTCGTTTTCTGAAATGTCAGATAAGTTTTATTTTTAGAACAGGTTAACTTTCATGGTTCAACTTAATTCAGCACTAGAATGCACCTAGAAACAAATTTCATCAGGTCTCAGACAAGTCATGAACCACACATGTGCCATTCTTCCACCTCTCTTAGCTTGTGTTCTCCTCTTTTATATCCCTTCTATTCTCCCTCCTCCCTACATTCTGTCCTAATTGAAAGCTGAAAGTAGAGTTTTATATTCTGGCAGCATCAGATGATGAAAGGCGTTTGATCACTGTTTACCCCTGCAGGTGGTACACAGCGGTAGCAACATGAGATACATTTATATCTTTTTATGTTTTTCTCTCTCTTCTTGCGTCTAATGTGTCTCTCTCTTCTTCTTCCATTCTTTATACTTCTCCTCTTATCTCAACTATAGTTGTGTCTGCCTCCAAGATGGCATAAAACTAAGAATATACTGGACTATGGTCTGACAAGAACTTACTGTGATTTGCTGTTTGTGAAAGAGGCTGTAAATAGTGGATGGATAAAGTTACAACATCCTTTACTCAGGTAGTTTGTTTCTGCACTATTTCCTACAAAGGCGGTGGTGAAATCTCACCACATGATAAGAACTGTGATGAAACAAAGCATTTGTTTCTTCGCATTTCCCCTCTTGGGCAAACAGGTCAAGTTGCCAAGAGTATGCAGTCAGAGGGTAGCAGCAGCTAAATAAAGAATGTAGTCGCAGATGTTTATCTGCCATGTTTTCAGGTTATTTGCAGCTTCTACATACAATGGTCACAACATGAGTGATTGTATGAGTTTTAACTCTTGTGATAACTATTATGCTCAAAGGAGCAAGTCATAATTTCTTACAAATTGTGACCAGTCACAGTCTAATGACAGACAAAGACTGGTGACAGAAAACAAGTCCTCTAAGGAAACTGGCAGTAACAGTCTTGAAAGTACAACGAATTACCATATTTTGTAATGTTTTTGACAAATATGAAGATGAAGAGCATAACAAAGAATCCAATCTGTGGATGAATCTGACGTTACATTAAGTGGACAATTACTACAGGGTAAACAATACGTAGAGACAGAAGCAGCTTCAGGTTTCTTTCATAAAAACTCCTAATGTTGAGTTGATATCACTGCAATACGTCGACATAATCAAGACGAAAAACAGAGTGGCATCGCTAAAACTGGGCTTAATGCTCACCGCCCTGTCAACTTGGCTCAGAATCACCTCATCTGACACTTGTCTTTCTGAGCTCATCATCTTTGACAGCTGTAATTTCTGGCTGTCTGACAGATTTGATCTGATTTCAATTCTGCAGTGAAGATGTCAGGATTTAGTCTGAAATCAGACGTCATGGGTCACATTAACACAATACTGAAATATGAGGTGATAATTAAAACTGCAGTGCCTAATGGTCTTTTAGTGTCACTGGGAAAAAAATCAGCAAGTCATGCCAGGCACAACAAACCTCAGCCCTCACATGTAATTCAACCATTATAAGTAAATGGGAAGATTTTTAAAAATCTCTTTTTTTACATTAGAACTTTGACCTACCTTTCCAAAAATATATAATGCCATGTAGGATCACTGGCAATCTTCTATAAACCCAATTTGGTATGAAATGAACAAATAGTTTTGCTACTAAAGTATTAACAAAGAAACAAGCAAACTGAACCAAAAACAATATGCCTTGGCTCCCCTTTGGGGGCAGGGTAATAATTAGTCTACCTTATAGCGTGTTGTAAGTCAAGGGGCCTGAGAAGAATACAAAACCTGTACATCTATTCCATCCCTATGACTTTTACTTCATGACACAGGATTTTGTCTAACCACTGTTATTTTCAGACAGCTGTAATTACTAATTGGTACTCATATTACATCGTACAGGACATGTGCATAATTCTATCATTATCGTTTCTGTGTCAATGTGAATACTTAGAAAAGCGGCTTTACATTACCATCAACAACTGAAACAGACTCAGCTTATCTGTATTTAGTGCATTCAGTCTTTTGATTTGGATCAATAGGAAAGTACTGCAAAGTAAAAGTGTAATTCTGATGATTACTGTTATTATTGACTCCTGCAGACTAAAAAATCATTACGGATTATCAAGTGATTATTATTGTTTATTCTGATACTTTCATTCCACCACTGTACTGTAGTATATGTCAATTAATGATTTAATTATGTACTCCCCAAGAAAAAGAGACATTGAACATGGCTATTGTAAATAATAAATCAAACATGTGAGCTGCTATTAATAACTACCATTCTAAATCAAAGGGCTGATTACTTTCTCAAACAGCTGATTAATGAAAGGTTAAAGGGCAACCTACATAGAGCATCAAGCATTAGCTATTACTATTAGCATTCAGTACATTAAGATTAATCTGCTACTGAAGGTGCTTGAAGGGACCAACTGCAGATCTTCACTCGTGCTATGGTCAAGGACACTGCCAGGAGAATTAAACCAAGAAAGTGGTGGGCCTAAAGGAAACACAGTTGGCATTGTGAAAAAAACACAAAATGGACATAACAAAAAAAAAAAAAAAAAAAGGTTCAAACATTCTACCTGTGAAGTCAAAGTGCTAACCACTCTAATTGTTCAGTCCATGATTGAAATGAGAAGCACACAGAATAATTTTTACCTTTTGGTCATTAAAAAAAAGCTAAATGGTACAGAATGGTGTACAAATTATGTTAGTCAGTTGCACCATCCACCCTCATATGAGTGAACAGAGTCAATTATCAAAATTGTGTAAAAACATCATGATTAGCTCAAATAATTACAATCAGACAGTTATGTAATAGCTGCAACAGACATTATTTCATTAACGGCAGCATGTTAAGGCAGAGAAAATGCACAGGTTTAGCATTTGAGCTCAGTAATATTAATACTAAACCTAAGCACAGTACTCTGCTCATATAAAATTAAACATACATTTTGCAAATGACAGATTTTCTTGCTGAAAAAACAGTGTACATTTCTGCTGATATGGTTCATGATTTTTGCTCCAGATGGCCAGAGAGCAACTATTTTAAATCCTCATATTTGTCATCAAAGCAATGTCTCATTTAGGTTTCCAATAAGGCTGCTAACAATGCAGGAGTCCGCTCACTGATTTAAGAAATGATGGGACTTGAGATTGAGTGTTTGAGGATGGTGCATTATTCAGACTGGAGTGCACGTGCTGTAAAGACACAAGTACTTAAAGAGCCCTTGAAGTACTGGTCAGGTTCATTTGAATGACAGTGTATGTAACGTAGGGCTCAGAAATACAGAGTACTAGCTACACAGATGCACATAACCACAATAGACTGAAAAAGTAACTTACTAAGAGTGTCCGGATGTTTGTTACGAGTACATAATCAAAGTAACATCTTAGTAACTGACTTGCCTGCTGACTAACTGGCTGGCACGATACAGACAAAGCAGCTGTGTTTATGACTGAGGAAGGACCGTCATGCAGGCAGACGGGTGAGCTGTCTAAGAATAGATAAAAGAAGGGACAGTGTGCTGGGAACACACACAAAGTGTGACCAATGTCTGGCAGATAAGTTACACGTGTCTTAGCCTGCCATAAACACATACTATTCCAACCACACACAGAAATGCACACACTAGCTTTGATGTTCCACAGCATCATTTTTCAGCTCTTTCATATTGCCACATATGGTAATTCACTTCTTGGCACTGACAACTTCAAAGCTATGTAAACTACCTTCTTACAAACCATCTCCCTTGACCAGCTAATGCCATTTCCTCCACATGGCTGATTCTAAAAAGAGGGAATTTCATAGATTATCATTCACTGGAGCATATGCATATATCCTTTGCTTTATTCAAGTAGGTCAAAGGTTACAATAACTCTTACAATCGAACAAACACCAAAGACACAGATAGATTTCACACACTGTAATTAAAAGGCTGTGTTCATGCATTCCTAAAATGCAATTAAGATAATCTGCAGGACTAAAATACAATGGGGTTGAAGATTTCAGCTAAAGTCCTGAATTTATTGATAGTCATCTCTACCATCTGTAATCACATTTTTTGCCCAAAACTCAAGAACTATGACAAGGAGTTTTTCAGTATCTGCCCATCATTTCTATCCACGTTGTTCTTTCACTAAATTACTGCCATAAAGAGTGGCTGCAAAGACTTAAGACAAAAGTTGAATTTGATCAAACTTTTGGATTCCTGAGTGGAATAACTGTACACATAAAGTTCAGGGGTTTGACTGGGGTGAAAACTTTTCTTCATCTGATCTTGGTTTGTTTTGATAGTCCTCTCATGCTGACTCATACTGACTCGCACCAACTCAAAATTTTCAAGTTGAAATGTTCTTTAGATTTTGAGTTTCAACTGCAAACAGATAGGCCCAACTGCAAAATACTTGTGATGGTGAGGGTAAATGTGTGTCATATCCAGAAACAAATTAATCAGGAAGTTAGTCTTTCAAGTTGATTCAAATTGTTGAAGTTGTCTATTTTAACATTTCCTATAATTGTTCATGGTTAACTCACATTCTTATGTGATAGTGAACTGTACTGAACACTAAATACTGTCAAAACAACCAATCTGAAGATATGACTTAGGGTAACCAGAATTAGCAAATTTAGTTTATGAATTATTAATTTAGTTTTAGTGCAATCATCATTGCAGCAATTCATGTAATGCCTTTAGCGGGGGTTTCAAGAGGAATTGCTAACATTTCTTAGGGCTGCAAAATATAAAACGAAAAGTTCTCATCATTTTTTCCATAATATCTGAGAGTGGCATGAATATCTCTGGGTTTTCAATTGGTGGTTGAATAAAAAACACGCATATGTATGCATAACCTCAAGATGAGGGAAGTCTTAGTCATTTTTGTCATTTTATTATCAATTATCCGTTGAACTACCATCAACATCGTGATCACTTTAAAAAAAAAATGAAACCATGAATAACCATCATTAGTGAAATTTCCATTAGATATCTGTGCAAAAGTTTACCAATATTTACTAAATGTCAGAAAAACAGTAAGTGTGTAATGTTGGCTTTTCCATTAAATCACAAATGTGATAATTTGTTAATTATCACAAGTGGAAACAACATGTCATTCCATAAACATGGTAACGAAAAGAAATATCACGTTCGGTTTCCTGGTGTGTCCACACATACTGAACCATGTTTCTTTTAAACCTGTCTTTTTTGCTTATTGTAACATCCACCAACATTGCTTTTTTTTTTTTTTTTTTTTTTTTAATTCATGTGACTCTAGTTGTGGAAAAAAATCTTTCCATTGCAGTTTCACATGATATAGGCTACCAATGTCACTGTGCGTGAAAAACCACCTCTTGCCAATGCAAAAACATTTAATTGAAAAACAAAGAGTTTTGCAGAAATTGGCATTTTCCATTAGGCAAATTTTTATGCACGTTATATTCACACAATTTGAGGGTCAATGAAAAAGCGACTAATGTTATCTTTCACTCTTGATTTAAAATTAATCTTTAAATTGGAAAAAAATTTTTTTTTGCATTTATCATGATTATTATCAACAGATAAGATCTTACTTATTTTTATCATTATTATTTTATTTTTTAATACATTGTCCAGATTTAATTTCAGTTAAAGTTCAGTGCTTTTTGACATGTTGGAGATCACAAAAGCAGTTAGCCTAATGAACAATTTAATAACTGCAAAAATACTTAAAATTGGAGCACGAGAGGAATTATAAACAAACATCATAACATCTATAAAAATTACTGGCACTCCACATAACCATTTTAAGGAAATCCCATGATTTTTTTCTTGGTTGCATTTCACAACTATACTAGCTATAGCATTTTCAACAGTTTTATCAGGGAAAACTGCTCAATTGGAAGGCTTCCACCAACAGCAAAAGCTCCACATGATGCACAATACCAAAGAAGCTTTACTTAACTCAACCATTGCTGTGTTCCCCACGGAAACACTATGAGAGGAAGAACCTGTGTAAATGATGACACAATACAAGTGAAGTTGTGCTGAGTCTTCCCTGAGTAACGCCTTCCACTAATGTGTAACACAGTATGAAAAGAATATGCACACAACAAAAAAAGCCCAAATACTGAGAAGGGGGTAAACAGGACAAATTATCTGTCAAATGGATAGAAATAGGATTATACTGTATCCTTCCTTTCAATAATGAGTTTACCTTCCAAATGGGTCACTTTTTTTTTGTTTGTTTTAATGTGTTTACATGAAGCATTTATAATCTGGTTGCTGTAATACCTGGTGCAACAAAATCTCCACGCAAAGCTAATACAAGCCTGTTTTACAAATAGAATCAAGACAATATAGCAACCATTGATTTATAATGTAAAAAACACAGAAATAGAATGTATGTGTGCCTGTCAAATAAATGAAGATGAAGCTCTGATGTCACAGTTTGATTTGTTTTAGGATTAACCATTTGCTTACTTGCTACTGTGTCACAAATCAGACACAAACAAGTGATTGATTTGACCTCGAAATGAAAATCATTTCCAGTCCACACATGCTCTGAACAAGACAGACTGACACAGATAGATGGATAGATGGATAGATAGATAGATAGATAGATAGATAGATAGATAGATAGATAGATAGATAGATAGATAGATAGCCTACTTCATAAACTGTTTTCACTATCAACAGCAGCTGCCAGTCTCACCAGGGTGTCAGGCTGCTGCTGGCATTCACACACATACACATTAAAATACACACACTTTAACACTCAAAATCAATACAGCCCCCTCCCCCCTCCTACTCTGCACATGCTCTAACACAACAAGGCAACACCACAGGGAGATGCGTACACAGATGAATTGTGTAGGCAAAATTGTTTTGATCCATCACTGTCATGGGCTAAAACGCTGCTCAGTGTGTGTGAGAATTATGCCATGTTGGGCTTGTTGACAATATCATGAGGAGCTCAACGTGTCTCAGAATATTATAGCTTTTACATTAACAAAACAGTCCTGAATCCCCCCCCAGCGCGCGCACGCACACACTCACTAGGTTTGTATTTCTAAGCTTCAGCTAGCTTACATGTAAGTATCAAAATAGCACGACACATGTGAAATTAACATCCGTATTATCAAAGTCCACAAGGTACCTGTATCCAGAATTATATCAAAAGAGTCAGTCAATGAAAATGAGCATAAATGGGGGTGTATAGTCAGATACATTCACGCACATATGTGTCATTTTCCTGTCCGAGCATCCCCACTCACCGATAAGAGGTCTGCTTTCTGAACGCCAGTCCTCTTAATTTCTCCTCCAGGCTGTCTTGCTCCATGTCGGGCAGGCTGCTGAATGTGTCGCTGCAACACCCAACGGCCGCCTCCTCCGAGCCGGCTCCGGATTCAGAGTCGCCGCCGTCGGCCCCCAGAGAAGCCAGGCGTCCGCTGAAACCCCCCGCTGAAGCCTGGCTGTTGCGGTCCTTCGCCTGGGGGTCCATGCTGGCCGTACCCTCACTGACTGTCCACGCGCTGGACCCCCTCTCCCCCGGCTGCTGAGGGGACGCAGATGCCGGCAGAGGAGGGAAGGTGCCAAGGACCCGGGGGTAAAGAGCTCAAGGTCGGGTTACAAGCGGCTGGACCATGGAGGTATCTGACTGCTGTTGTGAACTGCAGCCAGACACGGCACGGCACACGTAGCCGCCTGGACAACAGACTGAACTGCATTCACGAGCCCTACAGGACTAACGTCGAAATACGTCAAGCTCGAGGACCCATCCCGGAAGCGTAGTTTTTTAAACTTTCACAATAAAAGCTTTAAAATGTTAAAATATCAGCAACTTCCTCAAACGTGTTGTAATAACTGTACAGGGCCTTGCATTAACAGACTGATAAAATAAAGATGAAATATGTCTTAGGCCACTGCTATAGTTTTATTTTTTTTTATTTACTCTAAATAACACCATAAGCAAATACATAGTCACTTTATCCACTAGCAGATTTCACTGTTAATTACTTGCACTGCATCTGCACAGAACCATTAGCGGTACCAGACTCACTCAAACCCATTGGTTTTGTCCACAGTGTATATTGCATATTTTGAACTTTATCTTACTTGTTTATTCTCTTGCTTTTTTACTTTATTATTTTTTTTACTACATAATGTTCTATGTATGCACCAAACCCAAATTCCTAGTAATATGAACACTATTTATTTACATGGCAATAAACATGCCTCTGATTTTGATTTATATTTCTTAGGCATATATTTATTTTATGTTGCAGTGTTGCACAAAATTCTGACTCAATAATGTTAACATGTCACTGCCAGTGTCATTTGCTGTTTGTTTATTTCATTTTTGTTGTTTTCTTCCCATTTTTGTGCCGGGAATGAATGAAGTCCTGAAGGTATGTAGTAATAAGGCATTTGAGTGAGCAGTACAATATCCTCAGATTCTTTCTTTCTTTATAAAGTGACAATGAAAAGCCAACAACACATTAAAAATATTCATTGCTGCCACTGGTGGAACAATACTTTTTATTTAACAATAGTATGAAGCTGAACAAAGCAATGCTGTGACCATATAATTTCTCTTGGAATATATGTCAAATTATACTTTTATTTTTTTAACGGATGAGAGGAAGTGTAGTATTTGCTTCTTTTTTGTAATTGACGGCGTTTTCAAACACTGCAAAGCGCGAGCTGTTGTGAGGACGGCGACAGGACACACGAGGATGAAACCACAGCCAGATGCAACATCCATCCATTCATGTGGTCATACATAATTCATCTGTCCATCATCTGCAGATCCATGTATCTTTTCGTCAATCAGTCTGTGTCAGCCTGTCTATCTGTCCTCTATCAATCCATCCATCTGGCCCAGGGGACGAGCAGTGTGGCATTGTGGGATATTCCTATTCCTCCTTTCTGCAGCATCATCAGTCAGAAAGTAGGGCACAGGGTGAGCTTACACGCACAAACACACGCATGCTGTCAGTATCTCTGTGGCTATAATTACATGCACACTCACAGTCCATGTGCTGTATTTATGTCAGATCTTTCATGATGAACTCAGCCCCACTTTCCTGTTCGGCTTGTTCACTAATGCTTTATTGTTGTTCACAGTCAGTCAAACATATGGCCACATCTGTCAGCCTCCTTTTTGTTTCATTACGCTAAACCATCAAGTTCATCCAATCATTGTGAACTGAAGGTGAACTTTGACTCCCACCAATCTTTTTTTCCACTGGGAGCATCTGCAGGCAATGTGCTTACCATAAATAATTTCACAAAATATTAAAGACAGGGAAGACTTACATGGTTAAGGTTTTTTACTTAAATTTACATCTTTTTTTATCCACAGTGCTGAAAAATAACAAGGAAACACATTAGAAATGGCACTAATTCAAGAATCTGCAACAAAATCACAGTGGAAATCTCGTGGATTAATGTCAAAGTGATAGTGATCGTTGTATTTGGGCAAGGTGGAACAGTTTTAGAAAAGAAACAAAAAGAACTCAAATAGAAAAAAAACTTTTATTAAGATAAAGAGCCTTAGCTTTCTTGAGCAAAGTGAACAGTATGAGCACTCTAATGTAGTATGGATAGGGTTAAATGAAATGTAATATGTATTTGTTATAATTATTTTTTTCTTTTGTTTGTATTAACACATAAAGACTCAAACAGCCATCAGTAACCAAAATCATCTACTGATCTTAACTGTTTAATACATATTGATTCACTAGTCCTATCAATAGTAAGTTTCTTTCAGCTTTTCCTTTCAGGGGTCACCACAGTGAATCACATTCACAGTTGATTTGGCACAGGTGTTTACATCGGATGCCAGATTGTGCCGGGCTTGGAACCAGCACAATGAGACACTGCCCCAGGTATAGGGATATATAGCGCAGAGGGCCTTACCCAAGGGCCCACCTGAGGATTGAACTGGCCATCTTCCACACCAAAGTCAGCGGTGTAATCCACTAAGTTACCCAGTTGCTTCCGATTCACTAATCCTATCAATACATGTAAACTACAAAAGCACTCAGAGAGCGTAAACCTCCACCAAGCAGCACAGTTCCCCCACATATTGTGACTGACACCCCGTAATATTACTCCCACGTTTGTTTTTATCTATTTTATTAGATTCTTCACACTGGAAACATACCCAAAACAATTGGAATTACATGCTGCTAACAAAGAAATTAACAAATCCACATTTCCATAATGGTGGTTTTCTTCAGGATCTAGCTCCAT
>JAPSES010000120.1:11888910-11900363 GCA_029822895.1 Maxillicosta whitleyi | reverse complement strand
AAAAATGAATGAAACTATGGATGGAACAAATATTATGAACTTTATTGTGGCACTATGTAAGAATTATGTGGTAAAAAAAAGATGTGACAGTGAATGTCTCCTGTAATCAAAACCAAAGATGGTGCAGTCAAATATTACATGTATGACTTTTTTTGGTCAATATATGGTTTCAATGTTTGCTTTTGTAGTTCTGAAGAGTTGTTAAATGCTGGGTTGTGCAGGTGTAAACTTGACCCGTCTTTGACCTAAAAATATGCATTTGCAAGTTTGTAGAGCATGGAAAGCTTTGTGGAATTTCTGTGGTTAAGACACAGAACCAGGGTGATGAGCTTGAGCTGAACTTCAGTTAAATTTGAACTTCCTGTATGGGTGCTTAATTGCAGGTACAAATCCTCACATGGGGCTACTTGAATGTCATGTGATTAAATATCCCCACATGGGGAATTTCCATTTGCTGCATGTATAATTTGCCTAGTGTCAGTGTTAACCAATAAGATGTGTATATGACCTTTAATGGAACTGAAGGACAGGAATCTTCTAACAGTCACTAAAGACTATGATAAGTTCAAGTGAAGTTCTGTCCTTTTTTGGGGGGGGGGTAGTTAAATGAAGTTTGTTACCATTTTTTTTTTTTTTTTTTTTTGTGAAACTAGTGAAAAACTGCAACTGAAAACTCATAATTTTATTATTTTTCTTACATTTTGTAAGCAATACATTTTTCTATTGACCTTTTTCTAAAACTCCATTTTTTTCTTTTGATTTTTCTTCATTTTTCCTGTGTCGATCCTCCCACCAGAAAATCTTTATTGGTAAGTTGATTAACAAGTTTAAGTAACCCCCTCTGGAATTGGCCTGGGTTTTCCAGACCCTTTTCTTGGGTACTTGAGAAAGTAGGATTAAAGAATACCAACGGCCATACATTCTGTAGGCATGCAGACTAGCCTGGGTCACAACAGAGATTAGAAGCTCAGTGTAAGAATATTTTTTTTAAATATCTAAAACAGGAAATAAACAAAAAAAATTTAAAAAATGTGTGATACATGTGCTGCATGCTTACAAGAGGTCCATATACTGAATACATAAACTTAATCTGCAAGTACAAACTAACTTCACAGTTGCTGAAGGCACCACAGGCAGAAATTGGAGGATTTAAAGCAAACAGGATTAACTCTGAGGATTAACGCTAAATGTCTGACCTGTGACCTACATGGCATAATAAGCAGTTAGAGTAGTAATTAAAGGCTTCGACTCTACACACCAACTCCTTATACGTGTAATAGAGCACAGTGCCATGACTGAATCTTTTTTTAACAGCAGTAGTAGATGTGTTAAAGATTATCATTTCAATTGGCATTTTGTTTTGCAATTTTGTTTTGTTTTGATTTTGTTGACTCAGAGGTATGCTGATTTGTATATAAGCTCACAACATCTGAAATAAATAAACATCAAATATCAAAGTAGTGCAGACCAGAGCAACATATATGAAGGGGATCATCAAAATACAACAATTTCCAAAATGACTTACTTCATTTTGGACATAAAGGAAAGTCAAGACTAGTCAAGAGGACGTTGATATTCTCTTATAACATGCTGTAAGTTAAGGAACTGTTAGAGTCACATTAATAGAAAAAATAAAGGAAATGCCAACATATGGGACAATTTCAATTTCCAATTTTTTTTCTGACATTGTCCTAAATCTCAATATAAGCAACTACTTAAAATAATAATAAAAGAATTAAAAACTAATGAAAAGGTATAAGAAGAAGGGCTTCAACACAGATTTAGGTATAGGTGCTATAGGTTTGTAAATATAATGAATTAAATGTGTTAAAATACTTGAATAAAAAGGAGAATTCAATGAAAAAACATACAATTTCAGCTATTTTCTGAGATGCACAAGACTGATATGACAGGATATTTTGCCTGGCTGCCGGACTTAACCAGCATGTAAAGTGTTTGGAGTTAATTTGGCCAGTAGAAAAAGTGTGAAGTGAAACCTGCAACAAAGTAAATGATCTGTAATCTGAGGAGTTTAACACAGATCAAACAGCAGCAGCGTGTTAGTTAATGAGCACACTGTGTGATGGAGACAACAAATGTGTGAATTCACTCTGGACACAAAATACTTAGTGACAAAGTTCATCCACAAAATGCAAGAATATAGTGAAAAACATCAATTAATATCTGGGAAGATATCAGCATAATATTGTTCTGCATAAAGCACCTAAAATATAAGTCGACTGCAGCTTTAACACTTGCCAGTCTATTAAAAATATTGAAATTAGTGTTCTGAGTCCAGGATATTTATTCATATTTTATCCACTAAGCTGTTAAATATGTTAAATTCATGTATGTATGTATGTTGGGTGAGCTGCATAACAAATGTCTTTTACATTACACAGTCACATAAACTGTATGAAAGCAAAAGTCCTAAGTATCACTGGTCCCTTAACTTGCAAGGTACAGTAGTGTTGTGATGAGCATTATTTCTCATTTTCTTTTCTTCTAATACAACAACAAAACACAGGGAATATGTGTACATCCTTAAAAGACACACAAAAAAAAACTGCTGAAGGTTTTAAAGGGTGAAGTCATTTGAAGTTTAGTGTGACCTCTGACCCCATGACGAGAAGCAGCAAAAGCAGAAATATCTGACATGTTTTAAATGAAACCTGGTATAAAATATCAGAATCTGAATACAATAAATATCATATTGTGTGAAGAGAAGGGTTAAAGACATGTGAAATGCAAAGAGAGGTCACGCTATAAACTATGTCTTTGTTTTTCCCTGAAACATTAGTTTTTCTTGCTGTACACTTCATCTAGTGAGGACACATGATTAGAACATTACTATATCAATAAACCTAAGTACTGTAAAATGTAGGAGCTATATTACACCAAGCATGGTTACAGAATGTCATCTTTTAAAAGTACTTCAATTTTAATGGGACATTTAAGATTTTATATTAGGGTGACTACTGAGTTCAGGTAAAAGTCACATAACATTAAGCTTAAATAGCTGGAATTTCCCCTTGTGGCACTAATAAAGGTACATCTTAATATAAATCTAATCCACAGAAGTCCTCAGTGTGAGGTCGAGTTTGCTGAAGGTCCAAAGTTTGTTTTACTTTATAAAAATAACCCAGGTATTCATACAAGGGAGACTAATGAGGATACTGACTTCATTTGTCACATCAAACAGCTATACAGGTTTTTTTTTTTTCTACCTGTCACTTCATTCATCCAACACTGCTCTGTCCGTCTTACCACTCACCAGCTCCAGGTCCCTCATCCGGCTGAAGCTGACCACTGAGGTGAGTGTGCGTGGGGGATACTCAGTCAGATACACGCGCTCGTCGCTCAGCACCACGTGCATGTAGACTTTATTGATGTTGTCCGACTTCACCACGCACGGTTCGTAGGCTCGGATCCGCTCGTACACCGTCCGCTCCGTGTTCCGCTTCAGGAAGGAGTCTAACTTCATGTTCCGGCGGCAGAGCAGAGCCCCGGAGCCGGTCCGAGCCATAGCCGAGCGGTTACTGGTGAGATATTACCCTCCGATCCATCATTATCGACAGCTTGTCCGGGACTGTCCTGAACCTGTAGCTCTCCATGGGCGCACAGAGCTACCATTGGTCAGCCTGAGGAGCAGGGACGCTGCTGATTGGCTCAGAAATCAGGGGCCGTTTCATAATTTAGAAGTCCGTAAGTTTACTGTGTTGACAGAATAATGTGATTTTACCCATAAGAATTTCAACATGTTCACACATTTTTCTATTTAACATATAGCCTCAATAATAGAAAAAAAACCCCACTGCAAATAAGTGCCTTCCAAATTTGTGTTAAATTTTAATTTAAATCAAAGTTCTTCCATTTTTTTTTTTTTTTTTTTTTTTTTTTTGCTCTCACGTGGATCCCTCTATTTTTTTTTTACTATCCTCTGGGGACCCTCGATCCGAAAAAGTAAACAGAAAAAATATTAAAATACAAAACCTGCAATAAAATCATCACGCAAGTGGTTCCAGGCACAATAAACACAGCCCCTCCCACATATTGTAGCTAATTTTGGCATGGATCCAATTGATATCACCATGTCTATGTGCTGATGACAGCATATATATGTTAAGTTTGAAGTAAACAGAAACTAAATTGATGTTTTTACAGACATTTGAAAGTTCATCTATTTTAAGTAAATGAGCAAAAAGATTTTAAAAATTCATAAAAAACTTTGAACTTTGACCTAATTTTCCCAAAGTGTAATGACAAATATTCTGGGTCACTGGCAATATATAAATCCATTGCTGCCCCTTAGCGGGGTGGAGTAATTAAGACATTTTAGTTTGCATGTTTGACCAATTTAACATTTAAATGTTATAAGGCTGAGTCAGTTTCATCTGGTCCAAACAACAGGCATTTCCTGGGTCTGATCAGGACCTGACATTTCTCTCTGATTCACTAGTAATATGTACAGCACCACAGGGTGTGTGTGTGTGTGTGTGTGTGTGTGTGTGTGTGTGTGTGTGTGTGTGTTTTTTTGTTTTTTTTTAAATAAACTGTACAGTTGACAGGTATTAGACTAAGTCGTCTTCATCACCATACCCTGATCAACCCCATTCTCCCAATTTTTCCATATATTGTACATATGACTCTCAGACTATGTTCTGCTCAATGAATATATCCAAAAATGTTTAGATATTTGATAAATATTGACTTTGTTCTGCTTTTATAGCTGAAAGCTTTCATGGATAAAAAAAAAAAAAAAGTCGTGTTCCAATCTACAAAAACAAAATGTTATAGTTGGTACAGTATAATGTCCATCTTTTCGTTTTCATTTCTTGCAGGAAGACAGTTTTTAAATCATGACATGTGTCGTGTGTTGTTGCAGTTACCAGACCTCATCACTAGAGGGAAGTGCAGATTATCTCTAAAACCTGATTTAAGCAGGGATCATAACTAAATTTAGAGCAATAAAAGCTCCCTGACAGAAGTAAGTAAAGTAGCACACGTCATACATTGTTAATATAGTTTGTTTAAAAAAAAAAAAAACCTGCTGTTTTCTGCATTAATTATTGTGCAGCTCAGACATTTTGATGGATGTAAACCTTGAAAAATGTTGGAAATGTGACTGTCTCCTTCATCCTCCTCCTCTCCCTCATCTTCCTCTTAGTGACCCTTTCTTGAACACACACATTCACACAGGGAGTGGCTGGAGCTTTGAACGGGAGCTTTGTAGAGGGGTGCAGTGATGAACGCCGAGTTGTTTTGGTGACCAAAATACACACAAACACACACCAACACAGATGAAGGAGGCGCTGTGAGGAAGAAACACTCAGCCTTTTATCCAGCCAAGTCAGAAGACTGAGACACTATAGACACACAAAGTAGATGTGGACTAAAGTAGGTTTGTTGACTGAGGGTATTGTTAATGATTACTTTAATGTACCTTATTAACTCATGAAGACCCAGCGCTACTTTTGTGGCAATTCCAAAATAGCCTTTTCTCTATTTTCAACTTTTCTTAAGTGCTTCATCACCATTTTTACTCCAATATTTTGCTCTGGGTTTTGCATGTGTAAGTGAAAATCAGGTATTTTTCTGTATTTGGTGATCATGTAGATGTTAATTGAAACTCAAATTAAAGTGGAGGGTTTTTATATCAAATACACTGAAAACTGAAGAAAATGTGACTTTTTCAGTAAAACTTGTCTTTAACTGAACATAAAAAAAAAGTGTCTCCATCCACTGTCATTGATCCAACTCCATGGGTTTTACTGGTGAATCAATGTTGTAGAAGATGTCTTTGTTTCCATGGTAACTACGGAGCCTCGAATGTCCAGATGGGTCATATCTGATGACCATGAAAAGATAAAGAACTGCATTTTACACCAATTATTTACATGGATTGATAAGATTCGTGGATCAACAGGTATTAAACAGCTGAGATCAGTAGATGCTTTTGGTTGCCAGTAGATATTTGGGTCTTTATGGGTTAAAACCCTACCCCAAAGTACAACAGTAAATATGCTAACGTTGCATCAATCCATTAAAAATTAATCATAGTGGCTGAACTCCACATGTACTGGCCTTTAATATAAAATGACATGTTTTTATGCGCATTTTAAGGTTTATAAACAGCTTTAAATGGCACCCAATCTTACTATTCACCACAAACCGCAACTCAAAATGCAATTGTTCAACACTGTGAAAAGTTGTTTTCTTTTTTACTTGCTTGTGGACCATTAAGGATCCAGATTCTTTTTTTTTCTTCATTTTATTGTTTTTATTGAGTATCATGAGTTCAAGGGTGTAACATCAATCAATGTGCACATGAGCATTGCACTGCATAAAATTCAAGACAGATATTATTACATTTTCTATGCTCAGGGCACATGCGCTCACATTTTGTAAAACCTAAAGTGGCTTTGGTGGACTCAGTAGTATTACATCAGGATGCCCAAGTGGTATAAGGTGCCAGACTCAAGGATCACTTCCTTCTCAAGCAAAGGGGTTTCTGGTCTCCAGATGGAGGTATGGGTTCAAATCCCACTCCTGATATTCAGTTAAAGTAGAAATGCAAACAGTTGGGTTTTAAGATCCTGTGTTATGAAGATGTATCCTCCTGAGACCATGTTTGTCCTCTGTAGGAGACTAGAGTTTCATTGTTTTACTGGGAAAAAAATGCTGTCCACTGCAAAGGACATTTCATAATAATTAAAAGATAATTAAAAAAAATATATCTGAAAAAACAAACTGTTGCGTCATGTTGTTTCCAGACAATTATTCAATAAAAAAAGCTAAATGTATAACTTTCTTTCATTGTTCAGTCTTGTGTTACTGGAGAATATTTCTCCAACTCTATACGCATCCCCCCTTCTAAGCTTCTTGTTAATGTCTGTGACACAATTGGACCATGAGTCACAAAGATTTTTAATTTGTCACTCTATGGTTTATTTCCCAGCTCATTTAAAACAGGCCATTGTGGAACCAAAGAAAAAAAAAAAGGCTAACTTCACTGGACCCAGTGAACTAAAAAAAAACTACAGGCCGGTATCAAAGCCCCCTCTCTTGGCCAAAATCCTTGGGAAGCCTGTGTCCAAACAACTCACAGCTTTTCTGAAGATACACCAGCTCTATGACATTTTTCAGTCTGGGTTTAGACAATGTCATTCGACAGAACCTGCACTAATAAAAGCTGTCTAGTGATATGATGTCTGCGGATACCGGGAAATCCACCGTCCTGGTCCTGCCTGATCTCTCTGCAGCCTTTGACATGGACATGGACCATACCATCATGGCTGACAGAGTGAGGGATCTGGTCGGGATGTCAGGTCCTGTATTGAACTGGTTCTCCTCTTACCTGGCTGGTAGAAGCTTCAGTGTGTCAACCAACAACAAGCCTGACTCAGCTGATCTGCCATGTGGTGTGCCTCAAGGCTCTGTCCAAGGGCCACTCCTGTTGTTGTTATATGTTCTACCCCTGTTCTTGGCCGCCTTATTAAACAGTTCAGTGATGTACTACAAAGAAATGTCATGTTGAAAATTTCATGTTGATAACTTAATGATACGGTAAACTCCAGACTTTTAAGAAATTCTTTGGATTCAGTTTTAAAACAAAATATTGCCGACATGTTTGAGTGTTTGGAAGATGAGTATCTAGTTATTTTAACAAGGTTCTAGCCTAACTTTAAAGACACAAGATCATACAGTGAACAATAAACAAATAGGTTCCTGGAGTATAGTTGCATTCTGGTTCCTGGTCAGCTGGATGATCAAACTCTACTTCTTCATCACCATCCTCATCATCACCACTGTGTACATGATTGTGTGATCGTGTGTCTGTGTGTTAGCATTTCTATGCAGCTGCAAACAACAGTCGTGGGCTGATCTGCCACACTGTCGTCTTTGTTCTGCAGGAGAAGACAGTTGGTCACATTTCCACCAGAGAGGCAGAAAGAAAGAGAAAATAGCCTCACAAACACATACAGACACTGAGTGGTGTTGACCCTGATGGCATCTGAAGACTGGCAAAGATCTGGTAAAACCCAACACATGCTTGACTTTGTAAAACTATACGATATACCATACAATTAAAATAAACACTCTCAAGAAATGATTGTGACAATGTTATGTAGATGGATAAAGTAATGTTATCATTGGACCTGGTCAAAGGTGTGTATAAATAGGAATAAAGTAAAGAATATGACTGAAAATAAAATTATTATAACTTTATGGGTAACAGTGCACGTCTATAAGACTTCATTATAATTCTGAATATATCATTATATTTTAAAGTTACTAATATTAAATACAATATTACTCTTTCTAAAAATCTTTTATTTTTTAAAGCTGGCCTGTAAACTTGTTAAATTAACTACATGGTCAAAATTATAATTAAAAATGTAAGTAAATGACAGGATATGATGTATTTTAATAGATTGAAAAACTAACATTGACCACTGATTGATTAGTTTCTAACACATTGATGAATTCATTGATTTTGTTGCTTTAATATTATATCCTACAACTAGAAAAACACTCAGAGAGTGCAAACCTCCGCCAAGCTGCACAGTTCCTCCACATATTGTGACTGACACCCTGCAATATTACTCCCACATGTGTTTTTTTATCTATTTTATGTCCATGGCTGACGTCTTTGAAAAAATTAAAAAGTTCGCCAAGGACAGCACCAAAGCAAACGGAATTACAAAGAAGGTAAAGCAGACATCCCAAGTCTCCCGGAAGGTCCGGGAGTCTCCCTGATATTTCTGGTGATTCCCTGATGTCCGCGAGTCGGATAAAATATCCCAGATTTTAGACTATGTGAGTTGTTTGGGTTTTTTTGTACTGTGCGAGTGTGTAAGAGACTGTGTGTTCATAGAACCTGTGTGTGACTGCATGTGTGTCTGTTCGAGTGAGCACTGGCCAGTGAAAGCGCTGATTGGTAGCAATAAGCAAAACTAGCCAATCAGCTTTCAGGGTAGGCGGGGCCTTAATTTACTTTCTCTGCAACAGTCAGTCAGTGCAGCCCGAGAAAACAGGAGTTCCACTGCCATCTGGTGGACATTTGTTTGTACTACAACAAGGCCAATAATAATAACTAATAGAGAATCCTTTAAAAAAATTCCTGGATCCAGACGGTGATCCGGATCACCTCCAAAATGTAATCATCTGTTCCTTGTCTCAGAGCGAACATTTCCTTCCTTCCAAATTTCATTAAAATCTGTTCATTACTTTTGGAGTTATCTTGCTAACAAATAAACAAAAAAACAAACCCAGGTGAAAACATTACCTCCTGGTGGAGGTAATAATTCAATATGTCTGCTGCATACTTTTACTAGAGGTACATTGGTAGTACTTTTTCAAAGGCTGTTATCATAGTCCTCTGTTAAAAATATTTTACACTGAACTAAACAAAGGGGAAAAAAGGTTATCACTAAAATTCATAGGAATTTATTAGTAAATGGAGTGAAAATTAACAGGACCCTTATCAGATATTCTGGGTGATAAATAATAGAGCTTTGATAACTGAACCTGTGTCTATTTTTGCTTGCAACATTTTTTAGCCTCCTGAACAGAATCTTCTTGTCAGAAAAAACTGAATCTGTCAAGTGCATTTATTTCTTCAAAGCAAATAATATGTTCATTTTCTTAATCTAAGGTTGTTTATTTGTTGGAATAGAGAACAACAGAAGCACAGAACTTAAATATCTGGTCCTGCGTCTGTGGGTGTTCGGCACTTGACTATTTCCTCCAACTGCCTCAGTCGCGTGGACACACAGACAGGACTGTTGCACGCGCTCTCACGACAAGTTACGACAAGTCACGACGACTCCCGACCGCCCCACCGGACTCCAGCCTGACAGACAGAGGGTAGAGAGCCCTAAACATCAGACAGTTTTCTCCGTGGTCCAGAGGAGACAGAGCAGGGATGACGGCTCTAAGCAGCTGGGAGCTGTGCGTCAAATATGCCCTCTTCATCTTTAACTTCGTCTTCTGGGTAAGAGACACTTTAACTGTTAACATTCAAAAACATGAACTATATAACACGTCTTTCCCTAAAGACACCTGATCAGCCTGAACAAATAACACAGAGTTTAATGTGGCTAAGACTAGATCTGTTAAATTGTGATGCTTTAATCCAGAGTGTGTCAAACATATGGCCCGCGAGCCAAAACCGGTCCGCCAAAGAGCAAACATTACACTGATTAACAGGCAGGTGTGTCAAACCCAGTTTAATCCAGTTTGATTTGAAGTGGGTCGGACCAGTAAAATAATACAATAATCACTAAATAATAACAACTTGAAATCTGAAGGTCTAACATTTTAACAATAGGCTATTCTGCCATGTATGTATCTGTTTAGTGCCTTTGTAGATCCACTGCAGGCTGTTATGCACATGTAAATGATAGGTTAAGGCATAATGTTAAAATTTCATTTATTTTTCTTAAGAACTTTCAGGTTGTATTGTTATTTCCTATTTAAACTATTAAGAAGCAGGATTTATCTGACATTGAATTGTGGATCTGACATTTTTGGAGTAAGTCGACTGTTATTGATTTTTTGCATTAGACCATTGTAGAGTCATATGACATCAGTGTGTGTGTGTGTGTGTGTGTGTTCATCTGTGAGTCTAATCAGTGCAGGTTTCTGCTGTTGTTTTTTTTTTTTTTTTTTTTTTAATTATTATTATTGATTAGATTATACTTGCACAAGGAAATGCCACATCTGACCAAATTGTCCTGGGACAGAAACACTGCCTGGGGTCTGACAAGGCTATAGTGAAATATGATAATGTGAAACTGTTCCACATTTATTATATTTTATACTAAAATTATGCATATGTTTTTCACAGTACTTATTAGTACCAAGATATGTATTTTATTTTATTTTATTTTAGGTGTTAGAAGTGTAGGAGTTAAATTTTAAAGCAAAAAGAGTATGTTTCAGGTTTGTGTTGTTTTACTTCATTTTATCCTTGTATATTGTGAGGTTGAACATTTTTAGGATACGATTGTTTTGATTTTGAAGTATTGTAGTTTGTAAGTTGTATGTTTTTCAGTAGGGAGCACTAATGAGCTCAGAGTACCATTAAATCAGGGGTGTCAAACCCATTTTAGTTCAGGGGCCACATTCAGCTAAATTTGATTGGAAGCAACTTAATATTATACAAGTAATGTCAACTCTAAACATTTCTTTGTTTTAGAGCAAAATAAATGAAATTTACATTATAAAAAGTTTATATCTACAAACTATTCTTTCAAACAATGCGAATAACATAAAGTGAAAAATTCTGTGTAGTTTTAACAATATTCTGTCTCAATTTATCATTTCCACATGTACATTATAACTTACAGATCACAGTTGATCCACAAATACACAAAACATTTAATAACAGGCAGAATATTGGTAAAATTGCAGTTAGTTCTCTTAAGACATTTCAGGTTGTTCATATT
>JAPSES010000120.1:11859488-11872120 GCA_029822895.1 Maxillicosta whitleyi | reverse complement strand
CCCCAAAAAAAAAAAACATCATGAGGTACTAGGCAGGTATTCTGATAAATTCAGATCATGCTGTATACTTTACAGCAGTAGTAAATACCTTTCTGTTGATTTTCATTGGTAGTGTGATCTGTGAATTGCATTTCTACCCGGTCCCCCAAAGGGGAGGCAAGGGGAATTGTTTTTGGTTCAGTTTAACACTTTAGCAGCAAAACGACTGGTTCAATTCATACCAAATTGGGTTTATAGATTGTTAGTAACCCAGAGTAGATGTCATTACATTTTGGGAGAGGTAGGTCAAAGTTTAAATTTTGTATGATTTAAAAAAAAAAAAATTCCCCATTTGCTTATAGGGCAAAATGTGTGCAAGAGGTGGGGTTTGTTGTGCCTGGCACCACTTGTTGGGATTTTTTTTGCAGAAAGTATTTAAGACAGAATTAGGTGTTCACTAGTTAATAATTGACCTGTCCTCACATTTTACACATTTTACAGATTACCTGTCGATCTGCTTCATCCAGGTGCTCCTTGCTGGAGGTGGAGCTGTTGTCCTCTTCATCTGAGCTGTGGATTTCCTCCTCAGAGTGGATGTCCTGCCTTAGCCAACCACTGCTCACCAGCACCACATTCAACACAACATCCACAGAGAGTGTGTCAGAAGGAAAAGATTAAACTCAGACCATGGTCGAGTGGATTTAGACTTGATTAAATGTGTGAATCAGAAGAAGGGAAGGGCTAAGTAACATTGCATGTGTTCATAAGGACCCTCCCTGGATAAACATTAAGTTCTCATATAAGCCTAGGTTTTGGGCAAGAAGGAGGTTGATCAATTAAACAAACAACATGATGCTTTTGGTGTTTGAGTGAAGAATTTTAAGTTGAAATGGACTACAATGTTGGTAATTTGTGAATTAGTCTCTATGTTTATGCTTGTTTCATTAGATTTGGAGATGCCAAATGTTATTGTTAGTCTTATTGCTAGATATAATGTCATCCATGTTGCCTGGTCCTATCCTTTATATGTTTTTAAGAGGCCTCTTTGTTGACTACTGCCAGACATTACAAACCAATATTTCTCCATGCTGTGTCTCTATCGCCCCTGCTGTTGGCAGCAAGACAGCATGCTGGCTCGGCACATTGCTACCCACATACAGTGCAGTCTGCCAGGTTAGTACAAGCAGCAACATGTGTTTGTATGTCACTAATGTTTTGATCTGGTTCTCATAGTGTTTCTCTAGAATGCATCTATCTGATTTCAGAGAACTGAAAAGAAAAATATTAAAGAGTCTTGATTTTCCTCTTCAGGCCTCTAGTCCTCTTTCTGTGTCATGGGTCTACCACATTCAAGCTTTTCCTCTGGCAAAGATGGGAAAGACAGTGGGACTCCAAAACCCTCTCATTTCCTTTCATTGGCAAGAGTCCACTATTCACTTCCGTGTTGTTCTTGTGTGCCACTCTTCAGTTTCTTTTACCTAAATTTCAATTCACACTCAGTCTTGCTCCCTTTTCTCATCTCCTTTTTCTCTGGTAGAGCATTCCAGCGTACTGGGTCAGGCACAGAGCTCCACTTGTTTACAGCCTGAGGCTACTTACATAAACTTAACAGGCTCGGATGCCTGGGAAACACTACAGATATACTCCAACCACTTTGCATACCAGACTGAATTAAGAAACAGAGTGCATCTTAATTGTTTTAATTTCACATTGCTGAATATCACCGAGTGGCCACACAAGTAGTACTACACTCCCAACCTTTACTTTAAACTTGAACTTACTTGGCCAACCACTTTGACATTGCTGATTGGTTTCCTGATAAATTAATAAATAACCTACAAATTTTCAAAAATGGTGACACAAATGTAGTCAAATTAAAGATTTTCAAAATGTTGTTTAGAATAACCTAAATTTGAAAAGTATGAAGATTATTCACTGACTTTCATACAGAGCTAATTCTTACATCCACATTTTACTGAAGTTCTTGAGTCTTTTATGTAATTTTATTCAATATTTTTATCAAAGCAGTGTTTCAGTGCACAGTGTAGTGAGCAGAGTTGCTTGAGGACCTTCTGGCAAATATAAAATAAAAAGACTATTCATCAGTTCTGTGTGTACAGAAGTCACGTTTTCTCACAAAGACTTACAGAGGAGATAAATAAAGTGATGAGGTTAGGAAGAGGCTAAACACAGTGCAAGAGTGGGCAGTGTGAGGAGGAGGAGGCTGGTGGTTGCTGGAGGTTTATTTTCCCTGTTCTAGAGAGCTGTGTGGCGTTTCTGCGATTCTCAGACATTTCCTGCCCTGGCCACTGAAAATAACCCACAGGAAAACAGGCCGACCTGCTGCACATCAATGCTCTATTCAAATTCAATGTCACTGGCTTGGAGTCCAACTTTCACACTTATGTAAATAAAAACCAGTAACATCACCTGTGCAACCTGCTACACATGATGGTTCCCATACTAAAACTATGAAATTACAGGATAACAGCAGAGGTCAAGTGTTAATGACCTGTAGGCCGCAACTGACACCAACCTTTAGGCTCTTTTTCCCTCAAACAAAAAACTAAAGCACGACATGCTTTGACATCTTTTTCTGTTTTTCCTTTACCTTGAAAATTGGCTTGATAAAAATGCAACTTTTTGGACATGTTACTGGCCTATTGCATTGAGGGAGATCAGACGGCTTTATAAAAAGACACATGTTACTGGGATAACACCTTCAAAACAGTGTTGGCAGGTAACATGGAATGGTGATAAATAATTGAATTACTAAAGAAATATAACAGTAATCAGTTCTAGGTAAATTTGTAAGAAGTCTACATGTAAAAAAAATATGTTTTTAATGAAATTGTGTGAATAATAAGTACTGAGCATTTTTGTGAGGTTTACACTGCCTGTTTTCAGCTGATGTTTATAGGACTACAGCTTTCTTGGTCCATTTAAAATTTTTGATAACCAAAAAGTAACCAAATGCATTCAGTTATATTATCTGTAAATCAATATATATTAGATTTCATCTCTCTGCTATAATCTCTTCAATAAAGAGTAAGTGATTCATTTCAAAACAACATATTCATTGCAGCAAGTGCAGATATTCTAGAAAATACACTGTACCTCTCATAGTCAGTGTCCTGGCATCTCTGATAGGGATCTTGCACCTCATAGATATCAGAATCAGGATCATGTGGCCAGCCCAGCCTTGCACTGTGAAACGGTAGGTTCATGTACTCAGGGATCTCCTCGTAGAGGGGAACATTCTCATACTCTGCTGAACCTTCTCCAACTTCTCCGCTAATATCAGTCTCCACTATGCAGCTATTGGGTCGCTCCAGACTTCTCTCCCCCCGGTTTGATTCCACACTGGTACAATCCAGAGACTGCCCTCCCTTGGCCAACAGCTTTGGCAGCATCTTGACAGACAGCCTGAGCTCCAGCAGCTTCCGGAAAGACAGACTCCTCTTTTGAGAGTCAACTCGGGTTGCCAGGTCGGCGGCTGAGAAAGACTGTGCCCTCTGCTTGCCCCCCAGGGCTGGGACACGGCTTTTTGATGGCACACTGCTCCTTGTGGGCATCTGCCGGCTAAAGAAGGTTACACAGGGTCGAGTAAAGCGCCAGGATGTTTTCTCCTGAGGCGGAGCAGGCAGTTCTCTCATGGGGGTGTTAGCATGTGGGGGTGCAGGAGGGCAAACTGAAGGTGGAGGGGGTGCTGGCAGGCTGTGTCGCTGAGGTTTTCTTGGTGGTGCCCTTGGTGACTGCTGATCATCTGCTGAAAAGGCCTTCCTTGTGCCAACCAAAGGTGGGTGGCAATTGAGTTTGATTTGCTTGGGGAGGCTGTGTGCAATTGGATACCGTGCAAAATCGCCATATCCATCTTCTTCGTCCTGTACTACATGATGCTCCTCCCTGTCTTTTTTGTGGCTCATGGGATCAGGTTGTGAGAGCAGGTCTAAAGAGTGGGAGGTGTTTCTATTAAGGGTTAGGGGTGTTTGAACTGCTCTGTGGAGGCTAGGTGACAGGGAGGTCTGCCGAGGTGGGGGAACGGGAGCAATGGACCCATCATCTTCCAGAAACAAGTCTTTTTCTAGTAGAAGGCTTTCACATACATCCTGATTCAGTTCCTCTGTCTCTGAACTGAGACACAGACCAGCTAAACTCAGTTTCCCCTCAGCCTCGAACACTTTTTGTTGTTCCCCTGCTACCTGAGTCTGAACACTGCCTTCCATGCCATCCTGCCTTACAAGGGCTGGCTTCCTAAATTTACGTGGGTGAGGGACTGGGAGAGGCTTACTGGGTGGAGCAGGGACTTCCAGGTCTGGGTTCAACCTGGTAGGAGATGCTCCACTGACAGGCTCACTGTTGTCTAATTGAGAGGATTTTGAAGAAGTATCTGCAGGCTCATGAAGACTGACAGTTGATGAGACAATGATGCTGCCTGCAACATCACAGACTGAATTTGAGTCTGTTAAGTCTGTGTGTGGGCTCTCAGTCTGTGGATCAATCTTTGCAGGCTCAGGGCCAGCACATGTCTGACTTGAAAGGCTTTCCTGAGTGCTTAAAGTCTCTGATGCCCTCTCGTTTTGCTCTTCAGTCCTCTGTGCCACTTTACTCACAAAACCCCTCTCCAAGTGTCTCTGCCTTTGAGGTTTGTCCCTTGGCTTTTTGTTAATCCCTCTTCCTTCGTCCTTTTCTCCAGTTACTCCTTCTCCCTGCTTTTCTGCTAAGTCTTGTAGCCTTGTCCCTGTGAAACCGCATCCCTCTGCAGAAATCCCATTGTGTGGCAGATCTTTGTGAAAATCACTCCCAATATCACTTGCATTTCCATTTTCCAGATGCTGACACTGAGAACAGTCCTGAAGTCCACATGAGCAGGTGGGAATAATGTAGTCCAATTCATGTTTGCTTGTCTCAGATAAAAACCCATTTTTAGAGTTGAGAAGTAAGAGGCTATCTTCTATAGCCTCCTGTTGTTCCTGAGAAGGGATAAGGGGTCCACTGGCTTTGGGCGGCAGGGGGGAAACAGAGGGAGAGGAGGCAGTAGATTTGGGAATGCATGGTTTGGGGGCAACAGCTGGTTTGGTTCTCTTGAGAGTAGCTGGGGATGGTTGGGAGACAACAGTGGATTGAGAAAGAAGACCAGGTTTGGGGGCAATGGGTGGGGGAGAGGGCTTGGTCGTGGTAGGGAGTTTAGGTTTGGGAGCTAATGGAGGCTTCTTCACACCTGTATATTAAGAGAAGAGAGGACAATATCATTTGAAGAACAGACAAAATTACTCAGATCTGGTTTTTAAAATGTATGCAGCAGCAGTGGCAGAACACATGAAATCATACTTAATGGCTCCTTGGCTTGTCTAATATAGACAGCTGCAAGCTGCGGTTAAAGCTAGGGTCAAAAGGTCCTTCTAGGGGTCAGAGGGGAAGAAGAAGGGGTTGTAGTAATGCATAAAATTAATTTCAAGGATCAGAAATAAGTTGAAGTTGCTGAAACTCAAAAAAGAATATCATTGTTCATATCAGTTTGATTAAATATTATGATTTACTACACAATGATTAATTCATACTGGAGGGACTGGCTGAGTGTACATCACGTGTGTTGCTGTATGATTGTTTGGTACATTTTTAGAGGGCTATGCATGACTTGCATGTTAACAGAACAGACAATACAGATAAGGGATTTATCTATGTGTTCTAAAAACAGTATACCATTTTTTCTTCTTAAGCTATATTTCACATCTTTTGTCAATTTGCAAACATTTATGTTTTTTTTTTATCTATGTAAATAAGAAGCGATATTCGTGGTGTATGTGTCTCTACTGTACAGATATCAAAAACTGTACAAAAAAGTTAACAACCCATAGATATATAAATCTGGGAAATACACTGTAACCCATAAAGAAGGATTAAATATTTTTACTTCTTCTCATGAAATGATTGACAGTGTGATTTATTCATGATATATAAAGTGTAACTGTGGCTCAGTATGTTATCACTGTACCTGTTCAAAGATGATTACTGATACTTATAAATATGAATTAAAAGAGGAAGTTGTTTGTAAACAAAATTATTCCAACTTTATGGGTAACTGTATTTGAAATATAATCCCAGTTTATACAAACTGCATTATTGCATGTCCAATTCAGTAGCCTACAGATTTGCCTGGAGTTGGTTATCTACATAGAAAACACACTTTGAGAACTTTTTAATAGCACAGACCTACAAATGCAGGTGATAAATATACTGTAAGTAAATACAGCCCTTGTGAAAACATATTTTAATACATGTAACTGAAAAACACAAAAACTTAAGGGGAAATATGTAGATTCGTTTCAGTATATTTAAACTGAAATGAATATCAACACTCCAGCCACAGTTAAATAAAGGTAAATAAAAAAAGAGACTCTACATTAACAAAACTCTGTGATTTCAGATTGCAGGCCATATTTTCCGCTCTACTGCCTGAAAGTCTTGGCTGGCCGACACCACGAGAAGTGGAGTCATCAAGCGGATGTTTCCGAAAAGGCGAACAACCCAAACCCACCTCAGAGTCCCGCAACAGAAAATCAATATGTCAAACGGACTCAACACATGTATAACAATAATGTTACACACAGCTAGAGAAGGGTTTCACGAATAAACACACGCCACACTTCAGTTACACATAATACTGTAAATACTGACAACTACTATTCATCCAAACGTCTCCAGGTTTGCGATGGAGAGATTGTATTAAACTTTTACTTACTAATGTTACAAGCCGAAATATCCAACACATGCCAGACAAAGACCCAAACAGTTGATCAACTTATGAGCTCAACAATAACTAAAAATTCAATTTAACTCCTGATAGTTATATTTGGCCTAAACGTTTCCCTGTGTAAGACAACGCCAGGTAGTAGTAGTGGCTGAACGTGGAAAACAACAATAAAAAAACTGCGGCACACAACACAACAGTTAGAGCTAATGACATGCCTGTTCATTTGATTTTAACTATTCCTATATAAGATGTTGAAGTTGCAGTCTATTGTCGCCCGAGACTTGCTGCATCAACAGCAGGGCAGATGTTTTAAGACAAAGGACTGAACCTTCTCCAGCTGCAACACAGGCTATAATAACAAACGGAAAGGGAAATTTTAATTGTTGGATAGCATGGGTGTATTTAGAAGGCACTCAAATTGAGTTCGAGTCCGACCACTTTTATATCTTAAGCTGTTATTAAGAAAACTGTAATTAACTGCGGCTGCGTCAAAAAAGAGTGGACATTACCGTCCGTTAGTTACAATGTTCATATTAGATAGTTGTCCACTTTTTGTGTACAAAATAACAACTATGTCTGGATTCGGTTTTAGCCTAACAAATTATGCGCTTGCACAGCAGAATTGTGCTAAGTTAAGTTAGCTCCCCCACAAACAAACCTGTGCTCATGACTCCTGACTTGCTCCTTTCTCCATGAGTAAATTTACTTTCAATGGAATTGGGTGAAAGCCTGCGTTTTTTCCGCCTTCGACACCATTGTCAGCACGAAAAGAGCTTCGAGAAGCAGATATGTAGATCCATAGCTGTTGTTCCTTATCCCGCCAGCGGATGCACGAATAAAGTCTTTACGCCTGTTAGTTTTTCCATTTTTCCCGAAGTTTTCGGCCACGGTGCTTTTCCAAATCTTGTCGAGTACGACATAGCATAGCAAGGCATTTTCTGGTTTAAACTTTCAAAATAAATGTCAAAGTGAAGAAAGTGGTTTTTAAAGGTTTTTTTCCCCTACATATTTGCAGTAAAATGTTTCATAATGTATGTCTTAAATATATAAATTTCACTGAAGGCAGTTAAGTGAAGACATGTGGTAGTTTCTCTCTTCACAACTATTAGATTAAACGTGACTATTTTATTCTGAAGTATTATTTCTGCTATTCACTGCTAGTTTTAGGTGCTTGGCGTTTGACTGGAAAACGGTTGGGCCGTGCCTCTCGAGGACGCTAGAGGCGTCCGAGTCCACACGAACATATTTCGGTGACAACGAAGTGGCGATCGAAGACGGGCTTTTTGGGAATTGTAGTTGTAAGAGAAGTTTAGCTGCCGGCTGACTATCAACTTCAATGCTGTTTCTGTAGCCTACAACTTCAGAATGCAAAACGGGCTGTGTATGGATGGCGGACAGCAATGACTGAGGAGTTCGATGAAGATGTGGTGTTCGAGGTTTGTATCACCGCCACTGTTTTTTTTTAATCGAAACCTGTAACTGGTGCTTTGTCATACCATTCGGGTTCAATGGTAAATACAGACGTAGGAGCAATATTCAATTAACGCAGCTAGCAAGCAGATGTAGCTCGCTAAGCTAAAGGCAATGCTAGCTTTAGTTGCCCGTGTGTGCCCTGTTGCCACGCATTGACATTTCCAAACAAATCCACACATTTGGCTGATTACTAGCTCTATTTCTGCCAATGAGCTTTCGTGGTCACGAGAGGAGCTGAACTGGGCTGGTGTGCGCATTGTTGCTGGTGTTTCATCATTACTGTGCTGTATTGAGAGGTGGGGTGGGGATGACCAATGCGTCGGTTCTGAAAAAATAAAAAGCTTCACTGAAACACGTACAGCTGGATGGCGACAACATGCGCTGCGCTTAGTGTGACAATGCAAGTGAGTACCATCTAATTGTTTGACTGTTCTACAGGCAGGTAATGTGTTGGGATGAGTGTGCATACATAGGAGACATCCATCCAATCACATTAGACGGGGTGCTCCTGTGCAGCTACATAGTATTACCGAAATACAGCAGAGAAACTCTGAGGAATTCTTTCCAAGCAAGACAGAATAAGCTGCGGGGCGGGGGGTGGAATTGGGTCAGGCATCTTTTGGTTAGATTTTAGCATGGGATGTTTTTCACCCTTTTTGCTTACTTCATGCCTAATTCGTCTCTGAGCCTTCTTTGTTCAAGGCAAGAAACAGTGTATTGCCTGTCTCTATACCCCTGTAAGAACATATGCTTACAACACGATGACTTATTTATACATGTACTGTCCTCATTTTTGCAGAGGGTACTTTACAGGGCATGAAAGGGCCTCAGATATTTGGGGCATCTGTAAGTGTTGAGTCACAAATTAATATGTGAAGGCACCTAGGTTTACAACATTTTAGTAGTAGCCAAAGACTACTGTTTGGGCAGGAGTAAAGCTTCAAATTTAGCTCATTAATCCTGAAGGAAACAAGAGTAGCTCAGAAAATCCACAATGCTTCCCACTCTTTTCAGAGTCAGGACACCTTTACATTCAGATTGGGAAAAAATAGGACAACACCAGGATGAGTGTCAGCTCAACAAGCCTCAGTCTGATGACCTAATCACCACGTTTCTCTTATTTTCCTGCCCTCTTCATCCATCTGCCACTGTCCTGTCTCACTGCTCTACTTTTATTTGCCATCCGTCAGTCTTGGAATACCACCAAAGTGGCATGAATGTCTTTTTCTTTCTTGCAGAACTCTCCTCTTTTCCAGTACCTGCACGATTTAGGGCACACAGATTTCGAGGCATGTCCAACAGCATCACAGGAAGAAGAATGTGGTGGAGACCAGGGAGACCAGGCAACATTTCACTCACAAGATGCACAGAAAAATTCAGTAAGTGCCTCTCATTGTAGACTGATACTACATATGCCACAACTGCTGGCACCAATCTTGTCCTGTTATAAAGACTTTTTCTGGTTAACATTTATAGACATTCCCTAGAAAAATACAGAGAGAAAGTCTATTTGTAAATTAAGCACATTTAACAGAGCATATTTATCAAAGTTATTTTGATCACTAATGCACATTTTTAAATTAAAAAAAACAAACATAATATAACCAGTCTATCTAGGCTACAGATGGGTGACAAATCAAATCCAGATTGAGTGGTTTCTTTCAGGATGCCAGTGCCTCAGCCATAGTGCATGGAATGATGGGAATCACATGCTTTGGCCTTCATGAATCAGATCCCAGTCCAATTGAATATCTATGGGTGATTTTGACTTGTAAAATCAATGTCAAGGGACACTGGAGTTATGGTGGAGGCATGTGATGTCCTATCACTTTATTATGATACTTTATAATGTTTTTGTCTTTAATTTTTCAGCTATCTGTAATTGACTAATAAGAATTTTGTCATCGTTATCATTAATGACACATGTGTTTTATGTTAAAGTTATCCAAACAGTTGAACATGACCAGTGTATAATACAGAGTTGTGTATTAAATCGATGTTTACCTTGTAAAAAGCTCTAAAACTTAACATAACTCATCTATATATTTGTCACAGCTTTCTCAAATATTAAAAACAGATATTGGGTTTCTGCTGTATTAGAGGTTTCAGTGAGAATTGTTTGTGATATTCAGATTAAATTATTGTAGCAATTGTGAAATAAACAAATAGTACAGTTGTCATAAAATGCAAAGTACACCAACTTGGAACATTCTGCATCTCTGGCTAACCTGAGGCGATGCATATGTGTGCTTGTTTGTCTCTGTTTATCTTGTGCAGTCAGATGGAGGGTAATTCATTTGATTATTAACTGTGAACAGTGACGTATATCTGCACATTCACAGTTATGTTTTCTGCTTTGTATGCTTTACTTCACCCATACAGTCAGGCACAGAGTACATTCTACACACACAAACAGGTAGGT
Source organism: Maxillicosta whitleyi (assembly GCA_029822895.1). Taxonomy (NCBI): domain Eukaryota; kingdom Metazoa; phylum Chordata; class Actinopteri; order Perciformes; family Neosebastidae; genus Maxillicosta; species Maxillicosta whitleyi. Next base: position 11,861,492 of record JAPSES010000120.1, on the reverse strand, counting down.
TGTGTTGTATGGTGTTTGCTCTGTTATGGTACACTGAGAATTCACTTTTACAAGGAAAACTGTTCCCTGTTGTCTGCCCTGGTACTGATCTTACATGAGATTATCTGGATGCAATTATTGAATTATTTCTATCTGACATTATTCCTCCTGTTTTGAGTGCATCTTCCTACTAAGTGTGGATTGTGTTGAGACCCACTTTGCTTTTTTAATGGAACTGTGTACACTGGCTTTGCAAAGGATTGCTTTTTCAAAGGATTAAAACTGTTGAACTTTCAGTAGCACTTGCATTAACGTAACAGTGGAAGACTGTAATTTGACTAGACCTGTGATTCATTTGGACAACTGATGTGTCCTGGTCAGCTCAGGATCACATGACTTGGCCTCTCCTAGCCCTCCTCCTCTTACGACGGGAAACAGTGTTGTGTTTGCTTTGTTCAGGAACTTTCCGAACATGTCATGCTTCCTCTCTGGTACAGTGTTATTCTAAAGAGTTAAGGAGGATGAGGTGTTTCGATGAGACAGGAAAGATTTTGGGGCGTCCCTGTGTGACCACTTTCCTGTAGCCTAGATAAACCCGGGACTGAGGCAAATAAGCACCTTATAGACAGACCAGATTACATTTCAAACTACTACTTACTAGTAAAAATGTGTTTGCAGAGAGATTTTACTGAATGGATGTGCTGAACCCCTTAACCTCACACATTAATATTCTGATATAAATGTTGATAGCCCTGTCTTGTAAAAGCCCACAAGTAACAAAAAAACAAGGCTGCAAGTTTAATGCAATGTTGTTTTTTCTTTCAGTACCCTGCATTTTGGGCTGCAAGTAATGGTGTTTCAAGTTAACTGTTGTGCCAAACTCACATTTAAAGTATGAAGACTTGTTCTTGTTTTGTTTACTGAAAATAACCATACTTTTGGTATTTCTTTCTTAATTATTGATGTAAATGAGCCATACTGATCAGTGTTGTAGTTAATAAATGCTTTACACAAGCTCACACATGATGTTTGTGCTTAGGTTTTTTGTTCTCATTCTCAGTTATGGTAACTAAGGAGCAGAATAGTTATGAATTACAACACGACCAGCCCAGCATATAAACTGTAAAGAGATTATGCTATAAGCATTCGTGTTTTAATCTGTATACAGTTTACATCATCATCTTGAACATGATTAGCTGTTTGGTATGACAGTGAATATGGAGCAGATATAGCCTACTTTATTCACCCCAAAAAGAGTGTTGCGTGAAACCAGGATTATTAAACGCCTCAGTTTCCCGTTATTATTCAATACTACTACAGCTATTTGACCTATAACAGTAGTGCCTAACACCCCAGAAAAAGGTCAGAATGCAGACTGCACAGTCTAGATCAATAGTGTCCTACTTCTACTGAAGCACATTTACTTCAATCCATTTATACACAGTAGCCTGTGTGTGTGTGTGTGTGTGTGGGGGGGGGGGTTATTAGCGCACTGTGGCCATGAGCTATTGTGACGACACTTTGTCCGTCATAGTCTTTGTTAGCAATTTTTTCAAACATCTTATCAGATGAAAGTACTGATCGGCTTCATTTCAAATTTTGTATGTAGTTTCCTTGGGACTATGTCTACAAAGTTTGTTCACAGTTTTGAGAAGTTTAGATTTTTTAATTTTTGAAAATTTTAAAAATGTACCTTTACTTATAATGGCCATATTTTAATGGTTAATAATATAGAAATGCTTAGAGATATCAATATAGTTACTCTTGAGCACTGACAGGAAGTTATATATGGATTTTCATTGAATTTGTTAAGTTGTCCTCCTGTGAAAGCACCACCTCCTTCTATTGAGAGATTGATCTCCTGCATTGAGACCACAGGACTGTAAGATAGTGGCAGAACCAGACAACCTCACAAATTCAAGTTGTTATAGATTCTTAATAAAACATACTGGTGAGCTACAGGGCCATTGGTCCTATTTTTTATTTTATATATATATATATATATATATATATATATATATATTT
>JAPSES010000120.1:11846244-11857237 GCA_029822895.1 Maxillicosta whitleyi | reverse complement strand
TAAAACTGATGACGGTACATAAATATAAAAAATAAACCTGGTCCCCAGATTTTAAATATTATACTCACTGATTATTTGCTGGGTTTTATTTCCTGATATTATCTTTACTGAAGCCTAAAGGTCCATATGTAATCATCCATCCCTCTAAATAGTCCCTTTTTTTTTTTTTTAGCAAAGCATTTTTTAAATTCCATAAAACTCTATCAGCAGATTAGTGAATAGTTCATCCTTTTTATGATTGGACATTACAGGTTTTTTTTAGTCTCTCTTGCAGCATTATATGCTTTGTGTTTATTAGGCATTGAAACATTAATATATATTGGTTTATTAAGAGTCTGGTTTAGACCAGCTCCAAGTATAAAGTGTCATGAGATATCTTTTATGATGTGGCGCTATATACATAAAATTTTATTAATGTGTTAAAATGAAACTAATAATTTGATTTGTTTCTCTGATTGTGATTGGGTATCTCAAACTTTTTACAGTGAGAAACACTGATGGGGGAAATGTAGACACTAGGAAGCAAGAGATAAAATAGATGTGTAACAGTATTGTGGTGCTGGCCTGTAATCCACACAACCTCTTTTTCCTGGTATGAAAAGAATTTGTCCTTGTCGGTCATCTTTTTAAAAAGAATAATAACCTAGTTGAATTTCATTGATGCCAAAAATGTAAACATTTAATTATAATACCAAAATAGAAATAGAACAAACTTAAGCAGTCATGTGGTTTGTGTGCCCCAGTATCACTACACAAAGTCCCAGGAGTGAGCTTTTACAACCACACATCGCACTTTTTGTTATTGCCTGAAAGAGTTTGTCTCCTGGGATACTCCTATTGACTGTTTGTGATTCCTGAATGTGGGATTCATGGGAAATACTCTCAGGCTTCACTGGAAAAGTAAACAAAACATGCAAACTAATTTACACAATTTTATATTTTAATCTTGGAGCACTGACTAAAACTGGAATGTAGCCTGACCTTTTTGACTGTTTATGATTCACAGGGAGGACGCTTATGGAGACTGGTTGAAGCCTTTTGGCAATGCAGCCCAATTCACCCGGCTACTACAACTCGTAAGCTGGAGCAGGAACTGGTAGGTTCTAAAATAGAAACCTTAAACGATTCTGGTACTAACAGCAGTACTTATGTTGTATATTCAATGCATTTGTTCCCTTCAAGCCCTTTCTTAGATTGTTCTTGCTCCTTACAGGACTGTGCATTTGGCCAGTACTCTGTGAGATGCATTTTGGACCAGGATGTACTGCTGCAGGAGGATGTAGAGCTCATTGAACTGTTAGATCCAGGCCTGCTCACACTGGGCTCTTCACCCTCTGGCTCACCCACCCGAACTAACACCCTGCCCAGACCGAGCATCATTGCAAGCCCCTCCCTATGGTACAGTTTTTGGAAACAAAATGCACATCACTAATTGAGGCAAAAAAAAAAAAAAAAACCTCAGTACACTACCACAAACTGAAGCCACAGGCTAAAAAGTTTTATAAAGTTAAAAACACCTTTTTATACATGCCAAGATTCCATTAAGATTCTCTTGAAGTATCCACCGTTATAGATTATAATCCATAAGCAAAACCTTCTTCCTTGTTCTCTTCACTCAGGGACATGGCAGGGCTTGTCGGTCTGGCTGCTGTACTACTAGGTCTATGCTCCATCTCTGAGGGCCTGTGGTCCCTGGCTGCGGCCCCTTGGGGTCTGGCTCTTCTTGGTTGGGTGGGACTGAGGGGGCTCATGCTGTGGAGACAGGGCTGCATGCAGAGAGCCGTCCACACCAGGGCCACAGAACTCCTGGCCCTGGTTCACAACAGCAAGACTCTGACAGGCCTGTCTCGCAAAGCCCTGCGCCTGGTGCAGGAGACTGAGGTCATCTCCAGAGGGTTCACCCTGTAAGTGTGCTTGTTTTTTGTCCATCGACCTGTCACCTAATCGCATTTCATCAGTGTGCTTTTCTCTCGGGTGTCACATATCTGTCCTGTCGAGGCTGCTTAAGTTTAAGTTCATTCTTTTGTTCCCACCTGTTAAATATTAGCTCCTCTTGTAGTGTTTCTATAGAGGTTATTCCATGCAAAACCATTCCAGTTCATGTCATCGATTGTTTTGAAAAAAAAATTGCAAAATCCTAAAGCCCTACATGAAATATGTTTGTTAAAATTAGATTTAGCTCTCGAATTGTTTTAATTTTTGGATGACAGGCAAATTTCATCATTACTGATAATCTACTTGAAGATGTGCCAATTCTTTTTTTCCCCCACTGGATTGGGTTTAAATTTGTATCAAATATTAAAGAAAATCTAACGATAATTTGCACCATGTAAGTGTAAATAGTTATTTTTATTTTGTCTTTATTAGTATTTAATTTTCAAAAAACTAATATATGCACTAGTTTTATTTTTTGATTCTATGTAGGATTCATAGGATTTTATCAAATGATCCTGCATAAATAATTAATATTAATATAGTTCAGAAAGAGTAACAGATGGACAGGTGGATTGGGGCAGCGCCTGCAGTGATGCAGATGCTGTACTGGTCTGTTGCGGTGAAGAGGGACCTGAACATAAAAACTAAGCTTTCAATTTACTGGTTGATCTGCATTCCTACAGTCACTGATGGTCCTGAGCTGTGGGAAGTGGATCATGGATATAAGCGGCAAAAATGAGTTTCCACAGGGTGGCTCCATTCTCTCACAGAGATAGGGTGAGGGGCTCAGAGTAGAGCCACTGCTCCTTCACATCGAAAAAGAGACAGTTGAGGTGGTTTGGGCGTCTGGTCAGGACGTCTCCTGGACACTGCTGGTGCGGTGGTTTGGGCATGTCCAATCAGTAGCTGACGCTGGTGGGATCGTATCTCTTGGGTGGGATGCCTCAGCTTCTCCCTGCAGGAACTAGAGTAGGTGGCTGTGGAGAGGGAAGCCTGGGGTCCACTGCTTAGGTTGCTGCCCCCAAAACCTGGACCTGGCTGAGCATTGAAAAAAAAATAATAGATGAATGGTTCAACGATTGAAGATATTATATTAGTTCATCATTTTATTATTTTTTTAATTTTATAAATAGCTATAACTTGTAAGTAAAAGCATTAATTTTAGTCCAATGAAAATAAGCTATTCTTGTAATTAAAAATAAAAAAGTACCACTTAGTATTTTGCAAAGTCACAAACTAAATTCAGAATTTAACTTTTTTTTTCAACTAAATCTATGGTATGGACTATAAGGGTATCTGAGTTTTGTATGGGCTTACTTTTAGGTGTTTTCTATTTCTCTTAGCACTACCATCTCTTGATGTGCATATACCTTTAATTTTGTCTATAAGCTTTAAAGCTCAATTGACAAGTGATTTCATAGCATGTGATGTTGTCTTGTTTGTCACTACGTCCTGGTCTATTAAACAATCCTGTTCATTGTGTCACTATACTGTTTTGTTATGTAATTAATGTCATGTGTCATCTTTTGTTGTCTGCTGTTCAGTGTTGTTTGTGCCCCCTGCCTCTTTGGGACATCTCCACAGTTGTATCACATTTCACTTGTCAAGTTTGCTCGACAGGGTGTGTGCGGCCAGCTCCTTTAGCAGGGCGGGGCCAGGGGCGGTGCCACGAGGCCAGCAGCTGATTGGACTGAGAAAGGCCTTGTACCGGGCGCTGCGCTCAGCCTTCAGAGCCTCACGTAGAGCTACCTGTCACATGCTGAAGGCATATCCTTTGTGGCTAAATGTAGCCATTATTTGTACTGAAACAATAATGGCTTGTGTTTTGAAGTAGACTGTACACATTTGGTTGTCATAAGTTTTCTGATATTACTCTTTTTTTGGTGGGTTGAACAGTTTCAACCAACATACTAATGCTTGTGTCCTTGATGAATGTACCATCTATAGATTGTTTTTGTGGCTGTCATTGTCATTTGTCCTTAACTTTCTTGAACGTTCCCTCTGAACTCTGAGATTGATAATGTAACCAACTATGTATCTGCGGTGCCTCTGAAGGAACTGGGGCTTGGACTGGGAATTGAACACCTGGGTGATGAACAGGCTCAGGAGCTGACAGATGACTACAGCCTACCTGCCCTAAAGGTAATATCCAGGTGATGTGGGTGGTAGAAAAGAATGATGGTTATCTAATTGCATCTAAAAATACCCTATTTGAAATGCTAGATGACCACAACCCCCAATCCAGAATAAATATCATATTGTAGTCTATGTGGGTGTGCAATGGTACCAAGTGGTTGGGCATTAATGTTTCATCTTGAAACTACTCTGTCTGTTGTTAATCTTGTGTTTTTTGGTTTGTTTCCCTTCAGATGCTGTTCCAGCTGTGGGTGGGACAGAGTTCTGAATGTTTTCGGCGACTAGCCCTTCTTCTATCACCACAACAAATAGAGGAGCCAGTGGAGAGTGAACCCAAATTTGATGTCTCTTCTCCTACAGCCCCACTGCACCGATCCATCTCTGCAGTGACAGAGCCCCTCCACCATGCTCTTGCCAGCTGTCTCTGTGAAGTGCAGCGCAGCTACGACTTCCACCGCCACTTTGAGACCCAGCCTAGGATGACAGGCTCTGACAGAACAGGACGAGCCAGAGAAAAATGCAGAGAGCTCAACACCTTACACACCTCCATTCGAAGCCTCCAACTTCACCTCAAGGCACTACTCAGCGAGTGAGAAAAACTCATAGAAACACATCCTGATTTTAGTCATACAACCCCCCAACAAAGGAGACCTTAAGTGACATTGTTGATCCTTCACATTCTACAGTTAACATTTTTTTCCTGTTTATGTTGTGATCAGGATGATCATTCTGGAGGATGACCTGGAGAAACTAATGGTGTCCAAGGAACCAGCAGAGTTGACATTCGAGGGCTACCAGGACCTCAATGACCGACTGCATCAGCTCCAGCCACACATGCAGGCAAGCAGTGGCTGCTGGGAAGACACCATCAACCAGGTGGAGCGCATGCTCCGACGGGCTAATACCTGTCCTGGTGAGCAAATACACACAACTTCCTTCTACTGAAGTAAAATATAGTGACAAAGATGACACCAATAACAAATCCCAGTGTTCCTGCTTTGTAATTTATTGGGCCCTTGTGTAGAATTCAGTCCATATGTTGTTCTTTTTTTCTTGTATCAACTCACATCTTAGCCAGTTTTGACAACTACCTCCAATAGGTCACTAAAACCTGTTCTACAAAGTTCAAGCTAGACTGTGTCACAAGCCACTTTATGCATTTTCAAGATGTCATGACACAACTATTTCTATATATTTGAAATATAACCATTAATGCTTGTGAATCTCTCCACAGAGCAGCCAATGCAGAAAACCAGGTTGTTGTTATAATGATTGTTACTCTTTAATTGGAGCTGAAAGAAGTTCTATTAGCCCATAAAGTTGCTAGATTTGAGAAAAGGTGATTTTATCTTCTGTGATACTTATGATTGAAGTCTTAAAAATTACCAGCAACTTTTGGGGAAAATTGAGCTATTTCCACTGTGATCTGAGCTCCATAAAACATACCTTACAAAAAAGTTGCATTTTAGTAACAATAAGAGTAAATGTATTTGTAATATTGTTTTTACGGCTATAATCACAATAATCGATACAAAAAACCCCAACTTAAAACATCTATAGATGCTAAACAGTCAACATTATGCTGCTGGTTTTTGTCACTTCACTGAAACAATCACCATCTACTTATTATTTGTGTGCCTCACATATCCTGCCTGTATAAAACATGCATAATATGTGTACAAGAGAGGATAGTGTGACCCGTGTTTGTAGTATGGGTGTTAACATTTATATTGTACTATTTTTAGCATAGACTTCCTCCTTCCTTTGCTATACAAGAATATAGATAATCATGGAGGAAGTATGTCCTTCAAATGTAGAACAAGAAATTGTCCAACCACATGAGTTCAGTAAACAATGACTCGGTAGCAATTTGTCCCAGTCACCTATTTTTTTTGTATCAAATGTAACATCTACCCACCTCCCATTTTTGCAGGTAACACTGAGGCTCTAGAGCAGTGTACCCCTCCTGTATCAGAGTTCCCTGCTTCTCCTCCATCCTATCCCTTGATCCTGGACAGAGACCCAGTGCCAGAAGAACTGGTGAGACTTTAATGTTACAAATTTCTTTTAGTTGTAAAAAAAAAATATACAAAAATCAACTTGATTCACTGGTTATCCCCAATTATCTTCTCCCCCTGCTATTGTCCTCTGGTTGTTTTGTTTGTCCAGGAGTGGGAGGCATATGTGTGTGATTCAGACTCTGATGCTGAAGGAAAAGAATCTTGGTGCGATATGTTGTCACCGGAGGAACGTGAACGTCAGCGGCGAGAGAGAGAGGAGTCACGTCGTGTCCTGTCAGAGCTCAAAGCTGTGCTAGGTTTCCGTGCTTCGGAGGGGGAAAGGATGAAGAGGAAGCAGCTGCTGTTTAATGACCAAGGTCTGTGCTGACCCCTGTCATGTCAGTCAAATAAAATTTTGGAGATAATGACCTTTTGAATTGGATGGATAGGTTTTTCTGCATTGTCTTGAAATGAGCCTGATTTTAGTTCAAATTCAGTGTTAATTTGCTGATTTCTGTCTACCAGTGTTTCTCTCAGATTTGTATTCATGACTTTAGATCAATGTTACAAGCCAGAATGATGAAGTCATATAGAATGAATGAACCTCCACAAGTGCATGAATGTGTTATATCAGAAGGTGACTAATTTGTCCACGTCAAATTTGGAACATTTATATAATGCGACTATGTATCCATCCAGTCCTAAGTTATATATTTATTCTTATCTGTTGCAGCTGCTGCGGCACCTTCTGTTCACAGTGATTTACCTGATCCTGCTACGAAAGTATTAGATGCTCCGGTTTCTTTAGGCTCTGTAGAAGTGGAAAATGAAGAAGGAAACCACCTATCAGAATGCATTATAGGAAATGAAGGGGAGGAAGGGGAAGGAAAAGAAGGCAGGGCGACACCTGACCCCTTCACAGAGCCACTGACAGAGTTTAGCTGTGGTTTGGAGCCAGACGAAGGGGAGTTGGGAGCAACTTCAGTCTGCAAAAGAGGAGGAGGAGGGGCATCTGAGTTGCACCAATATGACGGATTGCTGGAAGAGGCGGAGGGACAGAATGGCCTGGACCTCTTCCTCAAATCCAAAGTCCCAGCTGTTTCTGTGATGGACAGGCTGACGGAGATGCACGGTTCAGAGGCTCTCAGCTTCAGCTCTGCGCTCGCTGCCCAGGTGGTGGCACGTTCACACTCACTGTTCAACATGGAAGAGCAGACATTTGGTGATGATGAGGAGGACAATGAAGAAGAAGAAGAGGGTGTCAGACGAAGCCTTGAAAACGACTGCAACTGAAACTTTGCTGCTTTCTTGAAACACTGAACAGAGACTGTATTTATGTCTGACTGTCTGGATATCTTTTATCGATGGATCTGTGTTAGATCTTAACTGTTTTTTGGTGTGCAGAATTTCAACTTGTGCCACTCTATTTCCAATCCGTCCATTTGACATCACCCACAATTCTTACTGCTCTATTGCTGTTAAAAAAAAAAAAACTCAGGTATCAGAACCACTAAAACAAAATATGTCACGAAGACCAGAATGTCTACAGTTTACTTGGTGACATCCACATAGTGTATATTGCTTCCAATCATTAGTAGCTGTGTAAACAGAGATTGTAGGAAACAAGTAATTGGCATCATACATCAATGTGTAAAACCTAAACAAAAATGGTTTAATTGCAGTGGTGTCACAAACAATACAAGCTGTGTTACTGTCATGAGGTTTTCTGCATGACATGTGGAAGGTACAAAGGTGTGGTGCTGAGGGCAATAGCTCAAATACAGAGGTAATTCACTAAAGCAAAAGAATGAAGATGTCCAAGCTGAACTCAGCTGACCTTATTCCTTACAGGAAGACACATACAAGTCTGAGTGAGCACCTGTGGAGAGGAGCAGGAATGCTGTTTTTATTTTTCAACGCTTTACTTTTGTCCTGCACTTTCTGCTATCCACCTCTTGGTCAATTGGACACAATGGGGTGGCAGAAATTAAGACACATAGCCGGCCATACTTTCACAATCTTATTAAAAGTGAAATAGATGAACAACAATACAGTTGTTTCAAAGTACTATCTATGGTGACTTCAAGAGGCCCATTTGTTCAGCATCTGTTTACAGGGGTAGAAAAGTCAGGAAGCCTTGTTTTTGCCTTGAAGCTGTATGGTGGGATCGTTGAATAATGACCTAAGATGCTGTGAGGTTGAAAATCAAATGCCTATGTGGGTGTAGTAATAAAGGAGTCATGTTTGTAAAATAAACAAAAAGAAAAAAACATTGTCGAGGGCAATCTATGACATGTTTGTTTCATATAAAGTTGCCATATGTCTAATAGCCCTGATGTACACCCACCACTTCACTTTTCCAGTCTTTCTTGTCACCATGTCTGCCTTGTCCTGACCCCCCATCACCACTGGCTCTGCACCTCCCTCAAGGGAAGGTGTTCTCCTGCATTTTCCAATGTGAAATAAAATACCATTCTGGAAGTTTCTGATGTATACTGAATCTTTTCTGAAATGGCATCACACTCATGTTTCAAAGATTCTGATATCCTTGGCTAAGAAACAGGTTTGGTGGGTTACTTGATACCTGTTGTGGGATTCTGCATTTGTCTGACCCCACAACAGCTGGTGCTCTCCTGTTAAGCCAATCCTGTCTGTTGTTTACTGGGGAAACTTAAATACAAACCCAAAGACTTAACGTCGTAAGCTCACTGTCCTAGGATGTAATACAGTTAAGAGGACAAACACAATTTCCCCATAAAAAAAATCAGGTGCTATAATATTTTAGCTAGGAATTAAACACATTAACTGAGGATTTGACGTCCCTTATGGTCCAACATCCTGAGAGTTTGACGTGCTTTAAATGAGCAAATGCATCTAAAGACCTGCGAAGAGTCATGTTTCTATATATAAAGTGTTAGGAGGTAACTTGTGCTATGATTTGGAGCTATATAAAATATTTGATTGATTGATCGACCTACATAACTAAGGCTTTATTACATTATTATCTGTAATGACTATGCCATCTAGCGGCCAATGTTTATTCCAATGTGGCAAAACTACTGCCGTTAAAAAATGTCAAGGAAAGTGACTGGAAGTGTACATATTTACATTTTTATGGACATTTGAATGTAGTGTGAATAAGCCTAAAACTTTCTGCTGAACAGTATATTAGGTAATGTGCTGTGCAACTGTTGAATTTGTGTTGCGCACTTTTTGTCTTTCAACACATACATATGCGCTGGTACAAGAAACTAATTTCCACCACTTACCGGTCTTATCGTATTTTCTTATTAGGGTTAAAGCTGATCTCTACCCTTCAGCTGATTCGGCATGTTTTACTTTGTGTTCCCTTCCAGGTCTTAGTGTAAATTCGAACTCATAATAGGTCTGTTCTAACAACACGTGTATTTTGCTATTAAATGCGAATCGCTTCATGAAAAAAACGTAATATTCATCATAAGAGAATGGTGGCAATAAATTAAGGTAAAGAATGGACGGATGTTGATTGAATCATACACGTTTATTTTTCTGATTAGTAGATATGGTAAAATACTTAGTGTATGTGAAGGCAACACCATTCACAGCACTCCCACAATCCTTGGCGCTTCCTTTTCCAGCAGCGCCTGCGATCATGGCGGACGTGGTTGCGGAGCAGGTAGTAGACCAAAAACCAGTCCAGGACCGGGAGCTGAACGGGGAGGCTGAGGACAGGGAAGAGGCCGACCCGGTTGAAGAGACGGCGAAGAAGAAGAAGAAAAAGAAGAAGAAGAATAAGTCGTCAACCACAGGTGGACTGTCTCTTCCGATTACTTTCTTGCTAACAGGCTAGCAGGGCTAATAGGGCAGCGTGAAGGCGGCGATAACCAACAACGACTAACCTAGAGCTGTGTAGAGCAGGGCTTCAAAATAAAGGCGTTTATGGGGAAGGGAGTCGGTAAATCCCATTTTATATGTAACGTTATTTAGGAGTTGTTATAATGAAAATGACTAATATAACTGTAAAACATTGTGCTGATTAGCCTTGCTTTTAAACACTATATTATACGACAAGAATATGTAAATATATTAAGAAACTCCAAAAAATTATCAGTTCGACACCTGTCAAGTTTTTTTTTTCTTTTTTCGGGTGATCAGAAAGTCTCTGAAGACTGGTATTTAATCCAGTCGCTTAGCATAGCGTGCTAAATATATCACTATATAATATATATCAAGCATTTTATCTACAGTGTCGGAATGTGTGGCAAATGTAGAGAAAACATTTACCATCGTTGCCGCTGAAATGTACTGAAAGCTGTTTTTTTCCATTGTCGTCAGTCAGTGTGTTTTACTGTTGATAGCCGGATGCCGGAAGCCCCAGTTAAAAACCTAAGTTGACGCTCATCCTCATTAGCCATGCGGGTTGAGAGCACCGTGAGTTGTGGCGCCTCTCAGGCCTCAAGAAACACGCCGGGGTTTAGTCGGACTCGTCAAACAACAATATCGAGAGAAAAAAATGATCGATCAAGTAAATCGAGAGAAAATTGAACAGTTTATCGTGCAGCCTCACCCTACTGGGAACCTTCCCTGTGTAGAGCCAAGGTTTCCCATTTTGTAATTCACTCTTTGCCAGACTTATTATGTAAGAACAACGGTGATTTTTAAAAACAAATGAACCAAATCAGAATGCTAGTTGTCACTGTTATGCCCAGTTATAGTCACCGCTAATGCATAAAAGAAAACCTGTCAGTTTGAAGTATCTTACTGATGCAGTATGAATAATATCTTTATTAATCAGTCCCCCCCCCAGATCTAGCACAGAACATGCTCTGTTTTGGTTTATTATTTCATTCACTTATCTGTTTTTCTCCATGCTGTGACATCATGATCACTTAAATGGTTTTGGACTGCCAGTGGTAATTGTTGCTTGTACAGCTTTTCAACTT
>JAPSES010000120.1:11818733-11836444 GCA_029822895.1 Maxillicosta whitleyi | reverse complement strand
ATGGCGGCTTCTCTAAAAACTACAAAAAAAGATCACGAGTGAGGAGTTCGTCATATCACGTGATCTTTTTTTGCGCGGAGTACGCATGTGTTGGTTCATGAAACGTCGGCTAGACCGCTTTCAACAGACAGCACCAAGCAAACGTCTGCTGATGCGCAGAAAAAAAAAAACTTTTGGCGATCGTGATGAACAACTGACAACAACCGTTACGCTATATTAAAAATAACGTAGTGGGGGGAAATTACTGTTGCGGTCTGAAATTATAGCGTAGCGGGCCGCAACCATATTAAGTGCTGGCGAGAACACTGATGCCTCAGGTTTCTGCAAGGAGGATTTTTCTGAACCTTTTAACTGATTATTTCTCTCTCCAGGAGGGAGAGGTTTATGCCATTGAGACGTTTGGCAGCACAGGGAAGGGTGTGGTCCACGATGACATGGAGTGCTCTCACTATATGAAGAACTTTGATGTTGGACATGTTCCTATCAGGTAATGGACAAATATTTTTTGTAAAAAAACATCCTGTTTTTTTCCTCAATAAACTGTATGTACTTCATACTAGTAATCACTTGACCACCTTGCTTGATGTGCAGATTTCAAGTTTTTTAATAGCAGACTCTGAACTGTTCCGTTAAAAGGACTCGTATTTACACCATTATTCTTCAGGCTGCCCAGAGCAAAGCATCTGCTGAACGTAATCAACGAGAACTTTGGAACACTGGCATTCTGCCGCCGCTGGCTCGACCGCCTGGGTGAGAGCAAATACCTGATGGCCCTGAAGAACCTGTGTGACCTGGGCATTGTGGACCCCTACCCCCCTCTTTGTGACACCAAGGGCTGCTATACCGCTCAGTTTGAGCACACCATCCTGCTCAGGCCCACCTGTAAGGAGGTGGTGAGCCGAGGAGATGACTACTGACACCCCACCCTCCAACACCGTCACCACACCCCCCTCACCACTCATTGCACCTCCCGATACCCATTAGCCAACTCCTCCTTCAGAGACTCGACCTGAAACAGAAGAAACCTTGAGCAGGAATTGGCTGTCTCAACAGCAGTGAAGGATGCCAAATGCTACTGTATATTACCCACAATGCACCACTCACAGCTTGCAAAGGAGGAGGAGGCTTTCTGAGTTTTTGATAAATTAGTCTAAAGGTGGTAACCACAGTTAAAGAAATTATAGATGAGCCAACATGACTGTCAGGATTTTTTTTTAGCAGACACTGTCCTTCAAAAGCCTTGCAGCCATTATTTTACAAAAGATGAGATGGTTTACAAATATTTAAGTATTAGTGCAACCTTGTTTCTGAAATGGTGAGGGTGGGAAGCCTCCCCCCTTTTTTTTTTTTCAAAGTTTCTCTGACACCATTCTGAGCCTCCAGTGTCTAGTGCTTGAGTTAAATTGAGCATGAATGCTACTGACAGGTGTAAAAGGTGGTTAGGTCAATGCATGGCCAGAAATCTCTGTAAACAGACAATTCTAACATTAAGCTCGGGGTGTTATAGTAATAACGCCATCTTCATACAGACACCATGCATCTGCAGCTGTATGTTTGGCTTCTGTTGCTACAGGAGGGAACTCTGCACTTTGGCCCTCCAGTCATTGTTTCTTTGATATTTGTAAAATATCTTTGAAATGGCTGCTGCCAATGTATGTTCCCAATTAAATGCTTCATTTTGAACTCCCTACAATGTTTTTGTAAGAAAACAATTAAAATAATTTTGCTCATTGAGAGCTGTCCTCATATTTTCTGTATCAGTTGTATGGTTGAGGGTTCAGAATTCTGTGAAAGTTAGTAATTGTGATAAAAGCTACTTGCCAAAGAAAGAAAATATCACCAAGGTTTTGTAGAAAAATGAAAAAATATTCTCATTTATTGAGGTAATTTTCTCTAGAAAAAATTGAGGTAACAATTTGCATAGTATATCTTCCAGAATTTTACGCACACACATCCATGGAGTAGTAACCAAAAGCCAAAAATGTGTCACAACATCTGACAGTAAAGGGACACAAGATAAAGTGTGCTTTAAATTTCCCCCTGAAGGACAAGTCAGAGAGAACATGGATGAGGTGTAGATTTTCTTTTGTACAGTTTTCTCCAGTATGGAGATAAATACCACAATCTGTATACACTGCAAATTTCCAGGTATATCTGGCAAATACAGTATGTACACATACAGTACACACAACTACTTAAAACAGTGGAATCTGTCATAACTGCTGGTGGCATTGAACAATCAGCAAGAAGTTGAAAATCAGCGGCTGTATAAAATTTTAAACAGTCAATGGCCTCTTTTTAAAAAAAAAAAAAAAAAAAAAACCTCTGAGGAGGACTGTAGAAAAATACATTCAAAATCTAAATGCTGGTCTGGTTGGGTCTACAGCTGTGTGGATTCCACTTTGCTGAGTTGATATGGTCTCTTAAAATATATCTGCTTTTTCAACAAAAGGGCACTTTTTTGTACACTGTCATCTGTCAGGGAGTGTTCAGACAATTTACATTCTGGAGCATAGAGGTGGCAGCATTCAACCAAAAACATCCCTTTGGAAAACTCCTATTCTACCAATCCAATAGAGATGGAAAAAATAAAAGCACCCAGCAAATGCTGAGCTGTTTTGGAAATGCTGAGACTTTCCAAACACTTTCCCCAAGGCTTAGGCTTGAGGTCTGCCAATTGCATCTTTTCCTGACAGACACAGCAGAGTGGAAAAATAACCGATACTCTGCTTGTGTAGATTTTTGAACCAACACAGAGTGCAAGTACAAACAATGTAGACAACCTATTATGTAGAAAATAGTGCATTTGTGGCAGGACTGTGGGAAAAGGGACATCTATCAAAACCAGGCCATTTCTAGTAATAGTGAATGACATTTTATAACTCCATCTCCAGTTCTGTGTTGACTATCTAAAGTGACAGAAAAATCTTAGCTGATTTTAGAAGACCAAATTGAATTTACAATCAACAAGCCACACGTGAATATACCTGGAGAGGACACTTGTATCTAGTCATACCCGGGCCAAAGTCTGTTGGCTGCTACTCATAACACATCTTGGCTGATAATTCTTTTTTTTTTTTTTTTTATAAAATAACAACTGTACACCAATCACAAACATCACCTTTTTAAAAAAAATACCTACATATAAACACCATGTACAATAAATTCACAAAGCAGAACTGTTTTCTTTTTTGTTGTTTTTTTTTTTTTTTAAAAAAAAGAGTCTTTCCTCTTTTTTTAAGATAAAAAAAACACCCATCCAACCAGAATATAAAATGCCCAAAGAAACAGGGGAGAGGGAAAGTGACAGGTTGGGCTGTGCCGATACCTTCTCGCTGAGTGGTCAGGTTGCAGCTGAGGAGGAAAAGTTGGGATTAGGGGCTGTGGTCCTATAGTGGCCTGTCTTTGTCCTGAGTTGCACGCTGTGTGTAGAAGAGGATGTAGGCCTGAGCACGACACACCTCCTCCACGGAACACACATTCAGCTTAGAGTCATTACAGTGAACCCAAAAGCCTGGACAGAAGAGAAGAGGAGAAATATTTTAGAGTGAAATGAACAGTAGCATAGAGAAAACTCAGTCAAAAAGGTCTAAACAATCTCAAAGATAAATATGAACTTCTACTAAGATTGTTAGAGTCAGATGCTATAATACTCATTCCAGACTTGGTTTGCAACTTACAAAAGTAGCAAATGCAGAAAATATTCACTTGTAAGAGGTTGACACCATAAAATAGGACAATTGCTTCATTCAGATCTGATGTAAATCACTATTATTTGCATGTACAGATCACATTTAATCATCATGAGTGAAGTATAACAAGGTCTACCAAAGCACTGCTTGCATGACATTTTACCACTGATGTAAAATCGAATACAAACAAAAGCAAAGCTTATCAAAAGCTATTAATATTTAGTAAAATCTTTACTAACCCCCTTCTGTATTGTAGCAGTAGGCAGTGTAGTGACCAGAGCCAAAGCCCTTCCCATGATGCATCACCACAGCTGAGAGTTCGTAGATGAAGTGCTTAGGGCGAGGTGAGCCTGCAGAGCTAGGGCTGCTGGGGCTGGAGCAGGGAACACCTTTAGGTGAAGGCTCAAGGCAGCAATAAGGCTCCATGTTGAGAAGCTGGTCAAAGCTGACATGGACTCCAATCTTCTCCCGGTCATTCCTCCCAGACCACCTGAGGAATAAGTAGGAGAGAGAAAGGTTATAGTTAACATAACAAGACATGTCACAGGCTGACAGACCAACCAGTCAGATGGTAACAAATATCTAAAATACAGGTTTCTTTTAATTACTCTTACTATACACCAACATGCCACTAACTGGGAGATTCTATCCATTTTAGAATGTCAAAGCTACCTGAAAAAAAATCATGGAGTAACAATCACAACACTCCCAGCTGGAGTCAAAAATAAACTACAACTGAATTCATGCAACATTTTACTCCTCATACCTGAAGCGTTTGAGGTGAAGCCGCAAGACTTGAGGAAGTTTGTGGACCATGAGTTGTTTTTTTGCTTCAGTCAGGATGACTGGTTTGGAGGAGGTCCGCCTTCGAGCAGCTGCAGACAAAAACAAAGGGTTAACATACTTTATAAACATTGCTTTTTCAAGTGGCCCTTCTTTGCTACTGGTTTTATCAGCAGTGACTCCCCTTAGATGTAGATCATTACATTCCATTTAGCAGATCCTTTTGTCCAAAACAGCTTACAATAGAGGACATAAACATAGTATATAGCACTAGCAGATACAAGGTGAACAGGAAATATACAGAATAGGTGCGACTGCCGACTGGGGTTAGTAGGTTTTTTTTGTTTTTTTTTAAGCGCTATCGCACGGGGTCAGGTAGGGTAAAGCGACACATAGACACACACCACAGGGTCTACCCCGGGTCTGGGAAGCTCAGACATCAGTGCAGTAAATATTCTTTAAAGAGGAGAGTCTTTACATGCTTCTTGAAGATCATATTGTTACACAATCCATTCCAGAAACTGCCTGATATATCCTATAAGTTTATGGACTTTTCTAAACTTTTGTGTCTTTATTCCTGTGAAATGATGCGAGATGGTCATAGTGTTTTGTTCCAGATCTAAACAGATATCAAACTGAGCCTATACGTATATTTTGAAATTACTCCTGAAATTAAATACCTCTGCTTTCAGTCACAGTTAAGTGTGATTTTGAAGTTAGAATAATCTCAAGGTGCACAGGACTGTAGTAGGCCTACTTAAAAAATAATAATTTAATCTCTGTATACATACAGTGCTTAACTAAACTAGACCAGTGTTTAACTGTTTGATGATGGCTACGATGATGAACAGAATGTCAAATGCCAAGCACAGACTACTTTCCTAGCAAATACTCTGATTTTCGCAATTTACCATAAGAAGTCAATAATAAAGCTGAAAAATTCCCAAGTGACACATTCAGTTTGAGTTTCTCTAACAAACAATCATTCTAAAACCTAAAGATGTTTCATTAAATCTTAAATACAAAGCAATTAATGATTAACATCATTGACTAAATAAATGATTCACTGATTAGTTGTTGTAGCCCTGTTGAACTCACAGTTACACTGGTCACAAGAGTAAATGTTTCCCTCCAGGGCTTCAGTCTCGGTGAACTTGGCTAGCATTTCTGTCAGATGGCAGGAAGCCTGTGCAGCCGACTCTCTGCTACTGTTACTGTGATAGCGCTCAGGGAACTCCAGAGACAGGTCCCAGAATGGCTCCACAGTGTTAGAGCGATGATCGCAGGCAAGGCACGTCACCTACATACAACAGTGAGAAAAATAAACAGATGAATGAATCACAAGAGATAAGTGCCATCATATAATTACTGTGTTGTACATGTAGTTTAATTTATTCTAGTCGTAATACAAACACTGCACTTGAAACAGTCCTGTTCATCTGGTGTGCTCATCTCTTAGCAGACAATACAGAAATGTTGATATGCCCAATTTTTGTGCCCGACAGAAACTTTACACAACAGATTTTAGGTATAGTGCTGTTGTGACTAGGTACAAATCCAAGACACCCCACAACTGTTACAAACACAGCCCTCTATTCAGCAAGAGCAGGTGTCACAGAGTGTGTTCAGCTTCTGCAAGTACACACTATTCTCTTTTCTCTGATCTTACTTGCCTTATATACTATTCAGTCAATCACAAGTAATGCTAAACTTAGTAGACCTAAAAGTTGCCCAAAATCATCCTAGTATTGTTTGTACCAGCAAAACATGTCTTAGTAAGTCACTATTATACACAGATTTACATAAAATTTGTCAATATACAGCACTAGTGCATAAATCGGGTTATATACATAGGGAGAATGTAGACTGCATGATAGAACTAAAATTATAATGAATATGACAAACAGTGGAACAAAAAAAAAATTAGAATAAAAAATGACAATGATAAAATTTTTGTTTGAAATAAAAGTAAACTTCTTAAAGTTGTTAGCTAACATTAGGAGAACTTCTTCTTCATTCCTTATCCTTTGTCCAGTGATTAAGCAACTACATGGGGGCCAGGACACCATAAAATGACCAACATGATACAGGGAGAGGTATGTTTGTAAAAGAGTAAGTTCAAGTAGTATGTAAAAACTTCTTTTAAAAAATGTATCATTAAATACAATTAAGAATGGAGTCCAACTTGGAGTCATTAAAAATCGATTCTAGAATTTATGCTTACTATCTGGAAATGGATCCAGTATGGTCAAGAAATTCATTTCTGTCTCAATGTTACATTATCAGTGGGCAGATGTATAACTCCTGAGGCACATGACACCTAAGACAACATCATTCTGTGTTTCATAGATGTTAGTAGCTATTAATAGGTGTGTGTCATACCTGGCTAAGGAGCTGGCCATGAAAAATGGTGTTGACCACACTGAGCACCTGCTTGATGAGTCGTTTCTGTGTCTGTGGAACTCCTGCAGTGGTTGTGTGCTTGCCAGTGCTCTCAAGTTCGTGCTGCACCTTGTCCAGCAGCTCACATAGGAATTCCTGAGCATCCTGCTGAGCATAGCCCCGGAACGCCGGGATCAGCTGCCAGACTGAATGTAGCATAGCAAACGGCGAAACCAGCGCCCACTTGCCGGACCACATAACTTGGAACAAGGTGTGCAGCTCATGGCAAAGAGAGATGTGCTTTGAGCTTGGCTCTTTGGGTTGTATAAGCTCCATGCTGCGGGCTCGTGAAGCCCCACCACTCAGCCCAACTCCTGAGCCTGAGCTGGCCTGAGGTCCCTTCATGTGGGCCATATACGAATGGGAAGAAGCCTTCCCTGACAATTGGCCATGTACAGCAGATGCCAAGAGCTCCAGTGCCTGTGTTAAGTCCAGGCGCAGAAAGCACTCCCTGAACACATGTAAGTGGCTGAGCACTTGAAGGATGGAGTTCATATAACAGGTGTTGCCCAAATTCCTCAGTCCAGTCACTCCAGGAGTAACTGTAGGACGCCGTCTAAAGGGTGAGCCACCCTGTTTTGTACTCTGCTGTTTGTGACGGACAGGAGTTGGGGGTGCACGTGAGGTCACTGAGGACGTTTTGGGCTTAGATTTGGTGGCAGAGGAACGGCTGCGGAGTTTAGGAGTTGGCTGAACTTTTTTTGTTTGCCCAGCTTTCTGAGGTGTAGATGTGACAGGACTTCGAGTCCTTGGCCTGCGTGTAAGGGATGAGGGGACTACATTTTTTGTAATGTTGCGTACCCTACGAGAAGCTGGTGTTACTACTGCCGTGTCCACTACTCTCTGGCTCTTCTGCCGTAAGCGACGACTCTTCCTGAGAGGGGCATTCTCCAATTCCTCCTGCAACTGCCTCTTAAGAGCATTCCTCCTCTCCCTTGCCTCCCTTTTCTGCTCCTCCTCTTCCTCCCTCTTTCTCTCCTCTTCTTCTCTCTTCTTTCCACATTCAGTAAGTCCAAACCAGAACCTGAAGACACGTCCCATAAGTGCCCTTCGTCGATGCCAGAGGGCAGTAAACATCCTGTCTTCATCCCTCAGCTGTAGTTCACGAGCACCAGAGGGCATGATGGCATCAGGGGCAGAGCTCGCTGAGCGGAGGGTGCGGCCACTGCGGGTCGTGACCTCATAACGCTGACTCTGGATGGCACTAAGTGTGCTACGAAGCAGCTTGAGGTCTCCTGTGTTATTGTCATTAAGGACATAATCATCACACAAATAGCAAAAAACATAAAGTTCATTAACCTCCATTGCCAAGGGATGGCGTTGCTGCTGGAAGTGCTGGAGCGCATGTTCCTCGATGTAACGTCCACATGCCACATGTGAACAGCCCAAACAGGCCCATATAGACTCGGTGGTGTTGCAGTCCATGCAGTGCCATTTTTGGGGGTTGAGAATGGAGTGATCTGGGGCCAGCCGCAGCCGCCCCACATGCTTACACCTGTCCATTACACACACCTGCCTGCCAAGGTGGCGGCTGGTTGTGTCAGTCAATAACTGACTGTATGTCTGTGAATTTTTATGTGTGTGTGTTTCACACTGGCTTCATATCACCATGGTGACCATGGTGAATTGAGAAATGGGACCTTCCCAGGGCATGGTGTTATCTAAAAGAGAAAAAAACAAATATAATTATTCAATGCGATGGGGGAAAATATAAGGAAACCTTTTACCGGCTAAAATAACTTGACCTGTTCCGCATTATTTACTATAAGCATCTAGATG
This sequence comes from Maxillicosta whitleyi, assembly GCA_029822895.1. Classification (NCBI taxonomy): domain Eukaryota; kingdom Metazoa; phylum Chordata; class Actinopteri; order Perciformes; family Neosebastidae; genus Maxillicosta; species Maxillicosta whitleyi. The sequence continues at coordinate 11,827,748 of JAPSES010000120.1, read as the reverse complement.
TTCTGCTATCAAATACAGGCAACAACAGCACGTTTATTTTATTTATATATTAACATGACATCCTGCTCTCTATCTGGAAATACAATATATTATAAATATCATTATTTCAAACTTACATCTGACCTCAAATGTTTTAAAATGCCATAGCTACAGATAATAGCAAGCTGCCAAGTGGCAAACAGGACTGAACATTTCTCAACAGAAACATGGAGCAATAGTAAGTACCAAGTACCTCTATTTTATACAGAAAGGTGTGTGTAGTTAACATAATCTGTCCTTGTGTTTTCACATCCTGAATCCAGAGTGCTTTTTCAAAGATAGTTTCTGAAAATAACTAATCAGAGGCTATAATGAAAATAATCTGGATGAGTCACTTTTCTGAATACAAGCTCTTTGCAAATACAGCAACCATTGAAGCAAATTAACATGGACTAAAATATATCAAATTTCCAAGGAACATCTAACCTATGTATTACAATGGATTATTATTACAGTATTTTATTTCAAAGGCAGACAAAATACCGTTTTAAAAATAACTTACTTAAAAAGCAAAAAAAATTCAAAAGAATAAAAACTCAGAACTATCAGTTACTGCAAAACTTTTAATGTTCTCCGAGGGGTTTATGTATTAAAAAGGTGATGATCCTTGAGTGGGTTGCGGTTACAAGTGCCCCCCAACTGATGTCAAAGAAGTAAGATTAACCAACAAAAGGAGGCTTGAGCTTGCAGAGAGGTTTGCCATTGAATATTAACAGGACGACGTTACCAGGCAATTGAAATGGAAGAAACAAAAGAAAAGAAATTACTAGGCTACAAGAGATAGTTTATTTAATAGACTGACTTAGAAACACACTGTGTTGTATACCTTCAGAAATGCCTCATTATGGAAAATTTGATTTGATCTGATCCTGCTGCCCCTTCATTTCATAAATCACACTAAAAATATAATGAATATGAATAAATAAACAACGGTTGATTTGCTACTCTGATATAAAAGACGTATGATCATTTACATCACAGTGGTAATTAGATGGGATCCCGGGCATACAGACGGACCCTAACAAGACTTGGAAGATAGTCTTACTATTAACTCATTAAACAGTACATAGTGACTTAATTTCGTACATAATTCATGGGTGCTTTCACATGCCCATCAAAGTTTCAGAATAACGTGGCACTTCTGTCAAGCTTAGACTTAACGACACTGCACACATCACTCTGCAGTAAGACAGTATGACTCTATGGACAGTACAGCCACCGCAACATAGTTTCAGAAATAACACCAATGACTGTAATTTCGAAATGGGCTGCATCAGTAACACAACACAAAATGAATCCTCTTGGGAAGCCTGTTGAGAGTTTCTTTCTGTCTTTAAAGTTTTATCCTAAGTTAGCGCGCCTTGTCTGGTTCGTCCTTGTGACTGCATGCTCCTAAGCGGCTGAACGTACCACCGCCTTGTGGCACATTTCAAACGCCATAACAAAACACCATCTCTTAGTCCAGTAATTCAGGAAACTGTATAAATCGACAGATAAACGACACACACGACGGTGTTAATCGACACAAGAGGACTCTCCAATGCTTACATTAGCTTACCGTTGCTAGCGTGTAATTGATACAACTATAAGAAGCAATAACAAAATACTGAAATCACACACAAACCTATATTGCCATAAAACCATTATAATAAATATATCTAAATGATCCTCACACATAGCGGTACATATACAGAAGGTCGTCGACTGTGCTAGCTCTATCATCTTTACTGTATTTATTCAAGAGATTAGTGAGTCTTAGCTGCCCTTGCTGTTAGCATTAGCCTAGCATGCTAACTAGCATTACCTAGCCATGCTAGTTAGATGCGTTAATCTTAAATTCACGCATTAGCCGGAGGTCAGCCTGGTGTCGTAAGCTTGGCTTTATAACAACCCAAGAGTGTTAATAAAGAAGGACGCGTGTATCATAGGCCAAACTGTTGTAAACGTGTAACAAAACACTTCATATGAATTTAAAACACCTTACCTAGCCTCTCCTTCACGGCAGTTACTCTTCTGTTTCTAAAATGATCGCCATCTTGTCAGTCCCCGTCGCATGGTGTTAGCTCGAGCGCGTCCGCGATGTGTGACGTTGTTGTTGTGAATGGTTAACGGTGTTCAGTTAGTAAACATAGTAAACATTTTCTACTAGTGATGTGTTGTATTATACTAATGTTCTGTTTCCAGTTTGGCAATGATTCCCTGTTAAATAAGTTATATTTAGTTAAAGTTAAAGGCTACATAGTTAGCTTAAAATTAGTGTCAGAGTTCTGTTGCCACTTAAACAGGCCAGTATCACTTTCAGTTAAAGCTCAGTGTGAGTGTTTTCCTTAGTTTTAATTAACAGCGCCTCTTTCCATGGAAAATAATCAACAAGCCAAAAAAGGAGGGAACCAAATCACTGCTCACCACTTATGATGAAGTATAATTATTTGCAACTAGAGGGCAGTGTTGCACAATTTAAAGTAACTTAATTCCCACATCTGATTAGAATAGGTATATGGTAGGCTATGTGATAATAAAGTCACGTATGTTCGGAAAGGAGTCCTTTTTCTGCTGTTGTACTTAAACGGGTTCGATTTTTAGGTATATCAGCCCATAGCTTCCACTTGCTTCTCCAAATCTAAGCCTAAAGTGTCATTTTAACCCCACTGTATTCATTTCAATACACTGTAGTTATATAGCTCATCAAATGCACGTACAGAGGTCAATCATTATCTCTGCTTCAAATATGATTGCGATTAACAATCATCTTGTCACACCACAGTATCCACTTCTAGCAGTAATTTGATCATGTAAACATCACCAATCTCTTCCATTTTCATGGATCATGAGTGTATGTGTGTACATCCGATGCCCTCTAGCCCTGTGGTTGGAGTAAGGTATTTTAAAGACCTGTCTGTTGGTGTGGGATGCAGGTGCAGCACTTTATGCTGGTTAATGGGGGCCTGGGATACTCACTATGTAGATCCTATCTGTGAAAGCCACTGTTTTTACTGTAAGTGCAGTCTACATATTAAGCACCTAACCTCATGAACCACAATGGGGAACATAGTATACTCACACCCTCAAATGTAGTATTACAATAGAGTCAATATGAGACTGAAAAAAGCTTAAAAGTAGAAGTATTACAAGTGAAGCCACAGGTGTCTGACAGAGGAAGTTTATAAAGTGCTGCTATTATTACATATTATAAATCCTCACACTTCTCATTGAGTAAATATAAGGAATAAGGAATAGATTTTCTTTTGCGAAATTTTGCCTGAAGGAGGACTTTTAATCTTTGTAAACACACTTTGGCTGCATGTGTGCTGATTAGTGGGGAACTCATCCAAACAAGACTACTTTTTGGTAATAGGCGTATAGTTTAAAGCAAGTGAGGGTATGCCTGCATGTGCTGTATGTATGGAGAAAGATCATTGTGTGAGACATGTGGTGTGTGTGTGTGTGTGTGTGTGTGTGTGTGTGTGTGTGTGTGTGAGTGAGTGAGTGAGTGAGTGAGTGAGTGAGTGAGAGAGAGAGATTAGGGGCATTTGTGAGTGACTTATAGAAAGAGGTATGTGTTGATGTGCCATGCAATGCCTGTGAATCACATCTAATGTTTTTCTCCCTCTATGTCCCCAGGCTTTTACTGCCTTCATGTCTGCACATGCTAACTCTCCCCCTCCCCTTCTGTCCTCTTTTCATCTGTACTCTCCTTCTCATAAACACACATTTTAGCCTGAAAGTGCCTATGAGGACTTTTATATATTCATTCGCTCTATCTCTTGAAATGTATCATTTGATTGTTATTGTAACTATATATTAGTGAAATCAGTCAGTCCCGCAGAAGTGCCCTGCTTTGGTGCAATTTTAATCCCTTGTTTTGGTTATATCACATATTTACTGTATGGTTCAGTGTCCCCTTTTTATATCAGACCTGTTTTTTTTGGAACAGCGGGCAGCTGTTTAAGCAAACTAGCAGATAAAACACTCTGTGCCCCCTCCTGCCACAGATAAAGTGGCAGCTGAAGAGCAAGGTATTTGTCCCTAGAGGTGGTGGAAATTGAGACTCAACTACAAAACAAATGAATGTTCAAACTTAGGGGCATCAGGTTGCCAAAAACCAACTTTAATAAGACAGTATTGTTGCTCTGTGACTGCAGGATGTGTAAAGATACAATACAATTGTCTCCTAGTGTTATCAGATGTGACTGACATAATATAGCGTAACCAGAGTCTCAATGCCATTTTTGTTCACAATCTGTGCTCTAAACCAGTTGCTGTGAATATAAAGGTAGAAAAAAAAGAATAAACTATTTGGTTAATGTGTGTATGCTAACTTCCATTTTTCTCTAAAATGAAGAAATGTAGTTTAATGACTTTGCTGTGTTGATTCTGCTGAAGGTAAAGCCCTATCTAGCTTTAATTTTAATATTAGTGTCATTTAATAGAACATAGCATATTTTTTGTGAGGCAGTTGATCAGAGTCCAAAAGCATTACAACAAAGTGGTGGAGATTATCACAAACATGTACCAAACAAAAAACCTATTAAAAATCAAAATCAAATTGATTGCAGGTTTAAAGTAGAAAATCCTAAGATCCAAAGAAAACATGTTTATATTGCTCTTCACCTCATAGCAAGATCAAAAGCCTTTGTCTGCAGATTTTTCCTCTCCTGTATATACCTGAAATTGTTCATTTACTCAGCATCTGCAGAGTGTTTTGTTTGGAATAAACATAAAAGGGAGACCCCCATACAGGTTAAGAAACAAGGTAACAGACAAAAACATACAACTTTGCACCCACTTTTTATTGAAAGTGGTTGATAATTCCAGTACAAGGAAGCCTTTCCGGTGGTTTATGGTGATGTTAACGCAGCTGGACACGGTGTTGGTTTTGTGGTGGGTGAAAGCACAGGTGCTGATGAAGCGAGGGGAAATACTTTACATCCTGTAAACAAACATCTCCTGTAATTTCTGCACAAGGATGTGCAACCTGTCTGCTCTGGTTGGTAAGACTGAATGTTAATGTTGGCATTGAAACAACTGCTCATATTTCATTTATTTATTTATTTTTAAAAGAGTTTTCCAACTTGTCATGCCGGCTGTTTTTTTCACACATCATTTCGCTCAAACTGTCTGTCTGATGTTATGTGGGTTTGTTCATAATGAGTTGATGGCATCAGGTCCTTGTTTGCATGGCTTTATAATAATCAGTAGCGTCTCAATCTCTGTGCTATGTCAACATTGCCCTCCTTGTTCTGGCTTGCTCTGAAACCCTTCTGCTAGAGAAACATTCCTGATGCGTGTATGCATGCATGTGCTTTTTTCATGTGCAATTAAACAGTAATGGATGCTCTCTGAGGTCAGTGTGACTGTCTAGATTTTTTTTTAGGACAACTTGCATAAAGGACTTCAGTACAGGATTTGCAGTCTGGCTCCTTATTCCTTAATCTTCTCATTTCCTCAAGTGAATCACAACTGAGGGGGTAACGCCAACCACATGACTCATCCTGCGCATACTTCCTCTGTCTAATGCTGCCAAAACAAAATCCCCACTTTACACATTTTATCCCCCTCTTTTATTTTCTCCCCCTGTCCTCCTCAGGGCCTGTGGGTGCTAGCTGCAGTGTGACACCCATAGCCAGCCTGTTTCGGAGCGTCTGTCTCAGGCTGATGGGTGCTGCAGAAGAGGAGCATTGTGACTCCCAATGAGAGGAGGGGAGGGTGGGAGGTTATTGTCCCCAAGCCTGCAGGAGCTGCCATACACTCCGGGGCCAATAGCAACACAAGAATGCTGACAGGACAAAGGCCATAACTCAATTCTATAGCAATACAAGTGAGGCATTGTGCTCATACAGCACGCACACACTCATACACATGCATTTGCCATTACTACAATAATACACACAAACTATACAGGAGCAAACTATGCATTTGTGTAAGCATGCCAAACACTCATTCATCAACTAGTTTCCCACACCATACAGCCCCCCACAGGACATCTCCATCACAAGCTGGGAATGGCCAGTCAATCTGGGCACAATGAATGAGTGAGTAAGCAACAGAACAAGTGTGTGAGTGTGAGAGAGAGGAGTGGTCTGAGGTTCAGCTGTAGTAGTACGTACAGTTTGTGACTCCCTGTTGTGTCTACCCATCAAGGCCAGATCCCGCCATGTAAAACATCTCCTTCTTCATCTAACCTGAAGGTCTGTGCTGAGCCGTTCCCTCAAGCCACATTCCTCTCTCATCTAATGCACTCATTCACCCCTTCCCCTGCTGTCTGGAAACAGCTTGGCATAAACTAGAAGGAGCCGTGACCCCTCTGCCACAGATCTGTGAATGGGCCACGAATGAGGAAATGTGGGTACAGAAGGCTATCCGGCCACAGCTGCCAAAAAAAAAGGAAAAAAAAAAAAATCCATTCCTGTTCACCTCTCTCCATCACAGAGATAGGTGAGTGACCCCTGACCCGGCCTGCTGTGGAGTGTTGCACGACGCGCCAGGAATGTGTCCGCACCTCTTGGCCAACCACGTCACGGCGAGTGGGCGAGGAGGCGGTGGAAAACATGCACTCCGCCTAAACCCAAACAGAGTGTGTGTGCTTGCACCGGCCTCTCTGTTATGGTCTACATTCTGTGGCTCTGTGTGAATGTAGGGGAGAGTGTTTTGGGAGCAAGAGTGATGGATGACTTAATGTGAAGGGACACACAGAGAGGAACAGGAGGTGTGTGTATGTGTGAGAAACAGAGGAAGGTGATAAGGATATTTTTGTCCAATTTATGTGAAGTATTTCAAGGCCTCTGTGATTATATCAACTGTTGTTAAGAGTCTGGGAATAGCTGAACTGTGCAACAATGTTTTACTGTCAAGGAGATAGTGCTGCAATTTATTAAAGGATCATTTATTTTTTATTTTTTTACAACTTGGGTCTTTTGGGTTCTTGTAGCTTTGGCCATCATTTCTAGTGGTTATGAACTAACAGTTTGATTGCTGAGAAGTGGAAAGGCAGCAACATCCTCAAAAAGAGACTTACAAAGCAAAAAAAAAAAAAAAAAAAAAAAAAAAAAAAAGGGAAATTAAAAAAGGTTTAATTGCTCATGTGTTATCAATCAAAACAAATTAATCACAGGAAAAATGCACGTATGTGTATTTACACATTAGGGTTTATACCCAAACAAAGTAATTTTTTAATAATTTGGCTATTTATTACCTGTCTGATTACTTATGTTTCTTGTCCAGTTGGTCTTTCGTTCCAGGTCTCAGCAATTCAAAGCTTGACATAAAGCACAGCATAATCATAAGAGGAAGAAATTATGACTTAATGTGTTTTTAAAAAGACCCAAGTTGCACAGACTATTTATTACCTTTTAATATTATGAAACAGAGGTCAAAATAAAAGCAGAAGAATGATACACAATAATATTTATATAGGTATATACAAATAATACTGTACACAAGAACAAAGGAAGGAATAATAAGAATTGTCTGAATTCAGCAGTGGACAGTAATATGATAATGAAACATTAATAGTAATGTTGTACACAGTAATAAACACTGGAACGGCTGTTTTTGATTTCTTTAGTATACATTTACCTAAAAAAATAAAAACCTAGAGCTACAGAGCTGGACTGAATCTGGACTGCACTCATTATCATTCAGCCGTTCTCCTTGTCTCTCACTTGGGTTACACACACACGTACACACACATATATTCACAAAACAGGCAGGCAAATACATTCACGCTGGGGTAAAACCCATTCACTCTGATTACGACACAGGCACACCTGGACTGGCTAAGATTTAACCACCTGTAGTGGCTTGTATGGCTTGTTCAGCGTCACTCTGGATGCTTTGCACATTATGTCTGTATACACACACACACACACACACACACACACACACACACAGCTACCTCTGAATGTGTGTCCACTGTAATGGAGCTCCATGTCAGGGAGTTTTGGAGTGTGTGTGTTTAATCTTCCTCTCATTGTGTGTCCATATCCTCTCATAGTCCATCTTAGGCTAAAGTGCTGCAGAGAAGTTTCTGTTTTGTGTGTTTCAGTGAGTCTCATTAAGTCCAAAGGCTTTTCAGTCCCTCAAATAGAGCACTCAAGGTTAAGCTGCAGCTGAGACAGTAGAGGATTTTGCTTTCGCTTGAATCCTACATATGACTGTAAGAATAAGATTGCTCAAATACAAGACAGAGACGCCTTAATTAAATCACATCCTGTGCACTTTTAGCGGCACAGTCCACCAGCAGCTTCAGGCTGTCACTGGACAAGAGAAGAGCAAAGGTGAGGCTTAAATCATTGTAGTTCATCTCACCCACTCATCAGCTTGTGTGATTAAAAGAATCCACACCTGGAGGACTGTAAAACACAAATCCACAGTCTTGTTTTGTTGAGAAAAGTCTTGTCTGTCCATGTGTCCGTGTGTCCTCCAGTGTACTCTCTGTCTACCAGTTGCAATCTTTTTTGAGTAGCGTGAGGACCTTGCGCCCCAAGCTGGCTTTCCAAGGCTTAACGAAACTCTTCATGTTAACCAGGAGGCGGCCCTGCTTACGGTCCGAGTGGCCTGCCACCAGATACTCGACCCCTGGTAAAGGAGGTAAAAAATTTATTAAAATTTGTATCAGGAAGGCAATTTCCAGTCAAAGATGCATTTAAATAATGTACTCACTCTTAGCATTATTTACATACCTTAGCACATAAAAAGTTTTTTTTGTGGATGTTAAACTATTCTAGCAAATCTCAGTTTTTCAGTCTTTATTCAATCTTGAAATATACTGAGACCAAACAATAGTGATAAGAACAATAAATTCAATTAACAATAAAACAGAATAATCAAAGGAATTACAGCAATGACAAATAACAATGGTAATTCTCTGTTAGATCTGTTAGTATTTTTATGTTTAGGCTAGTTGCCATATTTCCTTGTTTTGAATCACTTAATTGTTATTTAGTTTCTTTGTTAAATAGTTTCCTTTGTGTTACC
>JAPSES010000120.1:11793156-11818633 GCA_029822895.1 Maxillicosta whitleyi | reverse complement strand
TCATTTCCTTCTCATTTGCCTTGCTTGTCATTTCAAGTATTTCAGTTATATTGTAATTATTATTTGTTATACTTTAAGGAGGAGAGTCTGTATAAGCCTAATAGACTTCTCCCTTCTCCTGCAGTGTTTTTTTAAATTTAACTTCACTTTTGTACTTTGTATTTCGTGCACAATAAATGAATAAAACAAATAAACAAATAAAAAGAAAAGATGCCAATCAAGTAGAATAATAAAGCAATAAATCACACCCTACGCTATATGAAATACTTCTCTTGTTGCCTATGGTAGGTCACTCAGTTTGAAGTTTCAGACATCCTGAAATGTCCTAAACAAACAAAATAACAGATTGTAGAGAGTTTAACCTTTTTATTAATTTATTTTGTCATTTTAAGATGATATATTATATCTAATATTCATACCTTACCTTCACTAAAATAGATATAATAATGTTTCTGTAATAAATATTAAATTAAAAATAAAGGTTTTTTTTTTTTTTTTTTTTTTTTGCTGTTTCTGGAGTGTTCCATTTAAATTTGTAATTTCTTTTTGCCTGTTGTTCGCCTTTTTATCTTATTCTTAGTTATGTTTGAAATAAAGTTCATTATTATTATTATTGTTATTATTATGCTATTTATCCAAGAAGCTTTCTTAAATGTAGAACCTAAATTCCATTTATCAGGAATGACATGAGATAAGGATAAAATCTCCAAGAACGCACAAGTATAAATAAGACGACCTTGTATTTATCAAATATGTCCTCATTGCCAAGGAAGAAATGCCATACTGTTTGTTTTCAAAGTGGAAGTGGTTTGCATGTCAACCTAAAGGGCAATCCAATGAGTGTGTCTGCATGTTCTGGCATGTCTGACCTGGGTTGAGGATGGGGCAGGTGCAGCCCCGTGCTGTCCAGGACTCAGGGTAAAGGGTGACCCGACCCCGTTGTATTTTCACCTTGGTATTCTGACTTAGCACCTTCTGAACTTTGACCTCTACCTCAGCATGAGAGCCCTTGTCATGAGCTGACAGTACCTTCACCTTCAGAACTGTAAGAGAAAGAAGAGTCGAAATGTGCACGCATTCAGGTATTTTTCTGAAATTAAGGACTACATTCAACCCAAAACATTTTAGCCAAACTTATCATAGGACATGTGTTGAATTGTGCTTTTAAAAAGATTCACAACAAGAGGTTAATGTAGACTGAGAGAAAAAGCCGGCTGCCAACCTGCTGTGTTTGGATAAACTTCAGAAGAAGTTTTATCTGATTATAAAGGATTTTAAAGTTTAATCAAATACACTTTCCCTAGAGGGCCCAAAACAAAATAAATCATTGTTCTAAATACTTTCACATCTGAAATAAAACCACCAAATCAAATTGAAAAGGACACTTTTTCACAGTTGGGAACCAGTTGAGATTGTATTTAACTGTCTTCTAGTCCCTTATAAATCCTATCTACACTTTTGTGTAACAAAACTTCTGCTAGTAAGATTTAGGATAATTTTTTTGGGATTGTATTTTGAATTAGGGCCAAAATTTTTATCTTTTGGATAGCACCTAAAATCCAATATGAGATATCAAAATAGTCATTAAATTAATGATTTATTTGAGAGTCTAGATAATTCTGAGTTTTTCTGATGAAGTACAATACACTAAGAGTGGTAAACATTTTGCATTGGTGCAAAACAGTGTCTCCATTAAAAGATACTCTGGATAATTCTAAACATAGTAATAAGATCACAAATAATGTGTGTTAGATGTTACACATTTTCTTACCATATGCATAATTCATCGTGCAGAAGAGTTTACTGTTGGTCAGGGCCTGCTCTTTGCACTCACACTTCTCTGCAGGGAACAAATAAAAGAGTAGATTAATATTTGTGGAATAACTGACTACTTCTGTGTGTGTGTGTGTGTGTGTGTGTGTGTGTGTGGTCTCAGATACTGTACATGGCGTCCTAAGAATGCAAGCATAGTGTGTGTGTGTCCCATGAGGAATGCACATATGAAAGCTGCAGTTACATGGCGGTGGGGGGTCCATAAGAAGGGACACTTGGAAACTGTCCATACACACACACACACACACACACACACACACACACACACACACTTGTTCCATGTCCTTCTAAGGCCCTGTCATGACTTTCATTACTTAACCATTAATGCTTGCTCACTGGACTGTGGAGGGGGACAATAACACACACAGTTTGGATCTCACCTGAGTAGTGAAGTGCAGAGAAAAGTTCATCAGCTCTGAAGATCCTCACCGGCTCACTAGAGTTTCCCTCCAAGTTGTAGAGGTCCAGATCAGGCCTGGCCAACACACTTTTGTTATTAAATAACCACTTCAGAAATGATCAACAATGGCATCAAAAGGAATGAGGAAAAGGAATGATGAATGATGAAGAAGCTGTTTCATTTTTTTTCTCTGCTAGCTGAGGTTGGTCAGAAAACACACTTTATTTAATGAAGTACAGATAATTGCGTAAAAGAGTGAAAGTATTGACCCTAACCCTAACCCTTCACCACGTAAAAGTGAAAAAGGCTCTGAAAAAATACCCATTTTTATCTTTTGTGTTTTAGATATACAGTGTGTTTTACAACAAAGTATGTCATAAATCTGTCCCATGTCATCCACATTAAAACTTGTTTATGATGATTAAACTTTTTTAGAACCACATAAACCCAAGACAGCATAAACTGTTGATGATTCACTTTTACGTATGTTTTTGTAACATTAATTTTCCTGTACTTTAATGTTTCTTACAAATTATAAAAACCAAAGCATGGCATGTCCATGCTTTTGCTGTAATGCTATAAAATGTAGTATTTACATGCAAGAAATATTTTTTTTCCCTGTAGATGATTTCTGATGAGGTGATACAACACTGACATTCAAAAGTGATGTTTAGATTTCTCCTTTTCCCCTCAGCAGACATAACAAGTTCTATCAAAAAACTTAGCATGTACAGATAAAACTTTGTGTGTCACATAATATTTGCTTTATTTTATATTATTCATATGTTTAGTCCATTGGTGGAGTGTAATGATAATGGCAGCTTTAAACAAGTTATCAGCTCAGCCCATTTACTAACTTTGTCAGCCTCTATCACACAAAAGCATAATATTTTTTCTTACCCAGGCATGCAGTCTCCAGTGAAGGGATCACAGTCTCCTGCGCAGTCACATGGTCTGCAGCCATATTCATGGAAGCCCCAGTATCCCACCATGCACCTGTCACAGTGGGTACCACCCACTCCAGGTTTGCAGATGCAGTTTCCATTGGAGGGGTCGCAGAGCGAGCCGTCGGCCAAATGGAAGGGCATGGAGCCCAAGGGATGACAGTTACATGCTGAAAAAAGAAGTGAAGAAGTGGATTTCGATATGAAGTCACTACATTTTCAAGTGTTATATAGTTAAAGGTTTGATTCCATGTAGCTGTCATGTCTGTGCCCTTTGTCTGTTCTGTTTCTCCTCTTCTTCTCTGACCTAATGTCCTGATCAGCCTGATGCAGACCACCTGAGGAGTCACACCTGTGGCTTGTCAGACTGGTCTATGTAACATCCTCCTTTCTGTTTCCTTGTTTTTGAACTTCAAGACTTTCCAGCGTTTATCTTTGCTTGTCTCCTTGTCTCCTTGTTTTTGACCTGATCCTGTTCTGACCTGTTCTGCTTTCTCCCTACTTCGAACTAAGCTCCATCTGACCTCGTCTGCCGTCTGTTTCCCCTGGATATTGCCTGCCTCTGTACGACCACGTCTCCTGCCTGTCTCCCCGGAACCTGACCTGCCCTTAGGCCTCGACCATCTCTGCTGCCTGACCTACAATGGACTTCTTGGTATTTGACCCTTGGACTGGATAATCCTTTTGTTCTACCCCTGGACACTCACTGCCTGTAAATTCTGTCATTAAAGACTGTTAACTGACACTCTGTTTGTGATTTGCTTTTGGGTCCAACCTCTGATTGTTACAGTATAGAAGCAAATGTCTTGTAAAATGTTTACAGGAGAACATTTTGTTTTGACCAAGAAGCTTGGACAAGAAATAGAGATACAATATTTAACCCATAAAGACCCAAACAGCAACTAGCAACCAAAATCATCTACTGATCTAAAATGTTTATACATGTGGATCCATGAATCCTATCAATCCATGTAAATATTTCTTATAAAATGCAGTTTGCTGTCTTTTCATGGTCATCAGATATGAACTATTTGGACATTCAGAGGCCCTGTAGTGAACATGCAAACACTGTCACCATTTATAACATTGTTTCACCAGTAAAACCCATGGAGTTTGACACATGACAGTGCTTATACATGCTTATTTTTGTCTTGAATTATTGATATCTTTGCTTAAAAAGTTATTTTTTTTCCAGTTTTCTTTGTTTTTTTGTTGTTGTTTTTTTAAACATAATAACCCCCAACTTTAATCTGAGTTTTAAAAAACATCTACATGATCAGTGAAAATACATGACTTTGAGTAAAAATTGATATGGGATAATATTAAATTAAAGGGTGATAAATCAATTAAGAAATGTTAAATCTAGAGGAAAAGTCATTTGGGAACTGCCACAAAAGTAGTTCTGGGTCTTTTTGAGTTATAATGTTAACATATTCAATACCAAATTCTGATTGGTGATCAATTATTATAATCTACAGCCTAGTATGCCTTTATAACACACTGTTTCTGCACTGTATGCGCTTTTACTTCACTGTATGGATTTTTAATTTTTTTTTATCAGAGCAGATCCAGGACACCCCTATCAGGATTTAATGGGAACACTTTAATGGGATCATTACAATGGGTACTATTATAATGTATTAATCAAGAAACTGTATACAAACCTAAAAATGTACAACAGAAACAGAAAAATTATTTTCAAAAAAGGATAACCTGACTCAATCACATTCAGAGAGGACTGTGGTCCAAAGGTCAAAGTATTTCATCAGTCATCAGTTATTCTATTTGTCTGTCTTGTATTGTTATAGGAGCTTGTAATACAATGGTGTCTCTCTTTTCCTTATCACACACACACACAAACCAGCTTCCTCCCTCCCTCACACCCCCTCTAATTGTACACTGATATGGTGTTCTTTAAACAACCTCCAAAAACAATACACCAACACACACACACACACACACACACACACACACATATATATGTATATATATATATATATATATATATATATATACACACACACCCATGTTTCCACCGTGAAAACTACTGTCTGTTGTCTCTAAACTTAAGACCCACTGAGAGCCTCACAGGAGGTGTCGGGCCTCCCCCATAAATCTGTCCCTACCTCAGGGGAAGACAGGGTGGGAGGGAGGACGGGAGGAGACACAGTGAAGGAGATGCAGAAGAAACAAAGACAGGGAGCTGTTAGGAGCTGTTTCTCTGCAGTTTAATGATGCTTGAAGCTGGGCAGGCAGTAAATGACTCAGACTAGTTCCATTAAACCCAAAGGCCTGTCTGCCCTGTTACTGCTGTCTTTGATTATAGGTTATAGGTAAGATGTTATGTAACAACACATGGGATGTTGTGTTTTCTTAAAAGATTATGGTGTGAATTTAAACTCACATTACAATGCCTATTAACAAATTATATATGCAGCAAAGTTTGACACATCAGCGACTCTGTGCGCTACATTAAAAGTATCCAACCAATAAAAGTATCCAACCAATAAGTGTTTCTGTTTTGTATTTTCAGTTCAATGCATAAATTGAAGAATGACATGTACTTTGTTACATTTTTACAGCTTATTAACAGCAACCCATTTTCATTTTTACAAGTTGACTGATTACTGAATGACAGAGATGCACTTAATAGAGGTAATAATTGCCTACAATAATTTGCCTTGTGGTACAGTTTACAACATTAAGGTGTAATAATTATTTGATTAACTGATTAGTCCATTCGGTGAAAAGGTGATTTTATTCCTGCATTAGAGAGTTCATAGATGAGATGAAAGAAAACAAGATTAGATGATTCATGTTTGGCTTAAAATCCAAACATCGTATTAAGTCTTATCAAACAAATGGTTCATTGAATACGCTATTGCTCATAAAGTTGGATAGAATGATTTTACCTCTTGAATCTTAAATGAAATGATTGTGACATTGTGATTTAATCTTGACAGATAAAGTGTAATGCAATTCTTGCAACTTGTCAAAGGTGATTACTGATGTATATATAAATAGGAATAAAAATAGGAATGTGTCTAAAAACAAAAGTATCCCAACTTTATGGGCAGCAGTGTAAGTGACTATCACTTTTTGGGCAAAACAATTCACCCACCTTACCTAAAGTGTCACTCACACTGGTGTATGAATGTGTATGAATGTTCGGTGGTGGTCGGAGGGGCTGTTTGATGCAAATTGAAAACCACACTTCCATCAGCCTACCCCAGGGCAGCTGTGGCTATAAACGGAGCTGACCACCATCAGAGTGTGAATGTGATCAATAATATCAAGTGTTTTGGGTGCTGTCATAAAAGCACTATAGAAATCTAATCCATTCTTCTTATTATTACTCAAAATTGACACTTAAATATAAGAATATACAGATTTGCAGAAAAACATAAATATCTAATAAAAAAAAAAAAAGGGCAATATGAATAAGAATAGAAATCTAGATAATTTATAGCGGGGTGCCACCATCACCTGAATCCTTCCAGCTGTCTTTCAAATTATATGATTACCTCATCCTTTTTGTAAATGGGGGTTTCAAAGTGTATATTAATTATAGGGTTAGTTATAGGGTTAATTACAGGGTCATCTATGCAAACCTCTTAAAATCCTCTAACAAAAAGTATAAAAGAAGTGCAGTTCTTTTGCTCTATAAAGCTTCCTGGATGCAGATGTGCTGGGCTATAAACCAGACAGACCTGCTGTTGTTTTTTATCAAATGAAACACCACCAGGCAACACAGATAAGATAAACCTTATCAAAAGACTGACCTGCACCATATCAATATAATCATAAAGATAACACCTTTAGGACTTTATAGACAAGCTCACATGTGCACTAAGACATTTAACTGCTGAACCAACACAAAATGCAAATATTTGTCTTCACAGAATAAGATGAGCAGGAGGTTTGACATCAGTCTGTCTGTTTAGTTAATGTGAGCATGCATCTGAAATTAACAACTCTATCTTATGTCTAGTGAGCAGCCTCCACACGTTTATAATTAACAGAGATTACACCACACCACATGAGCTCTATGTAAAGCCAAAACACGTGTGATAATGTGCTCCTATGTGTTTACATATCAGTGTGGGAATTTATGAGCATTTGAAAGGGTCACACTATACAAGGACTTATGTATGCTAATATGTCTGTACGCTTGTGCACACATTCATGAAAGCTGTCAACTTCAGGAGCTCTGACAATGAAAACTTTACAACCGTCTGCCGAGACATGACAGGGCACCTGCCTGAACAACCACAGAAAACAAACTCGCCGCACATACACAAACACACACTGTAACTTTCCCTCTAACTAAAGTGTTTTGGTGTGTATGAGCTTGTGTGGCACTTGACATGGGTGTTTTCTTTCTTGGGCCCCTCAGTGCTTGGTATGAAAGAAATGTTCTTCACGACGGAGGGAAATTCCTCCATTGTCAGCGAGCGGCTGCAGCAGGATTTCACAACCTGCTCCTTCATCTTAGGGGTTCTCCAAGCATACCATCAGTTCTTTTCTTTTTTTTTTTTTCCTAGCAATCAGCCATCAGTGAGGATCATTAGCCTTCTGGCCTCTACAGCTGAGATTTCAAGTGTGAAAAAAAGCCCACAACACTCCAACGTTTGGTGACAATATTGGATCATTAGCCAACATCATGCTTTCTGCTCAAACTAAGGTGTTTTTGAATGGTCTAGTGCAATTTGACAGTTGTTTTGGAATAAAGTAGATGCAGTCTCTAGGATGATGAGTCCAACATGCTCCGCAGGACTGAGCTCAATGGGTCAAATCAGACAGATAATCAGAGGGAGAATGTAGCCACTGCTCTGTGTTTATGGATGACTATCTTATGTTTACTTAAGACTCGTCTCATCACCGGAGGGCAGCACGAAGCACGTCAACCAGCAACCCACACATACTCACAAAAGACCCTCACACATTTTCAAATACTACCAATGATTAACGTGAAGATACTCGAGCTCTGAGTCACAAGTGACTAACGGCAAAACAAGTGGAGATGGACAAATGTAGTAGTGTGTAGGGCTTTGAGTCAAACGGTAGGTATGCCGCCATCTGATGATTAACTACAGCGTAAGCCTTGGATGTAGCGTGGGTTGTCTGCTGTCACACACACACACACACACACACACACACACACACACACACACACACTCACACAGCCAGGTGCCCGTCACAAATCAACAATATAAGCATGTCCCAACTTGTGATTCCCGTCCTCAGCATTCCTTGACAAAATGGGAGCACTGTGCCAGTGTGGTGTGTATGAGGGTAATGTTATGATATACACCAGCAACATTTTGTCAGCGCTCGTATGATTAATTGTGTTTGATGACATTGTGTTTTACATGTCGTGGTTATGGCTTCAGGGTGTCTGTCAAAATTTAGAGTCAAGTTAAATTAATGTCCTAATTATTTAGAAAATGTCTTGAAATCTAAATATTACTGAGTACATTGGTGTCTTATATTGTGACAATTTTGCACCATTTTGTCTGTAGAGGAAAATAATACAAATAAAAACAACTGAATTCACTGATCAATGGTAAAAGTTGGAAAGTTCACATCTTGGAAAACTTCAGGTTGCTGGTGAAAGAAGTAGTGTCTTACGTTTGCAGGAATCAGGGGCAGTGTGGGGTCGTTGGGGGTCTCTGTAGAAGCCGGCTTTGCAGTTTTGACATTGATGTCCTTCTGTGTTGTGCAGACAGTCACACACTCCTCCGCTTCGCTGGCCAGCCTCACGCCACACTGACCAGTCAAAGTGGCAGCTCTGGGCGTGTCCATTACATTTACACTCTGCAGTGAGAGAGTGGAAGGTGGAGAACTGAGTAAACATGTAACAGAGCTGTGGGTTTACACTGATATACTGGCTATGATATACCGATATACTTTTGCATGGACTTACATTAACTGTGGAAATGGAAAGAAAACATGCTCATTTATTCAAGTACAGTTTTAATGATTCACTTTGAGACTTTTTAAATGGTACACACTCACTTTGTTATAATGTCTATTGGATTTTTAACTTACACAATGAACTTAAAAAAACTAAACTACAATTCACCAATTTTAGTACTATGTGTAAATATATATATTTTTAAATTTTCAATATACTCGCAATCCTTCACATTTGAATTTCCTCAGACGTCAACCTCCATAATGACCATTTTCTCTGCTTCTAGAACTGTTCTAAGACCCAAGTGTCTTAAATGGGTGCAGTCATAAGAACATTATGTGCATGGATGAAAGTATATTAATGAGTTCTGAACCGAATTATAATTCAGTAATATAATGGGTTTTTCCTTTTTCTTTTTTACAGGTAACCAACATAACATCTTTTGAGTTTATTAATATGGTTCAGTGTTTTTTTTTTTTTATCCTGCTATCTTCCTTTAGAAGAGACTTGTGTCACCAAATCTGGTAAGAATAAAAGAAAGCCCATCAAATTCACTTCAAATTGGGGTTTCTAGAGTGTGCCAGTATCTTCAGAAAATATGTAGCTTAAGTTAAAAATGTGCCCAATAATTACTTGGAATGAAAAGATTGGCTTTTAATCTGTGATAAGATTAATTTCTCTAAGGAATGAGTGGGACAGGACCTGGTGATAGTCTCCTAAAGAGTCATGATAGTGGAGAAACCTACAAGACATGGAAAAAGGAAATGACCCTTTGGTAGGCAGTCTTGTTTCTTAATTGTTTGTAGAAACATGAACTACCAAAGTATAATGTAATGTAGTAGAGGAGCAACTCCAACACAAACTTCACACAAGCTCTAAGGCAGTGTTATATATTGTACCTGTAACTACATATTTATACACATAGCTTTTGAATTACAGCTTATATTAGCAAAGTATTTTCTATTTATTTTTGTCAAACTAACAGTTCATTTGTCACCTAAAGAAATTTGTCTTTCCATTTCTGAAAAAAAAAAAGTATAGCAAAATCCACCTGTGACATAGCTTTATAACGTTTAGTTCAGTTCCTTCTGTGTAAAGGTGTGAGTCTATAGGTATGACTCACTCCGACATTCATGCGGCGCTCCTGTGAGTCCATCAGCCGCCTGCCACGGTCGATCATTGTAAAGAGGTGCACAGTACTCACAGTGATCACCTGCAGTGTTGTGTCTGCACACACACTTCCCATGGACCTTAGAAAGAGAGAAAGAGAGAGTGAGAGCTCATTAGCAATAGGAAAATGATAGACGAGGTAGAGACGGGATGAACAAAGAGGTCAGTGTGATGGAGAGGAAAGTTTCCCATGTGAGAACAAGCACATTGGGAGTGAGGACTCCTCTTATACTGTACATTTCATCTTATATTCCTCTCTCTCTCTCTGATTTTTCTATTTTGTATCACTTTTCGGACACACTGTCTTTCTTTAAAATGTTTTTTTTCCCTCTTTTTCTCTGAACCCATAAAGAGACAGACATCTACCGAGAATGAGATGGAGTGGGAAGAAATTAGGAATAATTTCTTCCCACTCCATCTCATTCTCAGTCCAGCTCTGCCTGAAATTAGTGAATGGAAATTGATTGTTTGGCTTCATCACTGGAAACAAAAAAGGGCCTCTGGTCTGAAAAGCCTGTGTGCGATTGTATGTGTGTGTTTACAAGTGTGTGTGTATGCGGAGGGTGGAAGTATGCAGCACTGAGAGCACAATAACAATCTCCTTGTCATTCCTGTGAGCTGGAATGCCATGCATGCTGGATAATGATTGAAAGGGGGGGGTTCAAGGCATCTGAGGAAGCTCTTTATTTGTTTGCGTTACAGCGAGAAACTGTAATGTAGGACACACACAATTATACAATGATTACAGAGGTAAGTCCACACGGATACACATTTATAGAAAATAGTTGTAAATCCACATTAACTCATTCACTCATTCATTTCCCACAATGTGCTGTGTCACGAACTCCTGAATAGATGTCACGCTAAAAAGCACACAATCATAGCACTCTGTATAACCTTAAACACATCCACATGCCAGAGGAACAGAGCTCTGAATCTTGGATCAGTTCTGCACACACAGACATGCACACATGACTGACTTTACAAACATCACACACTATTTCAATCACCCTAACACAGGGAGCAATTGCATGAATGTCAGGTCCAGGAAAATTGGTGGCAGGGGACTCAATACCAGTCAGAAAAAGAGGCAATTAATGAAAAAGTCCACAGCAGAGAAAAAGGAGGGGCATGGAGAGAAAGGACAGAGAGGAAGGAAAAGAAGGGGAAAAGGCCAGCAGCATCTGGCATGGGTCCAGACAGCTGGTATTTCAACCCATTTCATATGTTTACCATACCGTGATACGGGACAATTAACACATGTACACACTGAGAGCTCAACACACGCAACTATGTAATCACCACCACACAGAGGGCAGAAGCAGGCTGGGTGATATGAGACTCTAAATGCTGACAAAAATATGTCTGGAAGCTTCTGAACATTAGCATCTTTAGATATCAACACCCTTACACCACAAAACTATTTGGTAACACTTTTTTAATAAAAGCACACATACTGACTAGTTACATGTTCAGTGTGTGATTGGGGCGAAATATAGTGGTGAAGTTGGAGATTGCAGATTGTTCTTCTCTCACCTCCCTCCCCTATGGTGGCCAAAAATAGTTTAAACCAATGTTTGTTTTATCCCTCTGAGGCTTTTAAGCAAATATCAATTTTGGTCTACATGCAAACATAGTAGTTGACAGTAACGCACCCTAACAATAGAGATTCCCCTCTAGAGAAGAGGAAGTCTGTTCTAAGCTCCTATGAAGATATGGTGGTATAATATCAAGAACTGCTCCCTCTGTAGACAGAAACAGCTTGTTGTAAAGTAATGATAACACAACAGATTTCATTTAGTCTTATTATACCCTAAGTGAAAGCAGCATTATGCATATTATATTCCACTTGTATTATTAGATCCTTACAACTATTACTACTACTTTTGGCAGTCTCATTTAGGAGTTACCACAGAAAATAATTTGCTTCCACCTATATGATTGCATCTCCTGCAACTCCACCCATTCTAACATTAGCACCATAAAGGCTCTTCATTAGTCACTATAAAGCACTTTTTAATGTCTTATTCTGCATGTCCATACTCTAACTACAAGTAATTCACTAGTACTAGTTACTATAAAATTACAACTGAATTCTTTATCAGTAAACCCTGCCATTAGAATGGAAAAGAATCAATACTATCAATAAGCAGTAATGGCCAGGTTATGGGGAAAAATCTATTAGTTAATGGCCTAGTAGGTGTACACTATACTCATGCAGAACACAGCATTAATGAGTAATGTAATGACTAATAAAGAGCTAATATACATGACTACATGCAAATACTGTAATTAATAGTCAATATGTGGACATGATGGTAATGACAGCACTTGACAGTGCTTTATCCTTTACTTATGGTCTACTTAACGATTAGAAGAGCCACCTTCTACTATTAAAAACCCAATTTCTTTCAAAATAACCACTCAAGAAGACCTTTTCGATCAAGCCTCAATAACGATGTGCAACGTTCACACAGACTCTGCTCACTGCCATTATCCTTGTCACTTTTTCCCTCCAGTATAAAAGTTCATAATAACCTAACTCTCATGACATCAAGGGGTTTTCAGAAAGCTTCCCCTAAAGCCATATAAGAGATATATTTCACATGATTTCACTGGGTAAACATTCTATTAGCAGGGAGTGAACTAAAGTTGATGTGTAAAATGGGTTTCTCTTCAGCCCCTCCTTAAGAAAACACAATAAGTGCAAGATAAATGATATGAAGATAAATAAAAAAAGAGACAAAATAAAGCAAAGAAAAGAAAAATCAATATGAGAGAAAGTGAGGCACAAAGTGATGGAAAGATAGGCGGAGAGATGGTAAAACACAAAGAAGCACACAAACCTTAATTGCTGCTAAATCCTCAGTAGCCGGACCTGGGGGTCATTAAGTGTAAGTGTGTGTGTGTATGTGTGTGTGTGTGTGTTTTGGCTTTGTGACTGACTAACAGACAGTGTAATTACCCTGCACCACAAAACCCCATGTGGGGGAACAGCAGCACAAAACAACGACAACAAACAATCCAGTTCGTTCCTGCTCACAGTGTCTGGGCAGTAATGGCTCGGTTTATCAGGGACACTTTCACCACTGATTACTGCACACACATGCACACACACAGCAGACAAAACATGGCATGCTTAAGCGCGCGCACACACACACACACACACACACACACACCTCAGACCTTTAGCAGACCAAACAAACATGACATATTGTGCACATATTAACAGAAAGGACAATAAATTGGTTGTACATTTTACAGTAAGCCCACACACTTTTCTGAAAGGCACAAAAATGCATGCCCCCACACACACGCCCTTCCCTTCCCTTTCCTTCCCTGAGTGATCGGCAATCTCTGCCCTCATCTCATTTCTTGTGCTGCTCTGCTTGTTTGGGTTTTGCCAGAAATGCCGGCTCTGGGTTGAAACAGAGACACAAAACAATCTGCTGATAGGCGGGACAAAAACCCACTTATATAACCTCTGTGTGTTTACTGAACGCTCCTGCATGGCACTCCAATGACCTGAGGTAATGTTGTGAGGACAGTGAGGAGAGATTTACAGTTCAAACTTTACGTCGTCTGTGCAGTCACACTCATGTTTCGAGACAATGTTGGCTAAAGAAAAGAAAAAATCTCAGTCATTCTGTGTAACAATCCATTCAAGTAAGCATTAAATGCTGGGATGTTTTTGTTTTTTTTTTAGTTTTTAATTTATTTTAAAATTTTATTATTATTATTGTTAATGGTACATTCTGGCATGAGCTTCACAGTCCCGTGGCTTAAATACTATTTCAGAGGATTTTCTTCCTCAAAGAAGGAAAACCTGATGAAAACATTCAGTAGAGCTACTTGGAATTTCTTGGCACAGTTAAAGACTTAAACAACTGTGTCCAATAAATCAGCTATCAGCAGCTTTATTCCACTAACACTGGTATCGGCATCACAAACCTTCTACTGTGAATTAATCATTTAATTTATTCATCAAGTAAAATGCCGAACATTTTCTCTGTTTCATATCAGGATGAAATAATGTGCATTTTAGTCATTTTTAGTTGCTTATCCAAGTGAGTAGTGCTGTTTTCTTAAATAATATACATTCTATGATTGAATATCTAATGATAAGCAGAGGCAGTGGAAATGCATTAATCATGAATGTAAAATAATCTGAATTGCATTTCATTCACTCTTTTAAGTATGATCCTTGTCAAGTATAGCTCAAGATGCATTTCTTCTATTGGTTATAATAACATTGATCTATCAAAGTAATGGCTGAAGCCTGGGAATGTGAAATAAAGAAGTAGTTTGATGATCATACCAACCAAAATTGTCCACTTGACAAAGAATTCCAACTGCATACACTTGAACTGGTTGTTTTTATGTTTATGTCAGACTATACATCTGCCAAAAGTAGCTGCAGATAAAAGTCCCATTCTAAGATAACAAAAGTACAAGAATTCTCTTTTTCCTGTTATTATGCACTATTGAAAACATCAGTTATCATTTTTGCTAATATCATAATGAAATGTGTGTTTTGTGCACTGGTAAAATCTACTAAAGATGATGGCTCGGAGTTAACAACAAACATTAATGAAAGAACCCAGGGATCCATAACACTATAAAATAAAAAGGGTATTTTAGTCACAAGTAAGTAATTGAGCAGAAAAATATTTATTTTAGAAAAGAAAGGGGGGGAAAAATATCAATCCGCAAAATTATCTGCTGCATTTGTACCTGCCTGAACAAAGTAATAGAAATAGTACTTGTATTAAAAATCACGATCAAAATGTTCATTTTCCAATAAAATTTTTGTCTTCAAAATCTAGTATCAATCTTTCCTATGTATTATCTTAGTTAAATAAGTGTCAAAATGTCTGTGCTCATAAGTTAAAGGAAACTCCACTTTCCCCGTTGAGCTCCACTGATTTCAGCAGAACCAGCAGTCTGCTTCAAAGCTGTCCTTTGTTTATGTTTGTGGAGATGGCTGCGATAGAAGCCTGGGACTGATATGGTTAATCTCCAGCAAAAACACTGAATCACACCTTTATCAACGCACACACATCAACACCATCATTAGACACTATTTCAATCAATTTCTACATCTCTTGGGTTTCAAAGGAAAGGCAGCCATTTATCAGATCCGACGGAGCAAAAAAACTGAGGAAGTAGGAGAGGGGAAGGACACGGCCCCCAACTCAGCCCTCTTGCCTCTTGCCATTAATAGGCCCGCCAACACAGGGAGACTGATATACAGAACATGCAACCATCTGCTTTCAACATTATAATCTTGATTTTGATGGATCAAATGGGAAAAATCTGCTAAGATAACTGGAAAGGTAATCAGCCTACTGACAAAGTATACTGTCAACACACTGTGAAATGTATCCAAAATAAAACTCCACCGGATACCTTTAAGCCTTTTCATATTGATGAGAAGGATTGTAAAATCCATAGATTATCCTTTACTTACCACATGGTTGGTGCGGTCTCTGACAGGCTGGTAACCCACTGCAGGAATACACTGTTCAGCGTGTCCATTACAGAAACAGCTTCCCTTCACTATCAGGTCATAGATGGCGAAATGCTGTGTAGGGAGAGCTTCCTGTGCAGAGGCAGGGTCTTTGGTCTGGCAGGGGCAAGGTTGGTGCTTCAGCAGGCGGATTCGGATGTTTGTCACCCTCAGCTGCTGCTGTCCCTCCACCCCAAATGGATCCAAGGACTCCCATTTAGGAAGGGTACGATAAATCACCTGTGGAAAAGGACAGGTTAACAAGATTAAAAAGTCTAAATTTGAATAATAATAACAACAATCAATTTCTCATCAGAAACTAATTCAATTATGGTTCAAGGTTGGTTGTTTGGTCTGGATTGTGGACTGGAAAAGGTTACAGTTTGTATATTAAAAGTTGTTATTACTCTATCACAATGGTGATTGTGTTAACTATAAGCCAACATCTGAAGTGTTTTATTTCACAAGATACTAAAGGAACAGAGAGAAACCTTTTCACAACAGTTTGCCAACTTCCATTTCATTCCCTCCTAATGCCATTTCCTGTCAATACACCAACACCTGGTTACAATATTTTTGGAGCAACAATTACAAAAAAACCCCCCCAACAATCTAAGCCTATTTTGGAGATTCAATGTTTTTTGGCACCCTAACGAAGCTGCTGGGAGCTGCAAAGGAATTGTATTTCTGGATTTATATTTATATTTATTAAAAATACATAAAATATATTAATATTCAAAAACGATCTCTGTTACTATTGATAATTTAGGGCAATGTGTCAGATGTATACAGTGGCACAATCAGGTCCATTGGTGCTCCTCATGTTACTACAGCTGTCATTTTAATGGTTTTGGTGTCAGTCGTGCACTAAACTTTGGCCTTGTGACCTGCTGTCATTATCTACATCCTCACATGACCATGAGGGAGCTGGCTGTCCTCTTTCCCCCCTTTCTCCCTCTTTCTCTTTACCCTGTCTGGTCCCTGGACATCCTTCAAATTGAAGATCCTTTTATAGGCTGCCATCACCATGGCTACTGCTGCCATTAGCAACCAACACCGCTGCTGTTGTCGGGGTGAAAAAGTTGGTGCATGCCCCAACTCTCGCTGTGAAAGAAATGTGTGTATTTGTAGTGTGTCTCTTCAGCAGAGTATGTGTTGTCGTCAGTGGCTGGCTGTCATTGATATTATTAGCAGAGCAATGTGTGTTTGTTTGAGTGAGTGCGTGTTTTTGATCGACGCTTTGGGTGAAATGTAAGCAAAGACCCCATGCTGCTCCCTCATTGGCTATATGACTTGCCAAAAGTGTGATGGGAGGAGCACTATTAATTTCCCTGTTGTTGGAAAAGGTCATGGGGTCACGGCATTGTGGTCCGCAATTAAGAGAACACGACAAATAGGACGAGGGGCGCCGGTCCACGGGAGAGCAAGGACAGCAGGGCCAGACAAAGACAGGGATGGAGATGCAGCTTCACATAACTCAGAGCTGGACAAAAGGCCTGCGACAGCTCGGCGACACCACAGCAACACCAGCGCACACACGCACACACACACCCGCACACAAGCAAATGCTGATAAAAACACATTAAGGCCATGTTTTCCTATACACAAAAATACCACTGCAGAAGGACTTCCTGGAGTTTTCACTACAAAGTCATGCCTCAGTTTTCCATGTAATGTGGAATCCAAAATTAGCATGAGCAAACACACTGATAACAGCCCTGTTTATGTTACTCTGTGTGCTCTAGGATATGCACCCAGGGACACTAAGGATCTTTAAGGGCAAAAAGCATTGACAATAAACCACAACAAGACAAGAATCAAATCCCAGTTTACCTCAAGACATTCTCCATCTCTGTGAACTGGTTTCCTGTCACTTCATAAATAAAGCCATAAAAAACACAGAAAAAAAGGTCATAGGCATTCTGTGGAATGCATTAAAAAACTCATTGCAACTACCATATCCAAAGTTTGTTTCAGAGTTCCCAACATCTGGGATAACAGTCAGTAGACTGACTTCTGAGGACTCAAGACGGTTCTCCAACAAAAATGATAATAGATGTTATACAGAGGTTTTTAAAGCATCTCTTTTTCACCTCTACAGCAGTAATACCAGATGTGATGTTAGCATGGAGCCAGCTAACATGAGCAACCATAATAGACTCCAACACTAATGTAGGATATACATATAACATTAATATATACACATACTGCAGATAGAAATAAAACATACTGCAACAAATACTGCAGATAAAAAAACACCATTAGACTAATTCATGGTGCACTTACAGTAATGTGAATTAAGGTACAATGTCTCTGTTAAATAAACCAATAAATTAAAATACATGCAAATCATAGGTATTGATCTCTTAACGATACTATTCAACTATTTTAGCAACTTCTCTGTGCTATTAGCAGATTAGTTAGGCAGTGTTTCCTGAGATACCCGCTGTAAGAAGACGTTTAGTATTAGTAAAATATTGATAGTGGAATACATCGCATTACTTTGTCTGCGTATTGATACATTCACTAATTATCTGTATGTTAATGCATATGTGTATATAGCAGTTAAATAGAATAGAATAAAATAGAATAGAATACTGTATTGTCATTATATGTCATCCATACAAAAAAAACTGCTTTGACACTCATATAAAAACTGTTCCATACACATCAACACAAACACAGTTGCACATTAAAGACTGTGAGGTAAGGTAAGTTGCAGTGTGTGTGTGTGTGTGTGTGTTAAACACCTACTGGGCTAAACCTCTGGACTTTTCATACGTTACATCTCATTGGTCAAATTATGGGTCACTTATGTCATTAATTAATAATATTAATAATTAGAGACTAAACATCAGAGTGTTGAAGGTAAATGCATTAAAAGTTCGTTGAAGGTAAATACATGAAAAGGTTTTTACAACTGTGCTTCAGGCCAAACTTTTGGAGCATTTCAGGATCGTCTCACAGAGACCAGAGGAAATGTGGGGTATTTGTCCACTTTCATCCTGTTTGAGGATGAAAAATACAGTTAGTCTGGCTTTAACAGCCCTAATTCCATCAAAGCACTGTGGACTGTAATCTGGTAAACAGGCACAATGGGCATTGATGGAAGGAGAAAGACTCAGAGAGAAAAAGAGAGGGGGGGATGGGTGTCTAGCCAACAGTACCAATATCCATCACAGCAACAGCACTTCCTTCTCAGCAGACAGACGGAGAACTGACTGTATGTGTTTATCTGAAAGGGCACGGATGTGTGTGTGTGTGTGTGTGTGACTGGTCTGCTTCACTCTCTTCCCTAAGGAGGTCAGCCTCTACAACAAACACTCACATTCTCACAGCCGGGCTGACCTCATAAATAAGACAAGGAGCCCTGCACAGTCATACGCACACCAAACCACCTTTTCTCCACTTTACAGGTGAAAGCTTTTTTTCCACAAGAGATGACATGCTTTCATGTTTGCGGGAAAAAGCAGAAAGCTGAGAATACTTGCTCCCTGTAATCGCTGCCAGCTAAGAACCCCCCACCCCTCCTCAACACCCCTTCAAACCTTCACTACCATCCATCAAAGTTCCCACTTATCTGATCACTGAAGCACAGACACTCACATGCAGCTCAACATGCTTTGATACACACTACAAAGGTGCACGTGCAACATATTTTGCCAAAAGCAATGCGTGCAAGTACCATTTAAATCAAGTTATCTGTCAGGTAATGTGCTTTTTTGTACTTTAAGTATTTGAATACATATTGCTGATGCAATTATGTCTTTGAGATCTTTAGTCTTCACTGTCTTAGTCTGAAACAGTGATTTTCATGACACAAGTTCATTGTGCACTACTAGCAAAGCTGAAAAAAAAACAAAAAACTAAAGTATTAATGTGGTTGCACCTTGTAGATTAGAAGATCCACTGGAGGTATCTTAAAAATTGCTGGGTTTGTCCAAGTAACTAACAAAGATATCCAACCTGTAATGGTACAAAATAGAAGACAGCAGTTCACATTCTTGCAATTCATTTCTGTAAAATGATTTTTTTTTTCACTATTAATATTTGTAAAATTTACGAGTAAAAAAGTAAGTTTTTTGTTACAAAAATAATCTAGCAGAATTGTGGTAATGAATTTAATTTACATTAGTCTGATATTTAATCTGAGATAAATAATGTGCACATCAATGCTCATAAAAGATATGTCTGCATTAAACAGGCAAAGTGACACATTACAGCCACAAACCAACAGAGTCTGTAAAGACTTGCTTTGCTGTCATCAGCCTAAACAGACCACAGACAGTTTATCTGTCAGAATTTTTGTACGAGTCACCTCCATCACAACAAAAACAAACAGAAGCAGAGAACATGTGAACAGATGAGCAGCAGCAGCTGTAGTATGTCTGTTAGGGCGCCACTTGACCTCCTCTGACCTGGAGGTCAATCAGTTGAAAGGGTCAAAAGGCAAAGATCATGTTCCTGGCACAGGTGGCTGAGTCACTATGAAGGCAATGTAAAAAGAAAAAAAAAAAAGAAAAAAAAAAAGTTGCTATTTTTACACCTTTCTGAAAAAGGCAGACTACAAAAAAATCAGAAATGCACTACATGCTTTGTCTTTCTCATATGCAAAAGAACTATAACATGTGCAAACATGTTCATATGTAAATACCTAGACACTATTAGAAGGTATGCAAGATTAAGGGGGATTTAAGGAGATCTTATTACACAAATCATATATAATATGCATAATTATATTTTAACTGCTGTATAATCACATGAACAAAAACACTTGTTTCTGTTAGTTTAGAATGAGTCATTTATATCTAGAGAGGGAGTAGGTCACTTCTCACCATGGTCCTACTGTACTCAGAGCAGACTTCTTTATGTGATTTATAGTGTGCAGGATCCGGTGTTAAGGTACTCAAAAACTCTTATGTTTGAGTGTGGACCATAGTTAACATCTCCTTATCTATAAAGCCTGGAAGAAAATGATAAACAGTGGCTCTGACAAGTGTTTTTGTCATGTATTGATGCTTCTGTTAAAAGAAGAAGATGTGTGTATCCGTTTGGTTGTCATCTGCAACTTCACTGCTAGATGTCACTAAAAATTACACACTGAAGCTTTTAATAGTCAAACTCACACAAAGAAACAAAACAAATAGAACGATTTATGACAGAACTGTAGTATAGGGCTGTAACAGCTGTGACGAGTCATACCAGACTGAGCCCACATCACATACAACATCACTGCAGGGTGTTCTGAGCAGCACCACGCCTGGCATGTGCCTCCCCACACACATGTGCACCACAGCTCCCTACACACACTGCTTCAATTAAACATCAGTGGACTTCAGGAAGCCCTCTTGTGCTACAGTCAAAGTACGCCTATTAAACACTCACTCATGCACATGCACAAACACACTCACACACGGCTTCCCCCACCTGACTACGCTCTGCTTTCATTCTGCTCAGTGTGCTAAGTATGCCATATGACTTGTGTATGTTGCGTGACTTACTGTAGAATGAAGTGAATTTGTTCCAGTAGAAGGACGAACATTAAGAGAAAAGGCAGTTTGTCATTTGCTGTTAGTAGTCTATCCAGCATCATGATCTGCCTGTTGCAAATGTACAATAGACAATGACACCTGAAGTACTTTGCAGCGTGGAGGAGCAAAAAGTACAATGTCTAAACCACAGGAGCTGCAGTGTTTTGGACAAATGTGTCAGTGTCCAATTATAAATGAGGATTTTTGGTATCAGAACCCAGAAATAAATGCTGCCATTGTACATTTCTGCTACAGATATGAAAAATAAAGCAAAACAATGTCCCCCAAGCTTTGTTAATCTTCTTCTATAGGCAGGTGATGACCATGTACATAGTAGATACTGTGCTAGTAGTGACTGGAGTTCACTTCATAACTATGTCAACCTGTATGTGTTTAGATGTAGGCAATAACACTTCTTTGGTTATGTTTAGGAGATGATACATATCTGTGATTTGTATAAATGTACAATGGCAACATTTTTTGATCAACTGATTTAATACGTTAAAGATGTTCATCGCTTTCATCTTTATATCATGGGGATATAACAATTTTTTTTTTTTTTAATTTTTTGGTAGATTCAAACTTTTTTTTTTTAATCATTATTTCTGTGAAAATTAAATGCAAAATTACCATTCTGACTCATTTCACAACACTCTCTGTCAAAATGATCAAAATGTGAGTCTTTTTGATTACTTTCCTTCGGAATGACAGAAACCCTGCTTTAACTACAGGTGTGTATTGATCCTCTACTCCATTTGGCTTTCACATTGTCTGTTAACTGACTTAAGAAATCCCACCAAGACTTTTTATCAGCTGCCAAACCACTTTTGATGGACACTCATTAATTAAAAAGAAATTAAAATGTGCACAGTCTATTCTTCCAAATGCCTTTTGGGGATGCATTGCCTTTACATTTATTATGTAGAGCCTAAAAGTAAATCAGACATCACTCATTCCTCACCTCTCCTCGGCTGCAGGGGTAAGCCCCTGAGTATTTGGATGTGCATGTGGCTCCATCTCGGCCCATGCCTGCCTTTCCCTCTTCCAGTCCAAAGCTGGCACTGCAGTTGCTGGCATAGTACTGCAGCATCTTCCACGTTCTGCCAAAGTCCTGGGAGCGTTCCAGGGTCATGGTGGCAGGCCTTGAAGATCTAAACACTACGATGAGATGTGTAAAGTAGAACTCAGCCTCAAGGTCCAGCTGCACCGTCTCAGACTCGACCCCTTCAGCTGACTGCCACCATGTATTGGGGTGACGGAAGGATGAGTCGGACATGGCCCCAGCCAGGTGGGACAGCAGAGGTAAGCCGGCGTTACATTTGGCACACTTAGCGGTGCTGCAGGCGAGGTTGATGTTAGGGTCGGAGTAGGAACAGTAGAGCTCGGTACCATTGTTCCCACAGACGGTCTGTGTCAGGACCCGGCGACCCAGGGCCAGGTTACCCATACGGGGGTTACAGGCCCGGCTCTCACAGCGAGGGGCCACACCTGCACGAAACACCTCCACCATGAGGCCTGGATGGAAGAAGAGAAAGAAAAGTCATCTACACATGTGCAGTGTAAATATGGACTGAGACGATGTAACAGCTCTGTACAAAGAAGAAGAAAAAGGGTCTGAGCTCTGGATTAGAGACCAATGACCAGTTCCCACTTCTTTTAAAACCACTGGGTCTTACAATATATAACTATAAATGCCAATGTCATGATTTTATATGATGAATGAAACAAAAGGGAGGAATATCTTCCATGCACATATAAAAGAAACAAATCTTTCATATGTATCGTGCAGATGATGAATAATTCATGGTTACAGTTTCTAATAAAGGAAAAGAAGGAGGAAAAAAGGAGGAACCTTTCAACATGAACAAATAAATCACACTGGAAAAGTAATTACAGGAGGTCTTGCCTAAAAGCCGATAATCTTATGACCTATATAAAATAAGTGCCCATATTATGCAATAAAACACCTCGTTAGCCAGCATTCATGCCCCCACTTCAACTTACTTTTTAAGGAGGTTTAAAAGTTCAGTGTAGTTTGAACCTGTGGCCGATCATCAGACTCCCCTGAGAGTCAGTTATAGAAACAGAGCGGGTGTGTGCATGCAGGCCACAAACACTGACCCAGTGCATGCATGTGTGTACAAAAGATTTACCTTGATCGGAAATGTTATGCAAAAGGGATAATGGAGGCATTGTGCACCTGCCTGCCTCAGACTGCAGCGAGCGTGGACTCTGACACAGATAAAGTTTGGCAGCACTCAGAGGATGAGCTGCTCTGAGACGCCTCCCAGACGCTCTGCAAGCCTGAGGGCCACAGTGTCATCTTCCATACTGGATTTATTATCTTAAACCTGGACCTCTCCTCTTTTTTTTTTTTTTTATGTCAGAGTCCTCATAGCTTAGCCATATTGTCAAGTTTTTTGTACTGAACTATTTCCAAAAGAGTATGTTTCTGTTAGAAGTTTGGACTGAATTACATAAGTGTCTGTAGGGTGGAAAGACTGAAACTTTCAACAAAATACTGAAGTGCATTAACTGTCTCAGTTTATTTATAGGTACTATACTATTGATGAGACAATATCAGTATGAACTAGAACTAATTTTGCAGGGCAATGAGGCATCCCAGGTTAGAGCCTCATGTAAATACAAACTCATTTTAATCATAATCCATTTTAATAAACAATGAGACACTCACTTTGCACATTGTTCTGCTTTTCTTTGAGGTTCATGGAAAAATAATGATTTCACAATCTAGGTTATTATTCTATGATATGGTTAAACTATTAATAAATGTGGATAATCCAATTCAACTTAACGTGTGAAGCACTTTAAAACAAGCACAGTGGACCACGACCAACGTGTAAAGAAGAATAAATAAAAAACTAAATAATAGAGAACTGTGAAAATAAATAAATAATTAGTCAATAACAAGCATTGGAAACTGTTGATGTGACTGCAGAGGTTCAGGGGGAACTCTGCCCTGCTGCACTTGTCCGTGAGAAGAGGAGCAGCACATTGGATCACTGATGCCAATGACTGACAAGATGTTTTAACATGTGTGCTGTAGATGTAAAATATATGTATATAATAATAATAATAATAATAATAATAATAATAATAATAATAATAATATATTACCCTCACCTGAATCTGAAATCACGGCCAGACTGATCAAAAACAAAATCCACATAGCTCCTCGTTTCAGAATAATCCAAATTAGGTGAGAAATAGTAACACAACTGAATCAGAAAACCGGTCTAAGTTATTAAAACATAAAGTAGGGTAGGATCTCATCCACGGTGGCACCGCAGAAGAAGACAAGTGCGCAGGATCAAATCCAATGTGGACTTTCTCTTTCACTCAACTTCGACCCAAAGGAGCAGAAACGCCCGAGTCGTAGATGAAAACATGATCCGGGACGGTGTTTGATGGCAAGTGTGAGGAGGTGAACGGGTCTGGCCAGCTCGTCTGCGTCTTCGGGACCTGCAGCGTGTTTCATTTCCCCACAGTGGGTCCGTCTGCTGGCCGCTCTGCCCCGTGGATCTATTTCTAAGGAGCGCACAGACACAGTTTGTATAGTGACAGCGCTGTGCGGCAGCTCCGCCTCTCCTCCGGATTTTTCTCTGACTTAAAGGAACCTTCCAGTTTGTGCAGACCTGGCACGGATCTCACCACCCTTCTCCCCACAGCAGGAGGCTGCCAACGTGAGGTGCCCGGACCTCTGGGGGGGGGCTTCACGGAGTCTTTGATTAATTCACAAGAAATAATATCAGATGCAACAGATTAACGCGTCTGGAGATGTTTTATAGTTTGTCAGATCACATGGACTCCTCTGTCACATGCATTAGTGGATGAAGCATATTTTTCCTGTGGTACTTGGTAAATCATGGGTAAAACCAGGGGTGGACCTGCAACATTTTAGATGGGGTGGCATGAAAGGGTGGAATATGGACTCCACATACATACAAAACAGTGGTGGAAAAAAAGTGTTTGGACACTCCATTTGTGAAGTATTGTATTAAAAATCACGTGTACCTTGTGCACATGCTCTGTTCCATCAAGGTCAAAACTGGATGTTTCAGCAAAATAACGAAACATATCCAGGACATTGCTATTTTCAACAAAACCAACAAGAACAAAAATAATTAGCATTCTTCTGTGTCAGATGCGACT
>JAPSES010000120.1:11765679-11792330 GCA_029822895.1 Maxillicosta whitleyi | reverse complement strand
TATATAATAATGCTTGAGTAAAATTTTAAGGATGTTGGGAATTTTTTGCAAACAGCAAAAGATCATCAAAAAACAAACTATTCATGTCATTTTTTTAAACCATATTTCAGTGGTAGAACATCCATCCATCCATCCATCCATGTCATTTAGGCCTCAGAAAGGTTGCAAGGATGCCTGATATATACAAACAGTAGGAGATTGTATGTATTACTTTTTACATTAAAAAAAACCCTCATATATAATACATGGATAATTACTACAACATTTAAATACTGATGTTTGATAATTCAAAATTGCTGGCATTTTTAGACCCTTGAACAGTTGAACAGTGTGGAATGTATCTAGTCTTACTTATGGAAGGGATCTGAGTCTTTGTTTTCAGCAAAGTGTTATAAAAAGGCCAGGTTATACATATAAATGACCTGTGTGACCTTTTTTAACACTATATATTTTTCTCAAGTTTATTTGAGGAGTATATTGAACATAATGGTTTTGTGAGTTTTCCTAAGGTCATAAATTAATGGCAGACTTCAGGACCACCTGTTACAGATGATGTGTCTGAGTCTGATGAAAAGTTGATATGGGGCGTAAACAGATGCTTATATCCAAATTTCTGATCAATTGGCTTTGCACAGAAAACGTGAACACACAACATGATGCAGAATGAGCTGCTGGTGCATTTTTGAGTTACGCCAATTGGTTGCTCATCTGAACCTGACTGGAGCTTTTGTTTAAATCATTGTTCATGTCCATACAAAACCAGTGAAATATGCAAGCCAACAAATGGCAGTTCAGTTCCACATGGCTGTCTGTTCACAACAATAGCTGCCTAACAGCCCGTAAAAATTAAAGAGGATATGAATTATTGAAGACTTCAAGGTCTGAAACAAGCTTCTAACTCTCTCAGCCTGTGAGTATGGGTGAAAAGCTTTTTTCCCAATCAGCATGAACAATATAAGAAGACAATGTGCAGCTGCAGTGTGCCCCCCTGTGCTCAGTATTGGCATGAAAAAACAGTAGTAGGTTGGAAAGTGATGCTGGAAAACTATTCTTTCCAAGGCTCCTGACCATTTGGGTCAGGCTCCAGTGAACACAGCATGGATTTAGCTTCTCTGTCTGCAATGTAATCGGACCATGACCTGCTTTCTGTGCGTCTGACCAAAGTCCAATAAGCACCCAGTCAAAGGAAACTATCTCACCTGTTCACTTTGTTCTGTCTGTCCTGGTTCAGTGAAGGCCCTGCTATTTCAAAGGATGAAAACTAGGATCTTTTTAAGGGACTTAGAAGAAGTTCGAGCCACTTAAGCCTCTTTTAATCCTCCCTTTTGTTTGGCTTATATCTTCTTTTATTTACCAGTGCATCACCTCAACCATGTCATGTTCATTATTTAACCATTGATATTTAAAAAAAAAAAAAAAAAAAAAAAGCCAAAACATAAACTTATTATCTAATGTGAGTAGTACAAAATACAGGCTTTGGAAATTGACCCAGCGTCCTTTATTTTTGATCCTCTATGACATCACAAAACAATTTTACCCTTAAATTGCAAGAAAAAACATTTTGGTTTAGCTAAGGGCTGGCAGATAGAGCTGTGTCACAACTCCTGTAAAACCTTACAGGAGTATATATCCTAGACAGATCAGGTCTTTAACTCTCTGGAAAATCATTTGAGCTACATAGAGTCTGTTGTTTCTGGCATCATGCTGCATGTACTTAGTGTTATTTATCTTTATAACAGTTTTGTGAATGAGTCTGAGCTGGTGTTGTAGGACATTTTGTAGATTCTCTATTCTTTTTACTTAAGACCTGATAAAGTGTTTGTACAGTTGAAAACACACAGAAATAAATAAATATGTAGTCTGTCCAGCAGCAGACCGTTTCATTCAGTAGGTTTATTCAGGAGCCCTGAATGCTACACTTCCTGCAGTTCACACACTAGTGCGTTTACTGTGTTTCAGGCAGTTTTCAGCAGACATCAAAGACCTTCGTTGCATCAGACTGGAATGATCTGACTGGATCTGGCCTTGAACCTCTTGCCCTTAAAATGACAATACTACTATGTGCAGGGTAGAAGATATGCAAAGTGAACAAATTAAAAGTTTACACTCACAGTACCGTGAAGTCTTCCTCTAGATACACTTACTCTCATACTGTTATCATACTGTAACTGACACAGCGGCTGACTGACAGACTAGTTAATTACACTGAAAAGATGGGTGAAGAAAAATAGGCTAAATGATGTAAGTACAGGGGTATTTCAAACATGCAGAGAAAGCTCTAGTGTAATTTCAGAGGAATTCCTGACAGAACCCAGCCCTCAACCGTAGAAAGTTGGATGTTGGTTTTATTCAGAATATCAGGTTTGAACTTGTCAGATGCTTTAGTAACCATTGAATGCTTCATCACAGAAAAATGAGAGAAATTTTCTAACTCTTCAGAGTTTACGCCCAGAGAGAATGAGCTGCCCAGAGCCACAATGACCCAGATATGACAGTCATTTCACTTTTTGCTCCAATAACAAGTCAGGATTTCTAGTAGGTCAATGATTCCTTGTTGAGCTTCATGTCAGTGAAAGACATTTTGATGAAATCATTGAATGTATAGTTAAGTTCAATTCAGGGCTAATGTAAACTTTAACTGTCGTGTTAAACAGACACACATAAAGAATTATAGCATTTTTTAATGCTGGAATGGTAAAAGGTAAATTATTATTATTATCAGACTTCAGGGTTATTAGAATACATTTAAAGATGAGTAAAATATGTTTCTTTGTGTAAAGTTGATTATAAATCATGAAATCACTAGTTTAAAAAATATTAACATATTTGCATTGTGAAAATTATTGGTCAGCAATCAGAGGTGGAAGAAGATTTCAAATTTAATTTCACAAAATAAAGGTATGAACAATGTTATGTAGAAATATACACGTTTTCATACTAATAAGACATAGTAAAAGTGGTCATTGTATAAAATGGCTCATTTCAAAGTATTTATTGATGTTGACCATTATGTTACTATGCTTCTATCAGGAAGAAACAAAAATAGTCACAGATTTGATGTTGTAGCTTGTCAAAATGTAACAAATTTCACATACTTTACATTCTACTGGATATACTAGTAAAGTTCTTCAGAATGTAATCTATAAACTAAGACTGTCAGACAGATCTGGATAAAACTACATTTGCCTTTAAGAAGAAGAAGAAGAAGAAGGAAGAAGGAAGAAGAAGAAGAAGAAGAAGAAGAAGAAGAAGAAGAAGAAGAAGAAGAAGAAGAAGAAGAAGAAGAAATAGAAGAATGCATATAATAGAAATACAAAAACAAAGTCCTCAACAATAGATAGAACACTCCAAGTGAAATATTGACTTACTGACTTACGTTGCAGTGTCCACCGGACGCCGCTAGGCGTCAGTTTGCAGAGATCTAAACACTCCTCAAAGGTCGAAGGGTTGTACTTCCGGTTCGGCGGTAAAGCGTGTGTGGCTGCTTTTGTAGGATCAGACGTTATTGTGACGAAAAGATACTGGACATTAGGTTTATATCCCTATATTCAGCAGTAATTTAAACAGAAATGGTGAGTACGCACTACTTATAAGATGTTTTGTGGAACAGATTTCCGTCTCATCGTGCAGTATATAGTAGCATAAGAATTAGTTAGCGTTAGCTGCGTTAGCTTTTCATTCATAATTTAGCTTCATTGACTAAATGCATCGAATGTTATTGGCTTTTGTCACATTTATGATTGTGAAACGTAATTTTATAAAACGTATCAAATGATTATTCTAAAGTCCAGTTGATATTTTCTTACCTGCACTAATACAGTAAATAACTTGGTCTTTACGTGTCCTGCTGAAGTTGGATAACCTCCCGGACATTATTATGTATTTATGTATATTACAAATGTGCTAATTTTGTGCATCTTAGGTATTTTTCAGCTCGTTATATCAAAACTCTTATGCTTGTACAACACCACTCAGAGTATTTCACCGCTTTTAATAAAAATGTTTTGACTCTCCTCTAGAGGTTTAATGACTGCAGTGACAGAAGTTCCTTTATATGAAATAATCAGTTCACTTCTTTTCTTTGTCCAACAGAGTTTACCGCTGAACCCAAAACCGTTCCTAAATGGCCTGACAGGGAAGCCAGTAATGGTGAAACTGAAGTGGGGGATGGAGTATAAGGGCTACCTGGTGTCTGTGGATGGGTACATGAACATGCAGGTGAGTACAGTTAAAAAGCACTTGTTCTTCCTTAATCATGAATTCATCATTTGAGGCGTAATGATGCGGTGGACTTTTTCTGAGTTTCAGGTTTATAATCTTTGACTCTCTTTATTAGTGGCAAAAGTTATATGATTTAGTGGATCAGTGTCAGATGTGGATCTCTGTGTTGCATATTTGTTTATCTGACAATCCAAACATTGTTTAAATGTTATGTTTTTCCTGACAGCTGGCAAACACAGAAGAGTATGTGGACGGTGCATTGGCAGGACATCTGGGAGAGGTGCTAATCAGGTATGCTGTGAACATAAACCTATGGTCAACTTATTTTTTGCTTTATTTATATAAGTTATCTGAAATAACATGTTGAACATTTTTATAGTAAACATTTTAAAAGACTTTGTCGACATGAGAAGTATGTTGGCTGTCTTTGTGTTGGCTGTGTTAAATGTTGAAGGGTCATTGGATTGAAATCTGAATTTTGAAAATAAACAAAAGGAAGTCAATTTATGTTCTTGGACTTCGAAATATCTAATACATGTGTAATTCTATCACATTAAGTTGGTATAATTCTATAATGAACTGCTGTCCATAATCAACAACATTCTGTGCTGATGTTTTTCATTCCCACAGATGCAATAATGTTTTGTACATCAGAGGTGTAGAAGAAGAGGAAGAGGATGGAGAAATGAGAGAGTGATATTGGCGAAGTTGATTCGGCCTGTTTCTGTCCTGAGTGTGATTGAACCTTGTAGTTTGGTTGATGCGTGTTTGTGTTTTCACCATGTGAGACAAATGAATGTCTGGGTTTTTTTCCAAGCATTCTTTTTTTTTTTTACTGTATGTGGGCCAATTTTATGTTATAACATTGTGATAGCGACACAATAAATGACTATTGTAATCTTTCTAAAAATGACTGGTGTTTTTTTTCTTCTTCTGAGAATTTAAAATGACTAGATTGACAGTTGACGTACCAAAGGCCTTGTCAAATGTGTTATTTTGCTGAGAAAATTCTTACAATTTAATTCTTTGCCAGTTTTTATGAGTTTGCTTGTCAGTGTAATGCATTTGTTTATGCCCTGTGGTTTAACCAAGCAGAAAAGATTACATAATAATCATGTTGGTCAGAGTATTTCATAAACTGGAAGATGCAACAGCTTGGAAGGTCCGCCCCACATCAGTGCAGTTTGAACTCTGCTCTGCTGGGCAAATATTTACCTAGTCCTTGACTGATGGATAAATCATTCTTTTTGAAGTGAGTCTCTCAGCAGCTTGACGTGAATCAAAATGTCCTACAGTAACAGACTTCTGGTGAAGAATGCTCAACAGGTGGTTCTGATCTGCAACAAAGGGGAAAAGTACCTTAGAAATGATGGCTTGCACAGTCTGTGTGTAATTGAAAACGGGAGTGTGGTGATTGGAAGGTAAGTTCATTTAGCAAATATTTAATTGTTTTAGACTGGTTTACTCACCAAAGTAAACCAGTGCCACAAATGAAACTGGAGTTTTGCAGACTGAATTAGGCTTCTAACAATTTTAATAGTACAGTTTTAGTTCATCACTAGGATGAAGGTGTGAAGTAGAGATAATAAATGTAATTTTAGAATTCCACTTTTCCTTTGAAATGCACACAAAAAAGATACTTGATATTTAGACAAGCTCAGCTATGCTTTTTAATGCTAATACTCCCTTGACTTTCCATCTAGTGATGGGCTGATTAAAGCTGTGGGGCCTGCTGACACAATCAAGGCTCAGTATCCAGAGGCTTCATTTGATAAAGTGATTGATGCGACAGGAATGTGTGTCCTACCTGGTGAGTTAGAGACATTATTTATACATAGCAGACGAGGAAAAAGTAATTTTGCACTTTTTCTGTATGTATTTAGCATTGTGTATATATATGTGCATAATGTTCAAAAAGCTGATTAAAAAAACCTTTTGCTTTTCAGGGTTGGTTGATGCCCACACTCATCCAGTCTGGGCTGGCGACAGAGTGCATGAATTTGCAATGAAGGTACATTTTTATGACCCCAATGCTTTGCTCACTTTTCTTTTAGCGTTCATCTAAACATTTGATGCATATTTGTCTTGCAGCTGGCAGGTGCTACCTATATGGACGTACATCGGGCAGGTGGAGGCATCCACTTCACCGTGGAGCACACCCGAGCTGCTAAAGCCTCAGAGCTACTGTCCTCTCTGAGCAGCAGGTTGGTTCGGATGCAGCGAGCCGGAACCACCCTGGTGGAGTGTAAGAGTGGCTATGGTCTGGACCTGCAGACAGAAGTCAAGATGCTGGAGGTGATTGAGGAGGCCCGCCGCACTCTGCCCATCAACATCTCCTCAACCTACTGTGGAGCGCACGCAGTGCCTAAGTAAAGACCATACTGAAAATGGTTAAATATCACACAGCTTCCTGAATTTGAATCACCTCTGTGCTTCTCTTGTCTTACGCAGAGGCAAGACAGTTGCAGAAGCTGCTGAAGACATTTTACAGGTTCAACTGCCTCAGCTCAGACAACGCATGTCGGCCGGGACTCTTAGAGTGGACAACATTGATGTGTTTTGTGAGCAGGGAGTGTTTGACCTCAGCTCTTCACGTTCCATCCTGCAGGCAGGCAAAGACATGGGTCTCAACATCAATTTCCATGGAGATGAGCTCCATCCCATGAACTCTGCACAGGTATCATTAATTCACACTAATTCCACTGAGAAAGTGCAGACTGAACATTTTTTATATTAGTTACAATATTTTTTAATTTACTGTATTCAGTAACATCACAAGCTACAGACTAATGCGTACGTGTGAAACAGCCCAATTCTAGCCTACGAGTCATTCCAAAGTAACTCAGTGAACCCATCTGGTCATGTCTCATAAAACCCTAAAACCACATTCCAGATTCTTGGATGGATTTTTAAAGTTTGGTGTAGTGAAAAGTGTAAGTGCTTGAAAATCTGCAGCAAATATTAAACCTTTCTCTTAAAAAACATTCAGAGACATTAGAACACTTAATAATCCAAATGTGCATTTTTTAGCTCTGCAGCGTTTTATACCAGACCAAAAAACTTCAGATAAGATAACTTAAGATAGAATATAGTACTGTGATATTACACAGATTCAAAATTTGATTCCAAAAAAGTAAACATTTTTGGAAATAATTAAAGATTCTGTGTTTGGGCCATCCTTTAA
The DNA here is from genome assembly GCA_029822895.1 of Maxillicosta whitleyi. NCBI lineage: Eukaryota > Metazoa > Chordata > Actinopteri > Perciformes > Neosebastidae > Maxillicosta > Maxillicosta whitleyi. The sequence goes on along the minus strand of JAPSES010000120.1, from coordinate 11,784,925 downwards.
AATTTGATTTCAACAACCTATGTGTCAATGATCCTTAGGACATCTTATTGTTTTCTACAAATTTCAAATTAATCCATTGAAAAATAAATAATAATAATAATCAGATTTACTGAGGGCTATATAAAAACACAAGTAAAATTTTTATTATTTTGAGCAAAGCTTTTGGATTTTAGTAGTTCCATAAGCCTAATGGATTTTTTCATGTGACTGCCGGCACTAGTTTTGCTTTGTGACTTCAGGTTTGCAAGAAGTTTAGAAATTCAAAAAACAACACACTTGATCTGTTTAAACTTAAACATAATCTGTGGGTTTCACTTGAGCACATTTGTGTATCAGATGGGGGCAGAGCTTGGAGCCTTAGCCATCAGTCACCTGGAGGAGGTCACCGATGAAGGGATTGCTGCCATGGCAAAAGCAAAAACTGCTGCAGTCCTTCTGCCAACTACAGCTTACATTCTGCGGTAATTGTAGTAGCTACATGTATATACATACTGCAGCAGTTATCTTTATGGCTGTGAACTGTCTAATGATCTGTATGTGTCTAGGCTTCCCCAGCCCCGGGCCAGAGACATGCTGGATGCTGGAGTAATTGTTGCCCTCGGCAGTGACTTCAACCCTAACGCCTACTGCTGCTCCATGGTGAGTTCAGCAGAAGTGTGAGAAGTCTCATATCATGAAATCAGAGGTTAAAAGCAGAGGGAAAGAGCATGTTTCTGACCGAAGGTTTATAGCCAACCATGTCTGTCTTTCCTTAGCCAATAGTGATGCACCTGGCCTGTGTCAACATGAGGATGTCCATGCCTGAGGCTTTGGCTGCGGCCACCATCAATGCAGCCTACGCCCTTGGGTGTTCCCACACACATGGCTCCCTGGAGGTGAACAAACATGGAGACCTACTGGTCCTCAACACCACACGGTAAATCACTCGGCACACAAAAGGTGCAGATGACTAGAGTTTGATGTCACAATAGATGTAGAATAACTATTTTGTGATTAACTGCTCATTTAAACCTTTAACCCTGAGATGTTATTTCAGGTCAACGGGCTGTTGTGAATCAATAAGAGATTTAGGATATTGAATATGAACTGTGAATTGGACACTTAAAATTGTTCATTTCAATTGATTTTTTGTTGTGTTTTCACTTATTTTGTTTCATATTTGTTCATTTCTGTCAATTTTGTTGATTTTTTTATTTTTTTTATTATTATTGGCCACTCTGGATTATTATGTTGGTTTTCACTCATTTTGGGTTTTTTTTTCTACTCCAAAAAGCAGTTACATGGTCAAAACTCAGTAAAACACAGTAAAAAAACAAAAAACAAAAAAGGAAAATGGTGTTAAAGAAAAAAAATCCCAAACCATCTATTTTTAGAGTGAATTGGTCTCAGTCACTGCTCTGTTTTACCCCCCATTGCACAGGTGGTGGTGCACTGAGCATGTGCAGACATCTATGGAGGGAACAAGCACGTTTTAAAACTGAGCAAACAGTTGAATTTTTATAAAATATTTAAAATAAATCATATATTCAGAACGCTTACCACAGACACGTCAGGAGTTAAAAGATTAATTGACTCAAGGTGGAAATACTATTTCCAACATATACTTAAGTGACAAAACTAATACAACACTGAAAATGTTCCACTGGGATTAAAAGTTCTTCCCTCAACTAAAAAAAAAAAGCATTAGCAGCAAAATGTAACCTGTGAAAAGGACATTGTGCAGTCAAGTGGTCTGTCAATTTTATGTTTTTAGATCCATTTTACTACTGCATTAATTTATCTTTTTATGACACGTTAGAGCTCATTTGAAATTCTTTATATGGTTTTGTGGATCTTATCCAGCAAACCATCATATTCTATAATATCATTCTATGTTTGTCCATGTTCTGTAAGAGCCACATTTCTCTAAAAAGTCCAAATTCTTATTAGTGTAGAAAATCTGACTGGTTTGAGCTTTGTTACCATTCTTTTCCGTCAGATCTCGGAGGGTTTTTGCATAGTTTATTTTGAATGAACAGTTTGTTTTTCAGTTTGGTGCAAACCAAAAATCTGCACATTTGTAGATATGTGGTTTTTACTAGACAGGAGGAGGATACAAAATTTATCCAATAGGTAAAAAAAAAAAAAAAAAAAACAGTTGTGACTAAAACATTCAACATTTCAGGGTACAAGTATAAAGCTACAGAAAATGCACAGTACAGACACTGGAAAATCTGGTGTTTTAATATTTATCCAGCATCACCAAACAAAAACCTGAACAACCTGTTGATCTGTTTTTAAAGAAAAGGACCTCATTTGGGTTTGAATATAACTGAAGTCAACCATAAAAATATTTTGTTGTAGGATATATTTTTGCACAACTTTGTTACTAGTACACTACAATAACAACTTTATCTGCACACTCTCCCTCTCCTTTATTGCAGATGGGAGCACTTGATCTACCAGCTGGGTGGTCACCAGGAGCTCATTCGTTATGTCATCATCAAGGGCAACATTATCTATGACAATGACAAAATCACAACCTTATAACAAAGGAAAAAAAGATTAAGAATTGTGCCTAAGATCATTGAAACAATGTCCTGTCCTAACAGTAATTAACAAATGTTGATGCTCAGGTATTTTAGATAAACATCTTATCAGTGGACATTGTTTCTCTGGGATGTATGTGCCGCCTTCTTTGTTCTCAGAATGAATAAAATGTTCGATGTCTTAAGAGGTTAAAGGGTTTGTTAACTGAATGGATTTGAGCTGATGCTAATTCTGCTTTTATCTGACATATTTGAGAGCTGGTGTTTGACTACTAGGGTGAAAGCAGATACCAAAACCTCTGAGTGGAAAAGGAGTGAGAAAACAACAGTAATGAGGTCAATGAAATAAAACCCTATTATTAACTCACAAGTGAAGAGTACTCTGTTTTTATTGAACATGTTAGTACACAATGATTGTTGAAACAGATCCACAGGCTTTTGACAACCAACCATCGTCTTTTCTGATACAGAGACAAATCCTCATCACATATTTTATGTAAAAACACTCAAGTGTGATAATTAAGCTAACCACAGGAAAAACTAATTCACATGCTATTCACAGCAGTAAATGGGAGAATAAATGAGAGATAAAGGCAGTAGTGGCACACACTATGAGTATGCATCTGGCGTATTTATACCATAAACAATAAGTGAGGCAAACACATGCAGTGTGTTGTGGGATTGGTTGTAACATATTTTATATATTAAAGAGTAACCATTAAGCTTCATACTTCTTTCCTGATCGATGGATTTGTTGGTAAAGTGTCATGGAGAAAGCCATGCCAAGCAGCTGAGGAAACAGAGCAGAAACATATCATCAAATGCTGTTTGGTGAATAGTCACACACATTATTTGAGCGCTGAGATGTAAACAGCTACTTACCTGTATGACTAACACACACATGGCAATGGTTCCCAGAAGGTGTTTGTTGTCATCCAGCCATTCCTCTACCTTCTCATAGCAACCCTGAAAATACACACCAACCACAATTACAGGCTGAAGATCAGAATGTGTTCAGTCTGAAGCCAAGATTTCATCAGTTCATATTCATATTAGCATGTTTCAACAGATAACCTGAAGTTAAAGCTGCAAGTTTGAGAGTTTTTTTGGCATCACTGGGCTAAAATTCCATAATTACCTTTCATTATATTGTAACTGAAGTGTTTTGAGATCAAACAAGGATTATACCAACTGTGGGGTTATTTTTCTGCTATAGAAAATCCACCCTGTGATGCAGACTTTAGTGTTTTCATGCAGGTAAGAGGCCTAACTATGTGACTGACAGCTGGAGCTACTGATCACTGCTAATATTGTCTTAGACAAGACTACTACTCTACTCTGTGGCTTAACATTGAAACATGGAGAAGTTTTTTTTCCCAATGGTCTACAGTGAAGATAAATCTTTTTTTTCCTCTAGATTTCAGCCCCTGCTTCTGCCTTCAGTGCTGTGACAGACGCAGGAACCAGAGCTGTCATGTTATTCTCTGTCATATCAATGACCCTGAACTCTCCCATCACACATTTACACCTGCACATCAGACCCTGATGACCTCCATTCCATCTCAACCACTTTCCAACTGTGTAGTAGTTTTTGTTTTCAGAGTCATGAGTTAAGTGGTTATACACAGAATTGGGTGAAACTTGTATTGAGTTGGTTTGGAGTAGTTTTGTGGGACTTATAATTGTAACTGACCATACTAATGATTTGATCACAGACACATACTGACCCGTGTCCAGAAGGAATTGGAGGAATTGCGGCCACAGTCTGGGAAAACATGTTGACAGCATCTATCAGGAACCACGTTGACCTGCAGCGCTGTGTACCAGTCAGTGTAACCCATCACTCCACAACAACTCCACTGAAAAGAAAAGCCAAACAAAGATGTGTTACAATAGGAATAATAAAATGCATTCATGTTTACAAATGACAGGGGAGGAAAAAACAATACAGATGGTCTCACAAAATGTACTATTTAACAGCTGGAGGACATACAAAGTCATTTTTGTCATACCTCTCCCTGTATGGTGTTCCATGCATCCCTCAAGCCTGCGTTGTTATCTGTGTTATAGAGCACCAACCCCTCTTTCAGGTCCTGTCTGGCATTTTCACTCACCTGCATGGACAGAGGAGGAGAAATGCACTACTTAGGCACAAAGGCAGATAACTGTAAGCACATGTGACTGTATCTTAAGAGAGCCCTACCTTATCTGTGTAGACGAAGAACAGGATGAGGAGGATGAGCTCAGCCAGGAGGATGACCAACAGAACAATGAAAAACTATATAGCAACAAATAGTGGGAAACAGTTCAGATAAGAATTAATACAACTAGAAGTATAACATAAACTTTACAAGAAACAGTCAAGATATACTTACTCTATAATTACCTCACCCCCTGAACAGAAGGCAGGGCGCATTGTATTTGGTTCAGTTTGATTGTTTGTTAAGACCAGCAGTAAAACTATGGGTTGAATTCATATTGAGTTTATAGATTACCAGTGACCCAGTATACATCTCATTAGATTTTGGGAACAGTAGGTCAAAATTAAAACTTTAAAATCGTCATTTTTTTTTTTTTCACCATTTACTTACAATGGGTACAACTATTGGATGAATTCATAGTGATGAGTTCATGAGTTCCAGTGATCCATTATAGATATGATTATATTTTGGGAAAAGTAGGCTCAAGTTCCAATCTTTTGTGACTTTTTTCCTCCTCCCATACTTATAATGGCTGACCTTTTAAATGTCTAAAAAAAATTTTTTAAAAAATGTAAATTTAATTTTGATTTACAGTAATCCCTTGTTATAACAAGGTTCACCTTTTGTGGTCTCACTGTATCGCAGTAACATTTAATGACAAGGATGACATAGTTGTTCTTAACCCAAAACAAAACATCCAAACATCCTTATTGAATCCCTATTTACTGATTTCGATATATTATGAAAATTAAAATTAGGTTTTGTCTACATCACTTTTGCATAATATAATGAAAATGTACACAGGATCATCACGGCAGACTGTTTAACTGTATGACATATATTTAATTAAAATAGGAATAAACACTCACACTCAGCAGTAGGCATTTGTTCTCCTTTATGGCACCCAGGCAACCCAGGAAACCTGTCACCATGACAACAGTGCCCAGGGTGATGATCAGGTTGGCGGCGGAGAGAGACGGGAATGAGGGTGAGAGGGTGGCAAAGCTGCCCTGGGACACCGACAGCCACACACCCACACCCAACAACCCACACCCACCCAGCTGAAACACACACAGGAAACTCAGCGACTTCCTGAAACTGCAGATTCACTGATAATTAAGCACTTTGATCAGACTCCTGATTTGTAGCAACATCTACAAAACATCTGAGTCACAGTGTGTCGAGTGTTATAATTACCCAAAATAGCAGGTTGAAGAGGAAGAGCATGTATTTAACACAGCAGATGCAGCCACGAGCCATGACTGAACTGATGGAAACTGTGGCCAAAAAAAAGAAAAAAAAGAAAAAAAAAGAGATATCATTGAATAATGTGAAGAGGTTGCGCACAGAACTGATACACTGATTAATAATTCAGATATACGAATACACTGTAGGTAGTGACAGAATAAGTATATATGAAAAAAATTTAAAAAGTTGTTCAAGTTTGGATAAAAATTAACATTCATGACATACATAGCACAAGTTAAAGGGATAGTACGGGATTTTTGACATGAATCTGTATTTCATCCCCGTCATCAGTGTCGTACATCCACACTGATTTACCCCCGACAGTGTCCTGTGAGCCAAGTTCTGGTCTGGTTTTGGTCAAAACGAAAGTAGTCCCGCAAGTTTGCGGGGGTCACTAAAACAAAATGGTTTTCTTCTCAAAACAGCATGTGTTCAAAAGATTTATTTGCATCACAAACCAATGTCCAGAAAAAGTCACACCTCGTAACCACTTGGTCCTACTATCTCTCATTTCCTATCAGTGCGCTGTCATGCTGCTGACTGCTGCGCACTAGTCAACAACTTTTTTCAGCAGTGAAACAGTTAGACTAGCTGTCATCTTGTAGCAGTGCGTGATTACGTGATTGAAAGTGATTATGATGTGTGACTTTTTGTGGACATTGGTTTGTGATGCAAATCACTCTTTTGAACACATGCTGTTTTGAGAAAAAAATATGTTTTATTTTAATGACCCCCACAAAACTTCCCGGACTACTTTCGTTTCAACCAGAACTGGGCTCACAGGACACTGTTGGGGGTAAGTCAGTGTGGCTGTACGACACTGATGATGGGGATGAAATACAGATTCATGTCAAAAATCATGAATTATCCCTTTAAGGAAGAAAGCTTGAAAAAAAAAAACAGCTTGATCAAGATCAGGCATGAAATGTCTATGATGTTTGTTTCCTGTTTCAGACACAAACTGTAGACATTTTTCTTCCTAGAATTGATAATATGTATATAATTAATGATATTATATAAGATACAAACTTACCACTTCACCAAGCAGATGAACTGAGAAGCTCTGATGATGAACCTGTGACACAAACAGTAAAAGCATATTGTAAATACAATATAGGACTAACGCAGGTATGGAAATTATTCACCAAGACCGTATCAGTTTATGCCACACTTAAGATGGTCATCACAAATAAAACATGACACAATATTAAGTAATTAAAATAAGTTGTAATCCGTTTGGGTAGCATAAATGCAGTTCTGACAGTATTGTGCTCAATAATGTAGTAACATACAAGCAAATACACACTACTGAATCTAGTATTGAAAACATGTACTTGTGCTTATAAAATACACAAAAAAACAAGAGCAAAAAATACTGCAGAAAACAAAAATCAATAATAAATGTTTAAATATAAATAGTGCAAATATCCAAGAGCCAGAAAAAAGTTTAAGCTGAGGGAGTCAAACAATAAATAAAACAAAACAAACAAAAAATTCTGGAAATGTTACAGGGATGCCACTTCTCTAATAACTTGCACTATTTACTTTTTGACCATTAATTATTAGTATTTTTTTTTGCAATAGTCTTCCTTGCTCTTGTGTTTCCATACATTCCACCCCTGTCAGTATCTAATGCCTTTACATACATTCACATTTTTAGTTTTTTGACTCAATGATGCACCTACTACAGTTTTTACTTTGATACTTGTGCTTCACATCACCATCACATGGAACAGAGATGTATGGACAGTTTAGTAACCTAGTATATTTCAGATTTCTGATTACACTTGTCTTTTTTTAAAAACAACTCAGAGGTTAAATGTGCCAAATCTTACATATTTTTAATAACAAATGACAAAAATGTTGGTAAGCTGATGTTTTTAATGTATTTGATAAAGTGTAATTGGGTATGATCAAGTGGTTACATATGGTAAAAACGTTGTTCAGATGATAATGAATCGGCCTACATTTACCTGGCATATAAATGCAATACATGAATGGAAAGGGTATATCTAGGACTTTGAGGCAACGCAAAGATGTCAATTTCAGATATTTTCACAGAAATATTTATGACAAACTTTTTTGTTGTTGTATTTATGAAAAACTTTTCATTTGCATAGGGTAGAAAAACTACAACAGAAATTGGCAAATTATTCAGCATATCAAAATTGACTGTTTTCACTTAAAGTTGGCAAAACTAACATCACCATTGTGTTAGGTATATTGTTGACTGCAACTCCTGCAATTCTGAGGGGAAAAATGTAATCGCTCTAGGATTGAGGGATATCAATATGAAAGGAAGTCTGGTTATATAGGGTAAAGTGATTTTGGTTACATAGGGTAAATTCTTAAGTCCTCAACACTGGTAATCAAAATTATCTGCCAAGCACAAATGATTTAATACTATCCCAACATCATGCTTGGAGTGAATAAGTATAAAGAATGTTTAAAACCTGTAACCATTAAGGTTGACATACAAACCAGTACTCTCTTGCGCAAGAAAAGTATTAGACAACATGTGAATGTGGACATCAAATAAAGTCTTTTAAAACAATGAGAATGAACCTGTGCTCTCTGTGGTTTGTACACATCATTTAGAAACAGTAAAGTTGGTTTCAAGACTCCCAAACAGTTATGTGTGAGCTACGAATGACAAAATAAGTCTCATAATAAGTCTTATAACACAACTTATACGTTTTGTAATCTTAAAGTTTGTATTTCACTAAACATGTTCATAGTCTCTTGACTGTACCCGGTTACAGATATATGTTGGTTTATGCAGCTACATTGAACTGATTAATAAATCATCCTCTAAAACGAGCCTCTGAAGACAAACATTCCTTTAGAGTAAAACCCATTCTCTAATTAATTGTCAAACTTTCACATTTTGACCCAAGACTGCCTCAGAAACTACTACATTTTTGACTTAACTTTTCTATATTAGTTTTATATATATTTTTTAATTATTTTATTATTAGTTTTTATTACTTTTTGATTTGGTAAAGTTTTACTGCTTTTATTCTGGTATTTTACTTTACTTATACCAGTAAATAAACATCATCGATCAGAATAGTTCATCTTAAATCACGTGGTTCTTCAAATGGGACCAGTAATCAGATGAAACACAGACCTGAGGTGAATGCAAAAAAAAAAAAAAAAAGTGGCGCATATTAAACTCATTTATTGAACCGAATATCACATAAAATAATCAGCACTAAATATCTGCTCCAACGACTAGTATCTAATTTATCAAAACGTTCCTGAGTCACATACAACTCTTTACATCATTATTATGTATACATCTTTATTATTTGCCGCAAGAGAGCTCGTGTTGGCGTGACGTCACTGGAGCGAACTTCAATCTGCGTTTTTTTTTTTTTTTTTTTAAACAAAACTTTGCTCTAAAAACAGACAAATCGTTGAAAAGTTGAGAAGCCATGTGTTTATACGTCGCGATAAAACAATAAAACAAACACGGCCGAATTTGTTGTTCTCTCGACAGTTACAAAATTTGCTTGAGTGCAGATGAGGCCGTGATTGTTTTCACCCTCGAAAACGAGACAAGAGAGAAAAGAAGACAGTGTCCTACCTCTGGCTACGAACTGGAGACCATGGTTCCGTTACTGGCGCAAACTTTTAGCTGCACAAACCTTCACATGCCTACTTCTACTGCTTTTCCTCACTGCGTTTCCAGAGAAGTGAACATAAATTCGCTGGCTGTAAACTCTGTGGTCGGCTTTGAAGTTCCGTCGATGGCTGGAGAAGAAAAGAGAAGGATATTTTCTTTGGAGGGGGCGGAGCAGCGGTTCCGAAGGCGTGTTTTTCCACGAACAGCCGACCAAAGACCCCGTGGAGTACATGTGAACATATTTGTAGTTTCTTTTCTGTCTAATTTATCAGGATAATGTTATGGAGGAGTGACTCATTGGTTCTTTTTTTGTTTTTTTGTTGTTTTTTTTTTTTAATCTAGTGGCCATGCGTGGTACTGTAAACTGTCCACTAAGGCACAGCTGTCAAATGTAGAAAAATTAAATTAAAGAAATATTTACATTAACAAACTATCCTTTAACAATCAAATATCAATAACCTAAACAAAGATGAATAACTTGAAATGTACAAATAAGATTAAGTTTTTACATTATTCTGGCTATTCCTAAACGTTTTGTACATTTGTTGATCCACTGTGATTTGTAAGTTGTGTTAATAATAAGCTGAGACATAATAATGTAGAAACTCCAAAAATTGAAATATTATTATCATGTGTAATACACATTCATAAGTTGAGGCATAATAATGTTAAAATTGCATTTATTTTTCTTATGAAATATCAGTTTTTGTCAGGTTATTCGTGTCTTTTTGTTTGGATAGTTTATACATGTAAATATTTTCAGAATTCAATATTTTTATTGTGTGAAAACTTAAGAAAAACTTGGAGTTGTCATTATTTACAGGTTATCAGGATATTATTTTACTGGTCTGGCCCAATGGAGATTCAATTGGGCTGAATTTGGCCCCTGAATTAAAATGAGTTTGACATCTATACCATAGAGCCACCTTTATATGAACACAGAGCAACCATGACATTATGACTCCAGAGAGAAGAAATGATAATGCTGATCATTTCATTCCAGTGATATCTTTCCCTGGGTTGGATATATTAGGCAAGAAGTTATCATTTAGTCCTTGAAGTTGATGTGCCAGAAGAAGCAGAATAATTGTCATATATATCTGTCAATCAACAATATATCAAGCATTATTTCTTTTCAGCTCCCAGATTCATCATTATCCTACCAGGCAGTCTGCAAATCTGCATTAAATGTAAAACATCTCGTTATCAGTCTTCAGTTAGATTTCATGGTGCTAAATTATGGGACACTCATCTAGATGTCATCAGTATCTATATATAGGAACAGATTAAAATATATATTGATGTCATATTTGCTTTGACTCACTCAACATGGAGCATGGGCCAACCTGCGAATTGTAATCTTGGACGGTTGTAACTGGAAGTGATTTTCTTTGCGTGGAAATATGTGCAATGACAAATAAAGATTCTTGATTCTTCATCGTAAAGCGAACTGGTAAATGATGTCAGATAGCTGAAACTGTTCTATTTTGTTGACTGTAAAATGATTTGATTCTTAGTTCATTCTTTATATAGTTTTCAGTGAGATCATCCTGAATTTTCTTAATTATCGACCAGTAAATTCTACAATTTCATTTAGCAGAGGCTTTTGTCCAAAGTGACATATATAAGCAAGAACTTAGACATGAGGGAAAAACCCTTAGTAAGTGCAAAAAGTGCTTCAAGGTTGGCCACAGGCACTGCCATCAAGTACTAGAAGAAGAAGTGCCTCCTATTTTTTTGTTGTTGTTGAAAGTAACTCCAACCACCAGTAGTAGTAGTATTAGTAGTTAGTAGTAGTATCAATCTCATCATCATCATAAATTGCATTGACTAATACTGTGATTACAGTTCAAATAATTGTGGAGTACTCATTAATATACACTCAGATTGTGTACATATATATGGCATGATCTTAGGTGTTTTATTATATTATTTATTTTATATTATTTACTGTTGTATGTTTCTTTGAAGAAAAATGTCCATTCAATTGGTCAGTAAAGGTCAACTCTGTTGTATGTACAGCCTTGTCATACATACATAAATCCCAAAGCCAAACAGGACTTTTATTAAAGGTTCATCAGTACATGAGATAAAACAGAACATACCAAATAAAATACAAAATATACAAAAAACAGTAAAAGCACGTTTCTCTTTCAGCTGCTTCCCTTCAGCATCCACGGCATTAAAGCAGGAGTTTTCCTGTGTTTTATACAGCTGATTAAATGCCACTGCGCTTTTTGTTTCCCATCATCTCTGTGGCAACTGGGGAGTCTCCAGTGAATACTGGGGTCTGTATCTGTGACCCCCAAAACAGAGTGGGGGTCAAAGGGCAAAATGTATAAGGAGATGCATAATAGCTGTTCCTCCTTTGCTTGAACCATTCCGTTGTAGAAATGTCTTTATCCAAGAGTCCACTGCTCAGATTGAGAGTTCATCTGCAGAGACTCACTGCCATCTCCTTCCTGTTGCTGAAATACAAATAAAAAGGCTATTTATTTACTTTGTCCAGATATGAACACAATCACTTAAGTTAAAGAAACAGACACTATGATATCTAAAATACACACACCTTATTGGCTATTGCACGCAGTTTTCTTAGCAGAGTTGGTCTCTGGGCATAGACCACATCGTCATCAGGTTCCTCTCCCTCATCCAGGGCACAGCTGTCAGCAACTGGCACCTCACCGTCTTTGTTGGCAGACATCACCAGACGAGAGTATTTGTACTCCAGCCTGTCCACAGACCACAGCGACTCCGTAAGTATGAGACACCATATCGTTAGGTGTAGATCAACAAGGTGGTGTTAGGAGTTGGTTACAGACGTTTTTAGACTGAAATACTTTCTTATATTGGGACATTTTGAGGCAATATTTATAATATTTAATACAGTTTCTGCTTCTAAGGGTCACTGAATCAAAACATTGAAGATGTAATAGATTAAATTAAGTTAAATTGGGTGTTATTTCCAACATTGCCAATAACAAAGTATATTACAGGTTATTCACATCCTATTTAGTTATGGATACTGTTCTGTGTAAAAGTTTTAATGCACTTTATTATTTTACCAAGTTATAAGGACCTTACATATGCAAAAGAGTTTTGATTAAAATTAATATATTGAGAGATATGTGGTTTTCACAGGACAGGGATGAAAAACTAAATTTCCTGTGAATTAACTAGAACTATCAGATAAATGTAGTCTAGTAAAAGTACCTCAAACTTGGGAAGAGGTACTTGATTATATGGACACATATCAGGAAGGCACTCTTTTATTCCCTCTGACATCAGGCTTCTTATTTCTGTTGATGGGCAAACATTGTGACATAATATGTATCTGTTTGGTTATCTATCTATTATTTATTTATCGTGGTCCCTGCTGATCTATGCACTGTGACCTCTGCTGCTGTGGTTCCTACATTTCAATAGCGCTAAAAGGCTGTCCATGTGATTTTGTTTTGTTTGTATATGTGTGTAAATTTGGTGTTTTTGTTGAATTCAACAACTGGTAGACTGTAAACTAAACTGCCCTCTGGGGATATATAAAGCAGTTTGAATTTAATTGAAAAAATGTCATGTTTTTGACAAAATCCCCAAAAGATCAGAATCAGAATCAGCTTTATTGCCAAGTTTACCATGTATGTACATACAAGGGATAAAAGGAATTTGTCTCCGGATTTTTTGATGATACATTTTCCCTTTTTATCCGTGAAACCATCTTACTTCAACAATTCCAGGGGCTCCTAAAGACTATCCATCAGCCTGCACTGATACAGCGTATAGTGTTGAAATGGAAGGTGCCTCTTACCTCTGGTTTTTCTTCCAAAAGTAACATGTGAGGGAGATGAGCAGTGCAGCCAAAAACGCTCCAACACCAACCCCGACCTTCAGCCACAGCTCCACAGACACACAGTGGGTGGAGCTACTAGGAGGTAGTGACACTCCTTTTATGCACACCTTCGGCTCATTCCACATGTAGATTGTTTCCTGCAGATATTGAAAATGTCTTGTATGTTGCCTTGTGCTGTGCATTTGTTTGATGGGTTTTGTAAAAAAAGTCCATTGCAAATAGTGTTAATTCTGATAGTAGAGCTTTTTACACTATGTTAATGCAAGTTTAAATGTTTCTACTATTTTTGTTGTTGTGTTTTAATTTAATAGGTTTAGATTACACATCATAACATTTCTTGGTTTAACTTGATTATAATTTACTTATTTATGATATTGTCTATTCTTTCCTCTTTTCAGAACCACACATGCACGCACGCATGCACGCACACACGCACGCACAATAACTGTATACAGCTGTATCTTCATTTGTGGTGGCAAATAAAGAACATCCAAATGACAACATCTGTGGATTCCGCTTTACTGATCCAGTACAGTCAGTATATATAGGAAGCACATCCTTACTTAATAGAATAGTAATGTACCTGGTCGCCTCCCTTGCATGCTTCCTCAATCTGGTGGTAGTCATCCTCAGTGCATAGTGGGCAGGCACTAGAGCTCTCCCACAAGAAGTGGAATGTGCATCCGTCACATGTTCCTTCAGAACAAGCACTACAAAAACATACAGAAATATTGAAATGTCTTATTATTCAGTATACAATACAATTGTCTGAAGTTATACATCTTACCCAATAAGTGTGATTAAATAAAAGCTCAAATGAAACATTTTCTTCCATTATTCTGAATTTTTTAAACATAGTGAAATAAATGAGTCAGAATAGCAAAGCAAACGCATTTAACCACAGTCTATGACATCAACTGTATCTTATTTAACAGTTTTTGACATAATTTGCTCAGTTATAGTGCATTGCTTCCTTTGTTTCACTTTATTTTTTTACGTTCTTATTCTTATTGTATTGCTTATCGTGTTCATTCATATCCAAATAGAAAAAAAAAATAAAAAATTACAAAAGAAACATAAAAAGCTACATGATCACCCAACCTGGGTAGAGTGAGCTCTCCCTGTCCAGACTTGTCAGGGTTACAGCGAAGTGTGATGATTGAACTGCGACCGTTTTCACATGAGCCTGTTGGCTGCAAGGACCTGGAAGAAAATGGATGTGGGTTTAAATGTGTGGATGTGGGACTTAAATAAAGCCTTATCATTAAATTGGGTTAACAGTCTGGTTTTGACCACCTCTAAATGTAAAGTGTCATGAGATATCTTTTGTTATGATTTCATACAAAAAATTAATTAGGTCACTCAATGCTCATAATTTACATTGTTACTATACCTATAAAAAAAGTTTATGTCTGGAATTTGGTTTGAGGCTTTAGGGAAAAGATCCAGCTTTGCCTTTACTCCATCCAAGATAGTGTCTACTGTTGCTCCTGTGATTAAAAAAAAAAAAAAGAGAGAGAGGGAAAAAGCATGAGAAAGGAGCTGATAAGGATAAAACCACACATGTGATTAGAAAAACATACCAAGGAAGATGTCTGCAAGGGTCATGGACAGGGAAGAAATGGCCAGCCTGAGGCCCCGCCCATCTGTTGGGATGATGGTTGATTGACAGATGAAGGCCTCCACTGAGGTGACGAACTGACTAGATTCACTCTGGCCGTCTTTGGCCATGTCGGTGACTTCTGTGATGTTATTTCTGCAGATAGCGGCTTTCTTCCCCTGTAACAGATGTAAACATGTAAAAAAAAGTGTGTGACCACTGGTTTCTCTGGTAACACCTGACATTTCCATTTCCATTTTAATTACATTAAAATGGAGTGACAAGCCTGCATTTAAAAATATATTTTTTGCAATTTGATCAAGAGGGGAAAAAAATCAGTTTGTGCTGTATGTAGAAATATTAATGTGGTAGAAATGAGAGACAATCTGCACCACAAAACAATTTACTCAGACTTAATTTACCAGGTGAGCTTTGATGGGTTTGATGCTGTTGTGTTTATCCCAATGTGTGAAGTACCTCATTTCCACACAGGCTGATATTAAACAGGTGTAGATATTTGGTGCCTTTAGAAGTGAACCTTGGCCCTGCAGTCAGCGAAGCCACTTTGCTCATAGCGCTGAGGTCAAAGGTCAGTGTACGGTTGTTGTCTGTGTGGGTGAAGGAACAGTCGCTGTAGCAGTGGGTGTGTTCCTGGAAGGGAATTCATATATTATATCATTAAAACAAAGATAATACAATAGCTATGTAACAAACAAAAGACTGAACTGGCTCTCAGCTCATAATGAAGTCACAAATATCTGCTGCAAATGTAAATTATGTAGAAGATAAATATTACATGAATTATTATATGAACCTAGATTTCTCAAATTGAGGCAAATAGAGCTTTTGGTTCATGAAAGAATTACTCAGCGGTACAAATAGGATACTGCATAACATTACAATGATACACAGGAGATATTACTTTTGATATCAAATATGTAAAACTTGGTCTTCTGCACATTAAAACTGAAAATCACAAAGAAAATAAGCCTGAGAACTCTCTTCCATACAGAACATTTATACATACATTGTAATACTATACGCATGTTGCAAGTCCTATATTATAAAAGGGAAGTGGACTCTTGTGTTTCTTGGGCATCACACAAAATCTGGAAATAACTGCTGCAGTTTGGCATACTTGTGTTTTTAGTCAAGGAAGAGACTAATGAAAACAGCAAGTTGATAGGACCAATATTGTGGGAGATATTAGTAATTTTGGAATGCAATAGCCTCCCAATGGCCAATTACGATGCTATGCCCAGAATCATAGAATCATCATTGAAGTGGGTTACCTAGCAACACATAAACAATAGGGCCACATTGCAATGGTGTCAAATTTCATGTGCAGAGACAGACATGCCAGCTGAAAGGTTATTCAACTGACAATGCCAGTGTAATTTAGCAAGAAAGTAAAGGAATGAACTGTATCAGAGGATCCAGAACCTGTGGTTCCCCACAGGTCAACATCCTAGTGCTATAATATGCTTAATATTTTGCGTATAATATCAAGTATATTTTAAGAAAAATTAGGCTTACTGTTTAATCTGAAGCCAAATTGCACTTCGCTAATATTAAAATATGATTAATTCATTGCCATCCCATTATTTTCTTCATATCATCCAGCCCTAAAGGAAACTGAGGGCACTTCCGCACCTTGTTACTTATGCTTCCAGGCCCACATGCAACACAGGCATCCTCTCCGTATGTGTGACGTCCCGCCAGGTGAGTGTTAGGCGGACATTCCAGGCAGCGGTTGGTGTCTCTGTCAATGTAAAAGCCAACAGGACAAGGAACACAAGTGGCACCAGCCTGCTGAGAATTCTCAGGAACCAAGGCACAGGCTCGACATGATGCTGCTACCCCATCCAGGACATTGGTCACACTGATGAAGTACAGCTTCACTATGTCACTGACAAAGTGTCGCATCTGCAGACATAGATTTATGGGGTATGAGGATGAAAAAGATATGCAGACATTTTATTCAGCTTCATTTGTTTTGTTAAAGGACTAAATGAACTAAACTAAATGACTAATAAAACTGTCACTTGTACATTGAATTCAAACCAAATGTTATATCCAAGTCAGTAATATGTTCTCATGTTTGTGTTTACTTACATCCTGGGCTCGGTTTGTCCTCTGAAAGGCCCATGTAAACGTAACAGAAGTATTCCTCGTCATGGTGTGTGAAAATGACTGTTTCTCTTTACTGCCCTCCCACGTCTGCACCACTGTGGTGCTGTTCTTAAACATATCCTGGAGGGGACGCCAAAGCAACATAAAAATCATCATGTGATAATTAAAGAGCAACATGCATAATGTACACAATAAACTGGGCTGGCTTGAACATGAAACCAGTCACCTAAATACGACCATTAGCTTTGGGTAAACTCACACACTCTCACACACACCATCATGAAGATCAGCTCACAGTCGGCAGAGCAGATGGTCTCAAACACAAAGGTTATTCGTCCAAACTCTCCATCAGTCATCCCTGAGAGCGAGACTGGGACCCTGCCACAAAAATACACCATCACCACACACTTCTCCCAGACAGGATTTGTGTTTCCTAATAAGAGCCAGAGATCAAGATCTATGTCGAATAAAACTGTACTTCTCAACATTGCTGACAAATAAAAACCAAACACTTACTTGAATCCTGGCACATGCAAGCTGAGGATGAGATAATCATTATCTGAACTGCCTGCTCCACTTCGAATGTGGTCTCTTGCTACCTCCCATCCTGAACGACAGAAATGATCCACTGTCACTAATGACACCATTCACCCACACATTAAGATAAAGCTCATTACTTGTTAATTTGCAGCTTTTTATTGGTTTAAGCCACAAGTTATGTGTAGAATGACTTTGCGAAAAGCGTTCAGAATGTTTTATGTTCAATTTTACAGCAGATAGTAAAAAGCAATGCAATTAAAGCTGATAAATTGAGATTTTCCACCATTTTCCACATACCTGCAGGACCGTATATTATTACATTATGTGAGTGGATCACATTGCAAGACATGCTTCAAATAGAGATGGAGACTATCATCTTTGTGTAGAGGTGCATGGGATGTTCTATGAATGTATCTTTGCTTCTGAGGATAATAGATCTGCTGGAGCTGTATTTCTTAGACTATGAAGTTTAACTCATATTACAGAAAAAAATGCTGACTTCAATATATTAATGAACTGGATATTCTGATAAAGCAAGTTCTTTTCATACTCACCGTTCATGCTGTTACATTTGGAATTGCCCATGTTGAAGCAGTAAGTCTTCATGTTGGATGGCAGCACATTCCACCAATTATACTCATAACCCAACACTGGCTCTGTACCGGCTGGACACTCTTTGCACACTGGACAAACACACAAAAATTCTAAATATTTCCCCTCACATTTTAACATTATATTTACAAAAAAAAAAAAAAGTATTTTTATGCATATCACTTGGTAACATTATGGTATAACTTTGATAAAGACTGAAGGTTCATTACAGGAACAACTACAGATCTATTATTATTACTGTAGAAGTACAAATTGCTCTCTTTTCTTGCATGGGTGGGTTGTCACTGTGTTTGTAAGGGGTCTGTCAATAAAGTTACACAATACCATGCAGTGCTTGCTTCTACCTGAGAACAATAAAAGATTTTCCTAATTTACCCATTGGAGCTTTACTGTTTAATTTATGCTACTGTAAAGGTATATAAAATATTAATACAGTATGGGGTACAGTATCACCAGCACTATATAGACTAAGTAATTTTCAAAGCTGTGTACTTGTGTTATTTTTTCTCATAATTTGAGGTTATGTTTTATGTCTGTTGGTTTGTTTGTTTGTTTCATTGTTAGCAGGATTACGGAAAAACTACTGACCCGATTTCCATCAAATTTGGTAGAGGGGTAGAGTGTGGGGCTGGGAAGAACCCATTAAGTTTTGGGGGTCATCTGGAAGAAATCCTGGATCACTTTGAAATTTTCGTTAACATTGGGGTCAATGGGGCCAAAATTTTGTTTCTCAGTAACTCGGTTAATTATCGACCAAACCTAATGAAATTTTCAGGAAATGTTCACTCTTAGACAAGGAACAGATGAAATTTTGGAGGTGATCTGGATCACTGTCTGGATCCAGGAATTTTTTTAAAGGATTCTGGTGTTGCTGTGGTAATAATAACAAATGTCCACCAGATGGCGACT
>JAPSES010000120.1:11748957-11759207 GCA_029822895.1 Maxillicosta whitleyi | reverse complement strand
CCGCTTCGTTCGGAAACCGGAAATGTACCATCAGAACCCACGAGTGAACCATCTGTCCTTATTACAGTATCTGTGGTATTATCTACCAGTTAGCTCCGCTGCTAGCCGGCTCCTTCAAGCCGTTTTCGTTGCTTAACCTACGTCAGAGGAAAGCGCTGTGTGATTAGTTTAAGCTTCGACAACGCCTTTTCTTGCTTCGACCAATACCAGACTGAGACTTTTGAAGGACAAGGGTACTTCAAATTTGAAACACGCCCTTTTGGCTTTTTGAGAACCAGCTTTTATTGTGCTTGGCCAGACCCAATGCCATCATGGAATTGGAAAAGTCGTGATAACCAGGCTACACAAGAACCACTATTTTAAAATATTAATTTGATTTCAAAATAAAAAAGCATAGTATATGTTTTCAGTTCTTAATTTTTTTCCTGTGTAAATCTCATCCAGTTAAGGAGCTCATTCAATCACAGTCTGCAGATGTTCATGAACTATCTAGGGATGCAATAAAGTCCACCAGCCCTCTAAAAATGTTAGGACTAAGTGTTCACTTTAATCATGGCCACACAGTGCCAGCTCAAACACACTACGGAATTTAAGTGTCTGTAAATTTAGACAAAATATACAATTTTTTGGGTCAACCTTCTCATTATGTTGCTGGATACCTATCTTGTAGCCCTTATTAAACTGTATAGCGAAATTGACTTTGATAAATATTGCAAGACACAAAACTTTTTCTATGTGGCTCTTGGTTTGTGTGATTTTTTTTGTTTGTGTTAAAATGTTTTAAATCTGTAATGCCCACTTGTTTGGTTCCTGGCACCCAAAAGAGGGGGCAGGGAAAACAAACCAGGGCACGTGTCTCACGACAACCTGTTAACCAGGCCTTCTTCTCATACCAGCTCCTGCAGAAGGACTGTGTGTACTTTCTCCCTCTGTTTTCTGTGTGTTGTTGATGGTCAGGTGCAAGCTCTTTAAGTCGAAGCTTTTCCTCTGGTGTTCTTCTATGAACAGTACGTTTTTTATGGATGGAATTGAGTTGTTTTTCGCCATGGCAGAAAAAATTCCCTAAAATAAGTGTGATATGTGGCCCTGTGATAAACTGGCGGCTCATCCAGGGTGTACCCCGCCTTTCGCCCGTAGTTGCTGAGATAGGCTCCAGCCCCCCCGCGGCCCCGAAAGGGACTAAGCGGTTGAAAATGGATGGATGGATGGATGGATGTATGGAAGTGTGATATGATATTTACTCCTGTGGGTGGGGCTTGGGCACAGAATTTTACACCCCAAGCAGGTGTACACCCTAAAAGAAAATATTTTTAAACAACACTTGAATGATGAATTATACGTGGTACAACTAATCACCCTTTTGCCATGAGAAATATGTCTATTTATGCAGCATGTACAAACATGTCTATATTTGTACATGCATTATACTTCAGTGCCTCCTATTTACACACAAACAGACACACAGTGTCCTACAACATGGGGGACATCATTTATATGTAGTAAGCAAAATTTCACCTGCTGCGTCTGTGCAAAAGGACAAACAAGAGGGCTGCTGCCTGTGCAGATGTGTTGACAGTGGGAAAAGGTGAGACTCGTAAAGGACAATGGCTAATGTTCTTTACTGGTCTCCTGGGTGACTCACATTGGTTGTCATGGAGACTGATAGGAAGCAGAGGACAGACAGTGGATACAATGCAATGCTATTGTAAACCATCCTGAAAAAACATGCAGAAAGAAGATATACATTTTTTAAAGGATGGTTTAGAATAATCATTTGGTCTAAAGTTGCTGACAATTTGTACTTATTACAACCATACAATACTTACTTGTACTAATTTATATAATTTATATTCACAACCTACACTTTCAGAAAAGAGTAGACATTCTCAAAAACACAATAAAACTAAAATCTGTTATTTAGTATAACTTTCGTTAAATTGTAACTGACAAAAGTACGGAAAAGATTTTCTCAGTTTTCACAGACCGACCAACTTATATTCTGCATATATAAACAAATATAGATTGTGAAATGTTAATGGTGTGGGAAGTGAGGGTACTAATTTTTTTTTTTTTGTTTTATTTTTTGCCCACTCTTCCTGTTTAATAGACTTGAGCTTCTGCTTTGTGGCTATGGTCTGATTCTCCACTTCATGATGTTCTATTTACCCTCGAACATAGGCAGGTCAGAGTGCTGAACTCAGCCCACTACCTGGCCCTCTGCCCCTTAGCCTGGACTGTAACCCACCACCTCAAATGTTTTATGTACAACTCAGTAGTTACATTCTGTAATATTTGTCACATCTGCTGTTGTAAGCCTGATTCAGGAGCAGGTGACTGGACAACAGGCAGCCTCGAGGTCCTCTCTTGGGGCTGGCGGACGGAGGGATGCACAGAGCAGGGATGGAGGCCAGTAGACGGCCTCATCTTGTTACAGTGCGTGTTGACAGTCAACAGGACCCACAATTTTAAGCCGATCAGCGACGGGAATAGGACCGTATGTTCTCGATTAGATCCAGACACTGCTGTGCTAAAGCTTTACATTCACTTGTAGGGTTGTGCATTACAGTGTTGTTTACATCTATATCAATGCCAATTTCTTCACTTTTAAATAAAAACATGCTGTGTGTCTCTCTCTATATATGAGCCTTTAAGACTTTGGTTTCACTCCGTTAAAAGCATCATCTGCGTTAGAACAAGGATAGTGGCAGATGATGATACTGAACAGACAGGCGCGCTCACCTCATTGCACGGCCGCAGGTTTGTGTCGGCGGACACGGAGCTCTGAGCGGTGATGAGGAGTAAAACGCAGCGGGGGAACCAGGAGGCCCACACCTGCTCCGGCATCCTCAGGTCGGATCACAGACGGCCTGATGTCCGCTGCCTGGAGCCAAAATCATCAAAAAAAGCCGAGGGATGAGGGTTGATTTGATGCTGCTGTCATTGATGCAATGGATCTGACACTCTCCACCCACACCATCAAGTCCGCGAAGGTTCAGCCACTGCACTTCCACACTTGGCCTTCAAAGTTAAAGCTTTTTCCACACAATATCACTGACAGATGAATAATGTCCTAATTTATAATCAAATATACTTTCTATTTTAATTATACATGAAATAAAAACACCACTCAGACGTGTAGCGTTAAATCCTTTATAAAATATACTAAGCTATTTTCTGAGACTCAAGGGAGGACTTTTATTTTGAATTTGGCGGCACTGTTTTAATTTTCACTTTTACTTAATTTTTTTCCTCAGACAGACACCATGCGTGATAACTCACGTTATCTTGATTGACAGGTAAAGAACATTGATCCACTGCCAGCCGGGCTAATAATAATAGGCCTAT
This sequence comes from Maxillicosta whitleyi, assembly GCA_029822895.1. NCBI lineage: Eukaryota > Metazoa > Chordata > Actinopteri > Perciformes > Neosebastidae > Maxillicosta > Maxillicosta whitleyi. The sequence goes on along the minus strand of JAPSES010000120.1, from coordinate 11,755,862 downwards.
TACTATCAGTATCATTGGAGACTTTGTTTCGAAAGCGTGAAGGGAAAGCATCCATGGACTGCGAACATTTAGTATCAACTAGATAGAATGTAAAAAAAAAAAAAAAAAAAAAAAAAAAACAGAAACGAAGACCCAGGAGGATCCACTGTCAATGTAATAAAAACAAATTTATCAGTATGTGCACTTCCTCTGTGGCTGTTTTAAAGGAGGGTAAAATACAGGCTTCCATTCAAGACATAATAATAAAATATTAGCCTACAGATAGGCTACCAACAGATATGTAGCCTATTTAAAGCAGACCATCAACACAATTAAAAAATACAAATAAATATATGAACACATAAATAAATAAATCCTTTTTTTCACGTTTACAGACCAAATACAGTTTGGTCAAAATGGAATAAATGGAACGTGATAGTTTTTTGTTTAAATGAATGACTTTTTGTCGACCATGGGTATAAATAAGTGCAATAACATGTAAAGGTATAAAGTGTAAAGATTCTTCAATGGTCTGTGATGCTATTAATTTCCAAGCTAACACATTTTTGTTAGATTGCAGAATACAATAGTGGGAACATTGAGCTATTCGTCCACTGATTGATAGGTGGCAGCAACACGCACCAGACACAGCTACACATTTACACAAAGAAGAACACCCGGAAGTTACGTAGTTACAGATCAAAACAGTTAACGTTTGACAGCTCAGTGTCATTCTTCAGAAGGATTATAAAACGCAATGGAAGATTTTACAGCTTATATTAAAGTCGATGTACACAACTTAGCTGACATATTTACACACTGAACAGACTTTTTAGGCGACTGTCGAGGAATGCTAAACAGTGGAAACGTATTTTTACTTAGTTTATCTAGTAGCAGTAGCAGCTCCCTGTAGCTAGCTAGCTAGCTAGCTTCATCGACCAGAGAAAGTTGTTCCATGGCGATCTATGGGCTGAACATTACCATATATAGACCGGCTACAGACCCCCCTCGCCGGTGAAATGTAAACGGCGAGTCGCTCTACAAGCTGGCAAAGGACAAGCAATAACACAACTTGATACTAAGCCAGGGCGATAAAGAAAAACAAAACACTATCACGCTAACTCAAAGATGTCATCGGAGCAGAATGTTGCCATCGTTATGGATGACAAAATCTACGAGGTTAACAAGAAGAAGCTCATAGAGAAGAGCGACTACTTCCGTGCATTATACAGCTCTGGTATGAGAGAGTCTACGGAGGATTCGGTGCAGCTGCAGGGGCTTAGTGTCTCTGGCCTGGAGCTCGTCCTGGAGTTCATCAACACCTCCAAAGTGCAGGTTGTCAATGAGACCCTGGAGGACCTGATTGAGACGGCGTCTTTCTTACAGGTCACCTCCATTCTCAAACTCCTCACCTCGGAGATCCGGCTGGAGAACTGTGTGGAGTTGTACAGCCTCTCTGAGGTTTACGGGACTCATGATCTCCGTAATGCTTGTCTAAAGTACATGAGCTACTACTATCACCCCATGCTGAGGCGGCCAGAGTTCAGCACCCTACACTTGGCTGTTAGAGATCAAATCAGGGAGATGCGCATGAAAGGCACCGCCACACTTGTGGCCATCGGAGACTTCACCTGTCTGTCTTTAGACGTGCCAGATCAGGATGAGCCCTGGTCTATGCTAAGGTATGGAGAGGTGGAGCAGCGCTGGAAACCTCTTGCAAACAATCTGCCTCCAGATATGATCAATGTCAGAGGCTATGGCTCTGCTGTCTTAGACAACTACCTCTTCATAGTGGGTGGCTACAGGATGACCAGCCAGGAGATCTCTGCAGTGCACTGCTACAATCCCAGTAGAAACGAGTGGAACCAGGTGGCTCCCCTCAACCAGAAAAGGTAATAAAGAAAACAAACTATATATATATAATCACACTCCAACCACCACAAATGTTGCTCGCATGTTGCATTCACTACTATGCTATCTCTTTAGGTCCAACTTCAAGCTTTTGGCAGTTCAGGGGAAGCTCTATGCTGTTGGAGGCCAATGTCTTGGTACAGTGGAGTGTTACAGCCCAGAGCAGGACTGGTGGACCTGTGTGTCTTCAATGCCTGACCCACTGGCTGAGTTCTCTGCTTGTGAATGCCAGGGTATGATCTATGTCATGGGTGGATATACTGCAAGGGGTAGGTATAGATACATGTGATTTTGATCATTAGATATCATTATCTGTGCATTTTATGCTAATAGGGGTGTGTGATATGACAAAATGTCATATTCCAGTATAGATAATTTCATCTGCAAATAACAGTACATGTCACGATATAGCACATTTTGTAATTAATATGCACATAATCGGGAATGACCATGCGTAATGGACTGGTTATTATTACATTTTTAATTAAAAGATATGTACAAAAAATGTAGGGCAAAAATGGGAAAATGTTCTAAAATATCAGAGTTCTCTGTATTGTACTGTAGGTTTAACTTGACTTGTAGAAGCAAAATAAAAGTTTATCTAAAAATGTATCTAAAACAATAAAATAATGACATTAATATGTAAAATATGACAAATAAACAAAGCACTATCTATGGAAAAATGACAAAAGATATTTCTCTAAAGAGTGTGATTTGTGACACAACAAAATAGAGAATGTCATCAAACAATATAATTTTTCATATTGTTCAGCCCTAGCTAGTAAACTAAAATTTTCAGGGCTAGTGGTTTGAACTGTCTCTGGTTATTATTAACATAAGCTTTAACAAGGCACTGAACTGTAAACTGCTCCCAATGAGAAGTGCTTTTACTGCCTGCAGTGTTTTTGCTGTATACGACCATGTTTTTACATGTTTTCAGTTACTTGGAATTAAAGCTTCAGTGCTCAAGTGATGTTTTCAGCAGCTTTAAGATTATTTTGTGAAATATTTGATCTGATTAGCATTTTGATTGGCCAGGTAAATGAGAGAAAGTGAATGGAACCTTTAGTCGGAAGCTTTTAATCCTTAAAAATGTTGTACAAAGCAGATACAGTGACATACATTTTCCAGTGTTGGAAATAATTGTAAAAGAAAGATTCCAAAGTAGGGCAACTCTTACGTTGAGAAGTCTTTTCCGTTTGTTTTAGTAGATTTTGTCTTAAAGTGAGAGTGCAATGAACAGCATATGTCCACTGAATACAAAATTGTTGTAATTCGAGCCATCTTTAACACTGTGTTTATCATGCATACTCATATATAATTGTACTTATATTCTTATATAACTTTGATGGAGTCATAGCACTAAGTAAATGACAAATGCTAAGTCCTTTTAGTCAGGCTTCATTAAGTTGAACATTTTTTTAATCTGTGTTTGATAGATAGGAATACAAACGTCCTCCGCTACTGCCCAACTTCAGACACATGGACAATATTTCGCTCCTGTGTGGCACACATCCGAAAGCAGCAGATGCTCTCTGTTGAGGACACGATATACCTGGTGGGTGGTTACACCCATGAGTTAGAGCCAGGCCGACGACAGCGCCGACCCAGCCAAACAGAAGATGTGCTGACAGTACAATCGTACAACATCACTACAGGGGAGTGGATCCAACTGAAGGAGAACACGTCCAAGTCGGGCCTGAACCTGACATGTACTTTGCACAATGACGGCATCTACATCATGAGCCGGGATGTCAGCCTGCCAACCAGCCTGGAGCACCGTGTATTTCTGAAATACAACATCTTTTCTGATGCCTGGGAGGCTTTCAGGCGGTTCCCAGCGCTGGGACAGAACATGCTGCTGTGTTCTCTTTACCTTCCCAATGTATTATGATTTTCAGGGATGGCGGAGTCTGTGCACCTTTAATTTAGGCCGTTGTGTGGCTTGCTTTTTCTTACACAGACTGAAGCTCTGTGCCATTACTGAACAGGTGTGGGAACATTGTATGGTTGCACCAGGTTCAAATCCTGGTAACCTCTGTGCCTCAAAAAATGCACTACGTTGTACGTCTGTGAATTCAAATACAAAAGTTACAATGACAAGTATGAAAGTGATAAAGCTCCATGGCCTGAAGATCAACAGCATCATAATGGCATGCTTTTAAACCTATAGGCCACAGTATTCCTGATGTTTACACTCCAAGCTTGGCATTGGTATTCTTTATCCATATTTCACTACAAACCTTAAAATATCTCAGAATCAAAAGATATTATTTGTTATGTATTGTAAATAGCAGATAATCATGAAAATGGGTTTGGTTTTACACTGCCAGTTTTATGGCTGTTAGAGGGGCTACTGGTTGATGAGGTGTGACGTGGTGGCTCAGAGGGAGCTTAATGTGTTGAACACTTGCTCAGTCATTTTTCAATGGTACACTAAGCAAAGCTTAAAGCGCTATTCCATGAAATGATGCACATGTGCCTTCTGCAACCTCAGTTAGGAACTTGATACAAAAAAGCACAAAATGCAAGACTTTGTTACATTTCCAGCTACTGACCAAAACTGCTGTGTTTTATTTTTTTCTCTGCTGAAGCAGACTTGTTTTTCATTAAGGTACTTTTTTAGTTCCTTGATTATTAATAGTGGTGTGCAGAAAAATTAAGTGAAATTCATTTCTGAAACTCTTGATGTTTTAAGTAAAGGTGGCACTTAATGATTAATTTGATGGATTCCAGTTTTTCTCTGCATTACTTATTTTTTGACACTTTGGAAATTTAGGTCATGACAATAAAGATGATGTTCAGGGATATGTTTTGTTGTCATTTTTTTAATCTCCTGTATAAAATTCTCTTTTTTCTTTTTGAATGCTGTTATTTTTTGTCTGTGAGGTTTTTTTTTTTTTTTTTTTTTTAATTTTATCCAAGGCTGTGCATAATATTTTTCAATTTAACAAATACAATCTGTGAAGTTTCATCTCCTCTGCTATGGTATTTGCCTTGTTGGTCCATTCGAGTGAGAACACGACCCTACAGGAAGCCCTGCCTCTGGTCCTTTGGGCTCCAGTCCTTCTCAGGAAGCTTGGCCAAACAACCCAACCAATCTGCATCCATGTCTATCAAGCCCCTAGGGGAGCCATGTTGGCTCTCCACATCTCAACACCCCATGTAGGGACCTAAGAAATGCTTTGTGCTCAAATTTCCATGCCTTTAATTGTCCTGCAGCTGAGCAAAGTCTTTTTTTTTTTATTAGATAGAGGTTATATGTTAAGATATTTTAGGTAGAAGAGTTCAAGTGTGCAGTATTTGGTCTTGGACTGTCCCAAAATAAATTATGGAGGCTTAAAACAAAATCTTAAAGACTTTATGTGTTGGTGACATGCCAGTCAAGGCTTGTATGAATGTGTAATAATACCATTTAGGGCTCTCGGATATACATCTATTTATGTATCATTGTTTATTGTAAATGTTGTTTCAGCCACATTACCAAATAACAAACTAACAAAAGAAAACAAACACTTTATCTGTCACTTTGCAGAGTGTGTAGCCATTACATTTTAAATGCTTAAGTATGATTCACTCAGACAATTGTTTCCCTTCATTAAGCTAATCAGGCTTCCACTCAGCTGAACAGGTGAGTACAAACTGTGTTCGATTAACATCTTTGCTGTCACAGACATAATAAGTAATACACTCTTGTTGTCAGGGTTTTACATTTTGAAGCCATGGGACTGTAACTGTTTTAATATCAATAGATGGAAATGATTATTTCACATGGATGCGGTGGAAAAAATTATATCTAAAATAATTTTCAGTACTTTTCAGTAATTTTTTTTTTTTTTTTGCCACAAACCATGGTATATCTAAGAATGATTGGTATTATTGATGGCATCTTTTAAGGTTTAATAGATTAGTATGTCAAAGGCAATTTGAGTAAACAAAGTGATTGAAGCATTGTTTTAATTTTAGTCTAATAAGTATGTACCAAAAATTTGACATTTTCTAGAATGATGTCCTCAGATGATTTTTTTTGTGTGGCAACATATGGCCATATCTGATCAATCATATCATAACAGTATTTGATCATCAGATCACAGGCTGAAAAAAAAAAAAAAAAAAAAAAAAAATTAAAGTGATCAGCAGGGGGCAGCACATACTAAAAAGCTTTGTCCCACATCACCTTCTCAAGGACTCCCAATATATGTAATATTAATCATATTGTACTATTTCAAATACTACTTATGATACTATATCCTTTTAATGGCTTTACATGCATTCAAGAAGAAACACAGTCCATGAATACATATACAGATAGGAGATGAGTACAGCTTGTGGTAATAGGTATGATTAGCAGACCTGTGGGTTGTATCATCATCATTTATAAAATGTGTCATCATCAGGAGGATGATGGTATTTATAGCTTTGTTGGTGTGGATTGATTGTTAGATGGTTGGAGTTGGGATCTTTAATTTATGGTGGCTGCAGCAGGCATGAAGAAATCAATTTTTGCCTTCAGTATTCCTGATTGATCTGTGAGGGGTCAGATCACGGTGGTCTGTGTCACACCTCCACAGTGGGGCTACAGGGGCTAATCACCGCTTAAGGGACTGACACTGAAAACTACTGGTTTTCAGAACAAAACCCAGAGGCTGAACAATACAATGTCATTAGAGAGGAATCATCTGCACTGTTTTGCTGCCTGTGAAACAACTCCATTCAATGTTTCCACTCATTAATATTATGTGTAAAGGTTTGATTCATTAACACTACTTGCTTTTTCTGTGTGCTTCCCCTTCTGAGAGTCAGCTGACAAAATATGCACTGCATTCAGAGGAGATTCGGAGGGGAGCATGCGTCTGTATCAGACGTGTGATGGAAAGAGGAGGGCTCAACAAGGGGGGGGGGGGGGTGTTCTCCTGAAAGCAGAGATGTGAGTGTAACAGAGAGAGAGAGAGAGAGAGAGAGAGAGAGAGAGAGAAAGAGAGAGAGAGAGAGAGAGAGAGAGAGAGAGAGAGAGA
>JAPSES010000120.1:11728575-11745515 GCA_029822895.1 Maxillicosta whitleyi | reverse complement strand
CACTGAATGCCCGAAAAACTACACAGTTTATTACAATCCCTACTTCAAGACGCGCGTGAGCAGGCGCGGGCGTAAAGAAATAAAGAAAAAAATGAGGGTGTGCACAGGGATTGTCCATGCGCACAGAAAAAATACGTTAAATAAGCAGATATATAAATGATAAGAACTACGGTCGTCTTTTTTTGCGCTCACATCTGTAAGAAACGAATACACACACATATAAGTGGGAGATGTGTGTGTCTGTTTGTGTGTTAGACTACAGTTCGGTCATGGTTTTGTTCTGTATTGAAAGGACTGCTACACTTTTTCAAAGCAACAATAATCGACAGAACACACCGCATCGACACTACTGTAACCATATCGAGTGTATCAAATCATACACAAAGCCTCCTCCAAACAGCCTCTTAGGGCCCCTCCGCAGATTTGCGCCCCTCCGTTCCGCCTGTGCGAGGCTGATGATCTCCTCTAATCAAAGTGGAAAATTCGGCCTCTGTTGCACAATAGTACCTCAAATGAGAGGCATTCAGAAGCGTCTGTTACGTTGACAGTAAAATTAAACGGCGCGTCAGTCTTTCCAAAAGCAAGTGATTTACATGCGCAGCTCTTATATTTACAGCATACTTTTATAGACGATATAAATCTGGATGGTTCGCCTCGAAATGAGCTGTCTTTCAGCACCACCATTTGATCGGGGATGGGGAGGTGGGTGGAATCGCAAGGATGATATAATATACTTTTACTTCAAAGCGTATTACCTTATTACTAGTATTTTGTAAGTAGTCTATAGGACATAGTACTCACTCACTGAATTTTGGTCCAAGTGTTGATTGATTTGCAAGTCTAAATGTTCTCAAATAAGATTTTCATTGTAGGGTATATTATTCGAAAAACTGACCCAAGTACTCCAAAACAGATTATTTGGGTGCTCCTAAAAATATACACATCCAAAGTTCGGAGTTAGAAAAGAAGACATGCAAGTGGCACAGCAAGTTAAGCTTTCACTTAACTATTCCTAACAGCATCATTGACAACATTTCGTCCTGAACGGGATTCCTCTCCTCTGTGTTGGAAGCCTGTCCCTCTGCTGTGCTGTACACCTTTCTGACATGCAAGATAAATAGAACGAAGAAAGTCACCAGTGACTGTTTGTTTAGTGCTTCAAGTGGCACGCGTCCGTCGTGCGCAACGCACCGGCACCAGGGCAGGAGCCCAAGGTGAATCCACGCGACTAGAGGGCGTGGCCAGTCCCCCATCCAAACTGATTGAAAAGCAGTGGCGTCTTTCCTTCAGCATTCAGTGCAGCTTTGAGGAGCGCGCGAGGCAGCAGCCCCGAGGACTGCCCAAGTGAAAGAAGTGCGACCACACCACGTGAAAGGCACGAGCCGGACGCACCGCTGCCAGACTTTGTGATCCTTCATAATTGTGTGCTCCTGTTAGGGACGGACCTTGCAGCCAAGATGGAAATTAATGTGAACCAGCAACAGCTGATGCCGCCCGCTTGTTTCTTTTCCGCCGCTGCGGCACAGAGCATCCAGCTGAGTCCAAGCGGCAGCAGCCAGGGCAGCGGGAAGTCTGTGTCCAAACAGCCCAAGAGACAGCGTTCTTCCTCACCCGAACTGCTCCGCTGCAAACGGAGACTGAATTTCGCGGGTTTCGGGTACAGTCTACCCCAGCAGCAGCCGCACGCAGTTGCCCGCAGGAACGAGAGGGAGCGCAACCGGGTGAAACTGGTGAACAACGGGTTTGCCACCTTACGGGAGCACGTCCCCAACGGAGCCGCCAACAAGAAGATGAGCAAAGTGGAGACGCTGCGTTCGGCCGTGGAATACATCCGCGCTCTCCAGCAACTATTGGACGAGCACGATGCAGTGAGTGCGGCGTTTCAGTCAGGTGTCCTGTCACCTACTATGTCGCAAGGATATTCAGCAGACATGAACTCAATGGCAGGGTCTCCAGTGTCATCCTACTCCTCGGACGAAGGATCCTACGACCCCCTCAGTCCAGAAGAGCAGGAACTGCTGGACTTTACCAACTGGTTCTGAGCTTCTATATAAGGTAAGGAGAGAATTTATCCAGCTCAAATCAGATTATCAGATTGCAGTAAACGTAAATATGTGTGCTTAGAAACAGAACAGTGGCTTACCATTTCTTCCTTCTTTTCCAGATGTATAGATCAACTCAATTCACTGCTGTCGTGCGCCTTGGAAGGTCCCGGAGGAGACTGGATATCCTCAAGAGCAAGATGCACTGTGTACGCGTTTTGGTCCTCTCATCCTTGAAGCCCGGTCATCCGAGACACACAGACAGACAGACAAACAAACAGACATGGTCTTAGCATCCCAAAAACTTGGGAGAAATCAGGCCAGAGATCAGCGCCAAAGGATTAGAGGAAGACGGGTCTCCTGACAGCGTGGGAAACCAACTTCTGTGCATTTGCCCATGATAAAAAATACCTTTAAGTGAATTCATGCTCTTTAGGAGCACATCAAAAACATTATTTAATACGTTGCTCTTCAACTATGCTAAATCCAATCACAGAGCTCCAACCCTTTGGTAAACCTCTCAGACTCTTAAGTCAGAAAATGCTTCCAAGTCACGGATTTATTCTATGAAATTCTATATTAAACGCTTTTTTGGGAAATATATTAAGATATTTTTGTATGTAAGAGATTTATAGATGTTTTGTACACATACTTTTGTACATATTTTGTCTATATATTGTGAAGTTGCTTCTATACCTCCTGCCTATGTAGACTTCTAGTCTATTATTCTCTGGCTCATCTGTTTATGAGGTTTCCAGAAGGAGTTTGATACTCCGACATTTTATTCTAGCACCAATGTGTCTTATTTAATAGCAAAACCATGTTATTGCATTATGTCATGAAGTTTAATGATCAAAGTTATGCAGCTATTGTCCAAACAGTGCAATGGCCGTGCATTGTGTCTTTATACTGCCAGCTCTATATTGTCTTCACATACACAGATGTTGAAAAGAAGTCTTATAACCATATTTTCTACACTCTAGTTCAAGAATAAAATGATTTGCTACTGAAATTCTTCTCCATGTCTTGTTTTTTTTTTTATTTCACACACACATACACACACACACACACACACACACACACACACACACACACACACACACACACACACAGAGTGAGAGAGAGAGAGAGAGAGAGAGGCATACTTACGCAGGTTGTATACGCACAGAATATTTTCTTATCCCTCAATCAAAACGTAGCACACAGTGACCCCATAAAGCTTTTAAATACATCTGTCTCTCGTAAGACCCATGTCGTCAAGGACAGAAGCTGATATTGACGAAATTCACTTCGTCCAGAATCACAAATATTTGTTGGAAATATGTGTGTACCTTCAGGAAATCCAAAAGTGTAGCACGTTTTGCTCCCCAACAAAAATGTGCACAAGTGTGATAAAGTATTTTGTGGACATTTGTAAAGAAACTTAAAGACTTTCAGAGCACTGTGTGACTGTCCTGTTAAGTCAGAACGTCCCGCAATAGGCTGCATGCCTTTGAATATACACTGACTACACTTTTTTTCTAAACAACTTTCCGTATTATGGGACGAAAAGTAAGAGTTTCCTCAGCCTTTTTGTTCGTCATGGGTTAAATGAGCAGAGGCAGGCACGGTCAGTGGGATGGTTATACTTCAGCGTCACCAGTAGACGGAGGAGTTAAAGGCTTGTGTTTCTACAAAACTAAGTTTGACAGGTAGGACTAAGTCTGCAGCCGGACGCGTGTCTGGATTAATGAGAGAATGGGGTCTGTGTGGTGCTCGAGTGGAGACACGGAGCTGAATTGGCTGATGGCGTGTGCCTCCTGACGGCAGCATGGCACAGAACACATGAACAATCACCACCTGACAAGAACAACAACACAAGTGTGTGACCGAGGATACAACTATTTGGATGGTCACGAGTTTACCCCCTCCACTGATTTGGATATTTAGAAATATATCACATCAACACAATGAAGCTTTTTTTTTTTTTTTTTTTTTTTTTTTTTTTTTGAGCCGACGAAGCGATTCAGACACACACAAGGAGAGAAACACTTAAGACAGCGTGGGTGTGTTTTAAGGTTTATTAAGCAAGATGCGCGTGCGCCACTTCAGTTGTGGGCAAAGCAGGGTTCGTGGACCACAAGGGGGCCATGACGGGGTGCAAGGAATTCCATAAAAAAAGAAGCATTTAACTGTTTTTAATTCTAAACAAGAAAAGGAAAAGCATGTAAAGTCATTCACACTTGATAGTGCAGTGATAAAAAGTTATGATGTTTTGAGTAAGTGAACAGGTTTATAGTTCGAATCTCAAAGGTTTATAAAGTCTATTAAAGTCTATTACTCACACTATTCAATTTCTTAATTTTTTAAGAAAGAAAAAAAATCTTTAACGATTTTCCAAAAAAAAAAAAAAAAAAAAAAAAAGAACTCCCATCTCCAAAATGTGCCTTTTTGCTCAAACAGTGTAAATTTTGTTTTGCCACTAGATTTATTACCGCAATAGCACAAATATTGTATTTGTTTTCATAATGACACTCACAGCCCAGTTTTGACATTTACATTTTAGTAATATAAACTACTTAATGCAAACTAGAAACAAGCATAATTTTGAAGCAATTTAAAATAAACAGATGAAGTGACAAATAGCAGCTGATTAAACAAAGTAAAATGACAGTGACAGAAAGTATAACACATATGACAAGCAAGAATGCACATATTCTTAAAAACCATCTTGCATCTGCATCTCTCTGATTTATTTATAAATAAAACACTGGGTAAGATTCTGCTTAATTTTCAACCAATTTCTCTTCTACAGATTTTGATGTGTTAGTTTTTTGTTTTTAATTTGACTAAATCATGGCTCTTGACATTCTTTAGTGATAGTTTTCTGGTAGCCACCAGAGTTATACAGAGAGACATAACTACATAAATAGTATGGAATTTGTGAAATGATTATAATACAATCCGTGGTTGTTAATAGTCAACATAAAACCATGTGGATTAAGTCGAAAACACTGAAGAATTTCATCATTTCAAAGTTGCACTATTCATTTGAAAGCAAGAGTCATAATATATGACTATAACACATAATTCCCATTAATATCAATAAATTACCATATAATGTTATTTGTTGACACATACAATGTATATATCAAACAAGGGGAAAGTAGGAAATTGTATTGAAAAACAACATTGATGATGAAAGTTTTACAACAGTGTTTACATCAACAATTTAAGTGAATATCTCAGGAGTCATTGCATGGGTGGGTTATAATATCAGGCTGTAGTTTTTTTTGTTTTGTTTTTTTTTTCTAGTTTTTTTGAGGGGGGGCTCTACATGATGGCATATGCTGCTTACAGGACATCCCAGATCTAACAGTCCGAGTTTGCAGCCTGTCAGAGCCCATTATGTTTCCTCTCTGGGGGTCTGTCAAGCATGCATGAACCATAGGAGAGCATGGCCATATCTAATTGACAAAGCTGAGGCAAAACAAAGGCTCCAGCTCTATTAGTTGAATATCTTATTGAATATCATTCATTGAAGTTGATTATATTAGATAGAATGAGACAGTAGTCTGCATCTCTTCTGTGGCTTTTGTTGAAATAACCTTTTTTTTTTTTTTTTTTTTTACCTCAGAACAACAACAACAACAACAAAACAGTTTTGTTTGGAGATGTATGTATGTGGACGTATGTAACTATATTCAGTGCGTCAATGACACAACACTTCTGCCATTTTTCTTTGCATTTGAAGTGTAAAATGAACTCACTTATATCTGTAAGACTTCAGAGTGTTTCAGGACCATAGACAGCACTATACAGCTCTATTAAATGTTCCACATCCTCAAAAGCATCCGTGGAATCCTAACATTCTGTATGGTTCCAAAATGCACTATGATACCGAGCTCATTCCCTGTAATTAACCTCTACTCTATTTTCTTAACCCATAAAGACCCAGCACTACTTTATCTATCCTTTCTTCAATGATAAATCTCCATTTATTATAATATTATCCGTTGTATTTTGCATTTTATCAGGATAAATCAGATACTTTACTGGATTTATATTGCTGTCCATTCAGATGTGCATAAAAGCTTAAAGTTGATAGTTATTATATTAAAAACAGATAAAACGGAAGAAAAAGTGACTTTTTCAGTAAAATATATCATTAACTCAACATAAACCGAGTGTGTCCATCCACTGTCATGTATTAATTTCTATGGGTTTTACTCATGAATCAATATTGTAGATGATGACAGTGTTTCCATGGTAAATACAGAACTTCTGAAAGTCCAAATAGGTCATAACTGATTGACATGTGTTGATAGGATTAGTGGACCAACAGATGTTATAGAATTTAGATCAGTAGATGCTTTTGGTCAGTGATGGATGTTTGGATCTTTATGGGTTAAAGTGGTACTGCCTTCTTACACCAGTGTTGATATCTGAGCCACACATTGCAATGCAATGAGGTGGTCAGAGGTTGCTGGAGTCATCCAGAGGGTTGGCAATGACAGACTTATGAATAAGCATGAAAAGGGGCAGGTAGGCCAGGAAGTCCAGTAGGTCCAGGGGGGGAATGTGTTGAAGCTGCAGTCTGATGGCCTCCTGTTGCTCCAGATAGATCCCCCCAGCCTTTAACTCCAAAAGCAGTTGCTCGGCGCTGATAACTCCCTGCTGCACTCCAGCCTCACCTGCCTGCTCCTCCAGAAGGAACAGGAACAGTTTCTACACGAGTCAGTGATGATAATACAAATGACCTTCATTAAAAACAAGGAAAACTGGCTTTAGACTTGTTTTCTGCACAGGTGTGTGCACATGTGGGTGTATACAGGGGTTAATATGAGTGTGTATGTGCTCCTCAGGGCAGCCTCAGATTACCTCAGTCTGCTTCTAGCCTTGTTTGAGTGCACCTGTTTCCCAGTTAATGCAGTCTAGGTAATAATTGCTGGGGGAGGGAGAGAGTAATCCTTTTGGCAATTAGCCCATTCCCCCCACCACCTTCTCCCGTTAACAACCCTATCCCTAACAGCTCTATAATTACAAAGCCTCCCTTACCTGGCCAAGGGCTCAATTTCCACACCCATGGCCACAGGCTTTCATGTTCCTTGTGCCTTTCAGTGGCTCAGTACTTCCTTGTGTGAATGAAGGCCTGGCTTGCTTCTGAGCGGCCAGCTGGTAGACTAGTGTCGGTCCATCTAAAATGTGCCGTGTGTCTCAGGCTGATTACAGGGCTGGGCGGAGTGGACGGCATGTTCACTGCTGGGCACTTTAATGAGATTAGGGTTGTGCTAATCTATGAAAAGGGAAAAGCACCCCTCTCTTTTTCATGCTGGCTTGCTTCCCTCATTTCTATGCATGAGGGCTGAGTGGCTCACATAAGAAAAGCTAGCTTTACAAAGGATGCTTTGGAATTGCCCTTCAAAGTGTTTACCAGTATTTATTTCATTATAATTATACCTGTGGAGTCATGGAAGACAGACAGAGGTGCTGGCATTTGCAGCAATCAAGTGAATGTAATGAAAACAAATTATGGAGTACAAACGTGTTGTTTGCAAAATTCCATGATAATTTACAATGACCCTGACATTACCTTGGCTTTGAAGACCCTCATTTCTAAAGAATGAAAGTCCATACTGCTGATTAGTGAACGCATGAAGTCACTGTAAAGTAAGAACAAAATGATGTAAACTTAAAAACCGTAAGAGTAATGCGTGTAGATCAAAGCTTACATTGTCCAAACAGGTTTGGTGAAGATGCATAACAAAATGTTCAACCCTTTCTTTCCAAAAACAGAGTGAGGACAATCTGGTTGTAGTGGCGGGTGATATTTTCGCGGGTCTCTCCCATGCAATGTTATGTTTGGAGCTGTGTGATGGTAAAGTGTTCTGAGTCTATTGTGGTTGCTCACCGTGGCTTAGCTGCCAAACAATGCGTGGGCACACGGAGACATCCCGCCACAGTAACGGATAAAACTGCACTGGTTTTGGGATGGTGGGTGTGGGGTAGATGAAGTAGGGTGAGCAGAGTGTGAGTGGAGGTTTAGGGAGGGGAATTAGCAAACAGGGCACACTCTGGTGCAATGTGGCCACTCACGGACCAACAAAATCTAGGTCTACTCAGATAATTAGAGAGAGACACAATCAATTGTGTTGGGACAGACCTCTCCTGTCCAGCGTGTGGCACAGCGACGGCTGCCCCTTCTCTAACGAGCGCCCAGTGTTAATGAGCCCCTCCTCACAGTGGGCTGAATGGCCTGTTAGAGCAAAGAATGGCCAAGCGCTAGGCCATCGAGTGCAATGCATGCTTGAGTGCTCCCAGCGCTGTGATTGGCCCTTGTCCACCAACCATCATGCAGGCAGGGGCTTGATAGGGATGAAGCGAGACAGGGCAGCTAATGATCATTAATTGCACTTGGTTTGCAGTAAAAGAGTCCAAACGCTGGTGTGCTAAGGACACTGGCGTGATAATGGTTAGCGTAAACGAGGGGCTAGGGGACTGGTGATGGACTTCAGGGAGGATAATAGCAACCTAACCCATTTTCTTTTGTCAGTCCTCCTCTGCCACCCTGCTGTGGCCAACACAGCAGACTTCTCGCTTACGTAATGCCAAGCATTTTGGCGGTCTCCTCAATAGGGAGTCAGTATACAGTGTCAAGGGGGTGCTGAGATGCAAACATATACTGACCTAGATTGACTTGACAGAATTGAAAGTTGTTTTGGGACTTTTTTGAGCGGGCTGTGGTGAGTTTGTTGAGAAGCTCTGTTAACTTGGTAATAGAAATCTCTGCAGGAGGGGTGACGCTAATTGTCAGACAGTTTATGTGAGGGTGAGCTGATCTCGCTTCTGCTGTCTCATATTTCATCCCTTGTTGAGTCACTTATTCTGCATCCAGGAATGAGTAGATTTACTGTAACTCTCTGTTCAAGTATGCATGCATCAGTTTGAGGACAAATAAACAAAAACAGCACACAACAAAGAGAAAGACAATAACTCCCAATTAGAATGAATGGCTTCACTAAAGTTGTGTGGAAGTGCTGTATGGCAATGAGCCTCTTTGGTAGATCATGTGACTTGCCCTAAGGGAATGTAACGCTGTGTGAGGTGGACTTTTTGGGGAGCACAATGCTATACAGGGACAGATGGGCTAAGTCAAGGGCCAGATCAGCATGGTACAGAGGGTGAGAGGGAGGAAAAAAGAGAGCTGGAGAAATAGGAGGCACAGACAGTTAATGTTGAAAAGAAAGGAGATGAATGAGGGTGAAGGGGGCAATTAGAGTGAGGTAAAACTAAAAAGAAGAAAAACAAATCAATATGTATGAAGAAATCTGGGATGCTTACTAAGATTTAAAAGCCTTAAATGATCACAGAGGCTGATAGTGTAACTACTGTTGCATTTAATTCCTAAAATAGGATTATAGACAACAAGATTAACTGAAACAGGTAAGAGGATCAATATAGCTGAGTTGGGATGAGATGACAGAAGGATGCTATTGTTTTCTCATTGTTTAGTAGGTGGTATCACAACTATGATCTTTCCTCTCCTTATTATTCAAATTGCTAAGCAGGAGTCTAATATGAACATTCATTGTCATTACTATAATTGCCTCTATACAGAGCAGACACCCTGGTATTTCAGTGCCAGAGCGGCAGTGAGTCTGCAGGCCTCCTCTAATACAGAGCACAAAGGGCTAGCCGTAAATCAGTGGACCCATGACCCTGGCTCTGTCCTCGCTGAGAGGGAACTCTCACTCTGGGGCAAGGGCTTTGGGTGCAGGCCTTGACCCTCAGAGACCTCCCGAGTAGGCTTGGCTCCACACACTCCTGTCTGTAGGAAGCAATAAACCCCAGGGCAGGAAAAATGCTCTGTGTGTGGGAATCTGCACCATATGGAGTATAATGCAGCAGCACAAGCATCATTTGGCCAAGTTTAAATCACAGTCATGCTTTTCTGTTGCCACTAGAGCTGGTCAATTAATCAGCTAATGATTTTTCAAGAAAAAATAAATATTTGGTCAAATATCAGATTCTGAAATTGGAGGAAGCCATGTGTGATACTAACAGTATGCATTCTAAGTATTTTGTGGAGTAGTGGAAAGGTAAAACTGGCCTTTATTCCCTTTTTTTTTTTTTGGTAATTCATAGACTAAACAGTAAACTCAGATGGGAATTAACATCAGGTGGATGAATAATAAGATACTTATATCTATCTGTCTTATATCTAGACATTTAGTGTCAGATTAAAGTAATGTGGAAGAAAATTTCCCCATAGTCAACAAGGAAAAGTAATTATTCTGCAGTTTAGAAGTGAATTTTAGATGTCCTTTAAATATAGTGGATCCCATTTTATTGATAAAACAATTCCTAATTATGATCTTACAACCATATAAAATATTCAAAGTTAGAAACTGGTTTTAAGGCAACCCCACACGATCATGAAATCACTGGAACCAACTTGCATACACACTCTTATTCTTATTTATGGGAGGTCAGTGACTTGTCTTGCGGCTGTGTTCAGTCGACAGCTACTGGCCACTTACTCCATGGTGGCTATTTTCTGTGCCAGGCTAGCAATCACAGCAAAAAGCCTCAGGTCTACCAGTCCATCTGTCACCCTTAAGTCCACCATCTCTAGTATCTGAAAAAAAGAACACAAAGTGAAACTAGTTGTATACGTACATATGTGTTCTTTTCAAACAGCTTACCCTGTAGACGTAAATCTCTTCCTCCTCAGATAACAGCTCTGGAGGGACAATGTTTTTTAGAGCGAGCAGAACCTGAAGACAGGAGATGTAGCCATCCACATCACTGTCCTCCTGCAGACAATGACCATCATAATCATAAAGAAAAATGTATATAATACCAAATAATTCAGTTTTTTTCTCCCAAGTGAGTTGCAAAAAAAACCAAAAACTCATTGAATCATTGAATCAAGTGACATAGAAAAGCCAAAGAGAGAGAAATATAAAGGGTTTAAACCCCCTTTCACTTACTTCTTCAAAAGCCCTTTTGTACTCCGCCAGCTTCTCCTGACTGAAAATGCAATACTTTGCCAAAAAATCAACTGTAAAAAAAGAAGAGAAAGTCAAAGACCAACTTTTAGAGTCTGGGGAATCTATTTTTTGTAGTTTTTCACTTTCCTCTTCTACAAAACATCGGAGAGATATAAGCCTAAATGTCCTAAATATTTTAAATTTTAAATATCAGCTTGTGATATTAAATGATGTCTATGTGTGTCTATGTGTAAAACTGATTCAGACAATATTTGTCTGGTCTGCCACCACTGGGGTCAATGAGGGAGGACAATACATGGTGAGTGGTTCACAGGGCCATCCGTGTGCTGGGGGGCATGAATACCACTTGGTTGCTCTGCCTTTTTATGAATACAGAAAGTGAGCTTTGCCAGGAAAAATATATCACAAGTAACTATTGCACTCGGAATAGAGTTATATTTAAGAAAAAGGAAACTGGAAATCACTTGGATTGCTCAAAATCTTATGTTTGTGATATTAGGCACAAGGTCAAGCTCAGGTCTTTTATCTGTGATTTTTGATATGAGACTTTTGACATGGTTGTCAGACACAAGTCACAAAGAGAACTGTTCTCTAAAGTAAAAATCTTAGACCTGCCGTAGGTCTTTGAAAACAATTAATGCATCCACATTGGCCTTGTTGCATGACAGATGCATTAGCTACAAATCAGCTATGAAATTTTGCCAGCAATAGCTGATGTTCATCTGTTGTATTTTATTTATTCAAGATTGTTAATGTGATTGATTTTGTGTTAATTCTAATATATAATGATGAAGGAGTGACAAACCCTAAAATAGTTCAGTTTTTCTAATAATGAATATTTCTTTCTTTACCTGGAACAAGCATAGTAAATAAACATTAACACAAATCTATAGAAAATAACATCAGTGTCTACTATTACCCAAGCTGTTATTCTAACATCTGTGCCACTATCAGCCCAGTTTCACATGTGCATCCCCAAAACCCGTAGGCAACTTTAAGCTTCTCAAAAGGTTCTTATGGACTTTTAATTGATCTTTATAATAAACAGGACCATATTTACATTTTCTGAAAGCAGTCACAAATATAAAGACGATGATTACACAAGGGACCCAAAATGAAGCTAACCACACCCATGAATATTTCAGTAGGCAAATTTGGGAGGGAGAGTGACTTGAAAAAGAGGAGGGGTGTAAATGGGGGCTTTTAAGCTGCTGCCACTTCAATTTAGGAGATGAGAATGAGTCTACTGAATAATGGATCTATTCATTGGTTTGTAGAAGAAAGAGAAGCAACAGAGTTGATATCAGTCTGGACTTAAACCCCTGGACCTCTGGGGTTTCTCTGCAATAGCAGGGGGCTGTTTGAATCTGCCATTTATCAGCTTAGGCCTAATCAAAACCAGGCCTTCTGTGGCCCTGTCTTTTCACATGCAAAATGTTACATTCACATCCAGTCAACTTGACTTGTTAAAGCTTGATTGATCAAAAACCTGCGGACTGGCTTCGCACATCTGTTTGCAAATATCTGCGAAGGAGCTGCAGCATTGGGATCTGGAGTCACACAGCCGCTGCTCAGCCTGCAACAGGGATTTAGTTTTCTGTCTTCTAAAGACATGAACGTTCACATTCACACAGAGGCTGATCAATCTGCTGAAGTGAAATAGCAGCTTATGTAACAGTCAAAGGAGCCACCGTCTCTTTTTGAGAACAAGGCTGGTTGATGTTGAGACTCATCTGCCATCTGGAGCAGCATCAGCAGCTGACCAACAACAGATATGAAAAAGAAAAAAGTGACTTGTGATGGATTATTTTAATCTCTTTTCTTTTTCTTTTGTTTAAAAAAGTAACAGTGTGGGACTGTAGTGAGAGGTGTACAACTTATGCCCAGGTTTGAGTCACTTGGAGTTAATAAAATTGTTTCTGTAGTTCATTTCCAGTACATGTTCTTCATATTTTACAGAAGTCATTGCAAGATACTTCACAGAACTTTTTTTTTTCTTAGTAATAATGGTATATAATATGATAAAAAACAATATATTTCAGAGATAACACTATGGGATG
The DNA here is from genome assembly GCA_029822895.1 of Maxillicosta whitleyi. Classification (NCBI taxonomy): domain Eukaryota; kingdom Metazoa; phylum Chordata; class Actinopteri; order Perciformes; family Neosebastidae; genus Maxillicosta; species Maxillicosta whitleyi. Next base: position 11,732,420 of record JAPSES010000120.1, on the reverse strand, counting down.
TCTAATATGACTATTATCATGATCAATTAATCTGTCAACTTTTTCAATAATAAAAGTTCCAGTGCATGAGATGTCAGGAGATGAGATTATGATATTAATATATATGTTTTCCTTAGAATATAATCATATCAAAAAATAAGAATTGTGCTTAAGAATTTGTTATATTATTGTTTTGTTTTTAAGAATGGCTTTATAGTGTGTTGTTCATATCTACTGAGGAAGCAGGGTCACCATGTTGTGTCACTATATTTCTACAGTAACACAGTAACTCTTCTTTTCCATCATATATGTAGATCAGACTAAATATCTCTTAATTGAAACTGAACAAACCAATCACCTCTGATGAAGGTGTATGTTTTGGTGTCACATCTAGATGTCGCAAAATATCACAAACCAAACCTTAAACTGATTCCTTGTTCATTTGATTTATAAACTTTCATGAAATCTCCCCAAAAAGGCTGTATTCAATTCATCTCAGTTACAGCTTGCATTGTGAAGCTATCTACACTTGCATCTAGTGACTAAAAGTAAATATTGTACTTTTAGAAATAAATAATATTGTACTGATTGGATTTATTCTATAAGAGGTTGAGCAGGGTATACTGGAGAGGGAAAACAGACATGCTTTGACAAAAATAAAATACAACCACCATAAATTAATTACTTTTTGGTGTGGTATCTGTGTCCCACATGCAGATAAACAGGGTCAGGTGGGTTCATCTCAACATCAGCCCCGACTACAGCATTACTTGTTCTTGTCTACACATACACAGTGATCCTGGAGGAGGTCGGGGGGTCCTTGGCTGAAGGGAGCACTCCGTCAAGGAATCAGTCGGACAAAAGGTGCAGTGGAGTGAGAGATTGAGGGAGGAAGCGAAGGCGGGTGGAAGAGTGGGACAAAGCCCAGGCAGTAAAACCTCCTGCCTGATAGCCTTATCTGATTCCACTCCAGTGCTTGATGGCTTTTTTTCACCCTCCCTTTAAAGCGCACAGGTTGTGCCTTTGGTGTGAAGCCTAGCAGAAAATGTTAATCAAGAGAGGGACTGTGAGGAGAAAGGCGAGAGAAAGGGGAGAGTCACTCTGTTGAGGCCATAATCTGTAATGAGACCAAGGCGATTCAGTAGCAATTGAGAGAGGAAGAATAGGGCCATGATGATGATGAGCAGGGAGGTTCACTCTTTCACTGGCGTTTGTTTTTCTGTTTTGTTCCTTTTCTCTTGCAGAGTCACTGCTTGGGCACCGGTTTGGGAGGCTGCAAACAGCCTCAGGTCACAACTCATTTAACACACACTTGGACATCATTTTCAATGTCTGCAGCTGACAGATGAAAAACACTCCTGACTGCTTGTCTGACAACTATTTGTACTCATCTGTGTATGATTTATACTTCCCTCTGCAGCCCACAGGGGTCAGGTATCAAACCTCAGTACTTTTTTGTCATTGAGTGAGATGGGCCTGTAGCACCAAGTACCAAAAACTGTCAGGTATGAAAAGCTGGAAACTAACTGCTGTCATGTTGTTTTTCCCTGATTGTATAACTCAGTTGGAGTGACATTTTGAAGAGCCACTTGTGAAATCTTACACATTTTCTGGCTGTTGCTATGTTGGCTTTATAGAGCCAGAAATGTCTGTATTTGGGCAAACGTTCAGAGCTGGGAAGGCACAAGAGGTGATGAGTGATTCTATGATGAACCTAGCATCCTTACATAGTCAAAAGTGGACCAAAAACTTCTTACCGTCATAAATGATGCAATTTTTGCAATTTTACTCATTTTTACATTCACATACAGCCAGAACCTGTTTCCAGATAAATTCAAGGACAAAACAGTAAAAGAGTAACTGTGAGCATGATTAATGAAAATTGTAAAATATTATACTGTGGGACATTCCATAAAAAGGATGTCAACTCTGGTTCACAAACTAAAATCAAGTTAACTCCAGATATAAACTCTAAAAAAACAACAGTTAAATGCAAACTAGAGCTGAAGCCATACATTTAGTGATTTTCCTTTCCTGCCATTATTCTAGAATACTCTGAGTGTTCTATGTTTTTGTGAGTGTAAGAATTTATTGTAAATGGAGTCCAACTGGCGACATGGATAGAGAATTAACAATAACCTTGATGCTCAACACGTCAAACTTCATGATTGTCATGTAACACAGAACTAAATGCAGAAACTCATATATAGTATTCTCTACAATGCAGTACATATGACAACACAGTATACAGCTCTCCAAATGTATATGAGTATGGAAGGGAAAAATCCTGACACTCTCTAGTCAAAGGGTGTTAGAGCTGGGACACAATTCATAACATAACCACACACTGGGATCTATTGTGTCTTTCATGTGCTCTCTTGTTTGTTGCTCTCTTTCTCGCTTAATCCCAGACTTTTGTTTGTGCTCATCATCAACACAGTATAAAGTGTTCCATAATTCCTTTAACAAAGGTCACATTCAGCAGCAAAGAGGAGATGACCCCCTTTTTAATAGTAGGAGAATGTCCGAGCCCAACATGCCCCACATATAGAGCTCCAAAATATGTGATTAAGAGCATGAATTTAGAACAAATAACATTCTCTCTCTCTCTCTCTCTCTCTCTCTCTCTCTCTCTCTCTCTCTCTCTCACACACACACACACACACACACACACACAAATGGAAACTGATCTCTAACAGCACTAGATCTATGAGAAATAGGTTTATAGGATGTTTTGGGTTTAAGTGCTTAAATACACTGATCCTCTAAATCTACAGTCTCAGTGTGATGAAATAAAGCTATAAAATATAAAATATGGTGCTGTAAGATAAGGAGGTGAGTGCTTACATAGACCTGTAAACCCAGCCAAGCATATCATTTCACAATAGTATAGAATGAGCTATTGTGGGACATTTTGAACAGGCTGTACATGAAAGGTGAAGATGTAAATCTTATCTGATAAAAATACTAAGTGCAGACAATGAACTGCTGCAGACCAACAGGAGGTGTAGTATTAGAGGTTGCGCAGTTTTTCAGACTGACTAAACAACAGGTAACCCACAGGTGAACATCAGGACCAATACACAAGTGGTTGAAACTGTTGATTTAACTTGTAAATCTTCACTCTGTGTTGAATAATGAAAAAGTTTTTAATTTTAATCAGCTCTATCTAAGATGATCAATTAATAACCAAAGGAAATGCAAAGTTTAATTTCTTTTTTTTTTTTTTTTAACTAAATCTCCTGTTTACTTTGCTTTACTCTTGGCTGTTGGCTGACTCACTAGAAATCTATGTCAATTTCAACAAGATTGAAGGATTAAGATTAAAAGGTGATTAACACATAGGTGTCTTTGAGTGTCCAAAAAAGCGCTATATAAGTTTGATGTATTATTATTATTATTATTATTATTATTAGGCTATGCCAGTATCCCAGTTACCTGGAGAAACTACAGGTTTGACAGAAGGAAGTTATTCGAGTAATATCATGGGCACATTTTAACGCTCCCTCAGATCCTCTCATATCGGTCAAGCTTCTGAACCTCACAGAGTGCAACAGTTTACACAATGCTTGTATTATATATAATGTAGTGCACAAACTAAATGTCAGACTTTGCCATCTAAACCAACACACACACACACACACACACACACACAAGCATCATGAACAAACTGAGCTACTTCGAAATATGCCTAACTTAAGACCCCACTTGTCAGTATGACGGAGCATTAGGGCCATTCATGATGGAGAAGATATTTTTTGATATGACAAGATTAAAGTCAACATGTCAACATTAAAGTCGAAATTCCGAGAATAAAGTTGAAATTGGATGTCGACTTTAATCTTTATGGGACATCAACTTTATTC
>JAPSES010000120.1:11711858-11728475 GCA_029822895.1 Maxillicosta whitleyi | reverse complement strand
TTACAGTTTTTGCCTAATTGGATCGCGCCTATGTTCACATAAAACTTGCTCTGTACTAAATCCACACACTTGTGGATTTTAAATATCATACTAAACAAACTTTTGGAATGAACTGTTAATACCCACGTGGGAGCTACCCGTGAGTTTATTAACTAACACGGTCTATATTTTCAAAATGAGTTTATTTGAGTATGTGAGTAGTTATCTTTTCCTTAAAGGTTCATTTATTAATTGATGGCCAATTTATTATTTTTTCTTATCAGTGAAAGAGGGTACTTTTCAGTTTATATTTTGCACACAAAATTTACTTAAAAATATGTTATTTATTTTATATATTAAAGTTAAGTATATATTGTTTACAGACACCTATGGCACAGGAACAAATTTTGCTGATTTGTGTTTTATTTTTATACAACTGGACTAGTATATCACATTAACAACAGCCATATACTCTAAAATGTATCGCCTAAACTTCATAACAGATCTAACACAATACTTACAGAGAACACAAAAAACACAATCCAACTAGAAAATATGGATCAAACAAATGCATGAAATAGACTAAGAATTTAAAAAACATTAAATATCAGATACCCGTCCAAGTCATTCATTGATACATGATGCTCATTGAAAACTGGTTTAGATATAAGTCTAGATATACGTTACCTGCTTCAGCGTATTCCCCCGATGCTTCTTTTCACTCTTCAGATTAGAAAGACGTAAGAATTTATTTCTGAACACCAAAGCGGCAGACTAATCTGCCTCCTGTTTCTCAGCTCATTTCCCCAAGGCACTCATCAGCACTGCTCAGTTTCCTTACAAAGCTTTGATCGGTTGACGTGCAGCATTCAATTAATCTCAAGTTCTGTGTTTGTGTTCTGTTTTCAGGGGAAAGTGGTTCATAAAGGCCCGCTGGTGTCGTTAGCAGCTGATGACTTCAAACTGAAGACCGTAATTCAAGGTAAATGTGTTTATGTGTTTCAGCAGTCTGTCTGTTCCTCAATATGTTTGCACTTCGCTTTAGGCAGCTGCATATATACTCCTGATCAAAATTTTAAGACCAGTTGAAAAATTGCAATAATTTACATTTTGTAGTGTTGGATATTAAGAAGGTTCTAAATTGAGTTTTAAAATGCAAAAAGAAGAAAAGGGAGTGTTGAGCCGCATTTTGTATTAACGGTGCATTTTGTAATAAACGTCCAAAATGTAATAACTTTTTCATTTCATTTTGTAATAAAGCTGCATTTTGTAATAAACTGGCACATTTTGTAATAGACTGCCGCATGTTGTAATAAACTGCCACAACGCATTTTGTAATAAATTTTAATAATAAAAAATGTGGAATTTCCAGAATATTTCAATTTTTGATATACAACCTTTGAATAGTATGCTGATAGTAATCGTTAAGTACGTCTACTAGGCTAATACAGTGATACTAATAATAGGCCTAGCTTTTACAAATACTTTAAAGTAAAATAAAATACAATTAACAAACAAATAAACTATGCTTAAGAATTGTTATTATGTAATGCACCATTTTCTAGAGAGTAAAAAAGTTGCAAGTGCATTTTGTAATAATCTTCTCAAAATGTAATAACTTATTACATAATGCGGCAAGATTTATTACAAAATGCGGCTTTATTACAAAATGAAATTAAAAAGTTATTACATCTTGGACGTTTATTACAAAATGCACCGTTATAACAAAATGCGGCTCAACAGGGAGTCAGACAAAAAAATTTGACAATTTAAGGCAATTTATTGAAAACAACAATTAAACCAAATTAGGTTTTTTATCAGCTGAACAAAAGTGTTTAAAAACCAAAATCTGTGTAAAAATGTGGATTCAGTGTCATGTTTTTGGCTGGTATTCACACTGTCATGGCCTCCTGATGGCAAAGACAAAAAAGCCTTGTCTCTTTGAATGTGGTTGGATTGTTGAGCTGCATAAGCAAGGCCTCTGGCAACGCACCATCGCTGCTGAGGTTGGATGCAATAACAGTCATTTTGAATCCATTGTCAGGAGCTGATGTCCATTTTTGTTAACTTCCCTTGCCACCCATCCTCAAATGTTCTCAATTGGATTTAGATCAGGGGAACATGCAGGATGGTCCAAAGGAGTGACGTTCTTCCTCTGTTCTCAGTCGTTTGTCAGGTGGTCATTGTGAACTGCAGCGTTGTCCTGTTTTTAAACCCAGTCTTTACCACAGACCAGGACCGTCGGTCATGACGAACGCTCCCTGCAACATCTCCACATAGCCAGCCTTAACTGTTTGACCCCCCCTATAAAACATAAAGCTCCATTGTCCCACAGAAGGAAACAGCACCTCAGATCATGATGGCCACGCCCCCTCCACTGTGTCACCTGGAAAACATCACCAGTAGGATCTCCTTCTCATGCCATTAACATTGGAAGCCATCAGGGCTGTAAAGGTTACATTTGTTCTTATTAGAAAATAAAACTTCTTAAACCTTTCAGTGTACCAGGCTTGATGCTCTCTTGCAAAGTACAAATGGGCAATTTTGCGGCGTTGAAGGAGATGAGGCCTATGAAGGCATTTTTTGTTCTTAAAGCCCTTCTGTGGCAGATGCCGTCTGATGGTTATTGGGCTGCAGTTGGCACCAGTAATGGCCTTAATTTGAAGCAAGGATTGGCCCGTGTCTTGATGGACAGCCAATCGTTTCCTTCCGCTCAGCGCCAGTGACATTATTTTGGTTCTACCACTTAACTTATTTGTTCCATCACCCTCAGGATCTTTTAAGAAATTCAAAATGACTGTCTAACTGTCTCTAACCTCAGCAGTGATGGTGCGTTGCCAGGGGCCTTGCTTGTGCAGCTCAACAATCCAACCACATTCAGAGAGAGAAAGCTTTTTGCCTTTGCCATCAGGATGCTTAAATTACATTGAATCCACATTTGAATAGATTGCATAGATTTTGGCTTTTAAAGGCTGTGTTCTTAAATGTTTGATCAGCTGATGAACGGCCTATTTCAGTTTAATTGTTTTCAATAAATTGCTCACTCAAAATTTTTTTTCTCTCACTCCCATTTATTCTTTTAGCATTTTGAAACTCTATTTATTACTTTCTTAACATCCAATGGTGCAAAATGTAAATTCATGCAATTTTTCAACCGCTCTTAAAATTTTGATCAGGTGCATTAAGTCAAACCAGACAGCTTTCAGTCAAACTGAGGAAATGCAGTTTTAACTTGGTGACATTTACATGCAGGGTTTCCACAATAAAATGCTTCATTGGGCTAATAAATCTAGACTCTCACTGGCATGGGTGATAAAGAGTTAAACATGTTTCTTTCAGAGCTGCTGATGGAAGTAGTTAAGGACTTAGCTATCTTACTTCTTTCTTATCTCTGTGGAGAGTTACACATGTGCAGCTCTCAATAGTTAAAGACGCTCAGCGGAGGGTAAAGATGCTTATGCTCTTAAATCCAAGCGAACGTTTCAATTATCCTAGAGAAAGGGGTTTACTTGGGTGGTGTTAGAAGATATGGACAAACTCCAACTATGTTTTCTGCATTTTTGCCACAAGTGTGCAAGGTGGATAAAATGGGTTTCCAAAGGCATGGTCAGAGTTCTGAAAAACACTGCAGGAATGCCTTAAGAAGATCTGACACCAGCTCACCTGCAACAGCTGCTAATGAATGAGCACCGCTAAACATTAAAAGGAATTTTATTATTTGATAAATACTAATGAATAAAGTTATTTACTTAGGGGCAAGAAAAAGGTTTGTACAGGTACTTGAAATCTTTGAAAATGGCTGAATTTAAGTATTGTGTCTTTCAAGGTCTGAAAAGTACTTGGAATTTAGTTGAAGTGGTTGAAAGTGCTTGCAATTCAACGCTGTGGTGTGGTTTATTTCTTTATTTTTCATATTAACTCTGCCGGGTTAGATGACACCCAATATGACGGAGCATTAGGGCCATTCATGAAGGAGAAGATATTTTTTGATATGTCGACATTAAAGTCAACATGTCAACATTAAACTCGAAATTCCGAGAATAAAGTTGAAATTGGATGTCTTTATGGGTCAACTTTAAGCGTGACATATCGACATTAAATTTGTTAATGTGGAGAATAAATTTGAAATCAAGTCAACTTTATTCTCGATATTCAGAACGTTTCAAATCCAACGTTCCGAGTTTCAGTCTCAGTCGCACAGCGCTGCAGCTATAGTCACACGCTGAGGTTAAGGTAAGGTATTAGAGTTTTTGACACGGTGTCTGCAACTATTATTGGAAGATATAAGCCTTCAATAACGTGATATATCCCTCATTCGACATTTCCAAGTTTAATGTTGACTTGTCGAGTTTAAAGTCGAACCATCAAGATTAAAGTCGACATCCAATTTCAACTTTATTCTCGGAATTTTGAGTTTAATGTCGACATGTTGACTTTAATCTCATCGTATCAAAAAATATCTTTTCTTTCATGAATGGCCCTAATGCTCCGTCGTATGTCTGATGTACAAATCATGTAAACACTTTATTTATGTGGATAAAGCCCCATGTTTGAATTTGTGGTTATTTAGAATATATGAATTTAGTAAAGATTATAATGTAAATTATGTCCTTTTCACATGATTAAGGGCCCCACTTATAAGCTGAGGACTGCTTCTGGACTGTCCTAATACAAAATATATCTTGTAAATGAATTGTTTAACTGTTTGTAATAATTTTGTAATAATTTGATTGATTGATGCCATTAACAGCATTTGAACCCCACACTCCCAGGCATGATTTTCACTGTTATTTTACACGAACTCACTTTAATGGTTATAACAGTAATAATTAAGTTTGGAATCAATGCTGAAAAAAGTGATAAAACTATCCACCTCTTTGTTTACCCACATTTTTTGCAGAGAGTAAACTGCATAGCGTAATGAAAAAAAAAAACATCTCTTTAAAGGATGTTTTAATTGTAGTACTACACACTCTCTAAAAGTAGGGGAGTGGAGTTTTTTTTTTTTTTTTTTTTAACCAAATGATGCTTTAGTTTTGTAGTAAGAGTTATCATTAATGATACAACCTGCTTGAACATTTATCCTTCAGCATCTTCTGATAATGTCGTAAAAAACAGATTCTACAGTATTAATATAAGAAAATCTGCTTATAGAGAAACAAGTGTGAGTGTGTGAGGTGTTTAACTTAGTATTTTTAATATCTTCAGCCCAAGATTAAATATCTTATGTCTGAAACATCTAGTTTATTATAGTTTATTAAAGTTAAAATCTAAATTCCTACTAATATTGACAGTGAAAAAGAGAGTCATCTTGCTGAATGTTGGAATACTATGTGTAATACAGAAGTTTGCAAAACAAACAAACAAACAAACAAAAAAACAAGACTGCGTGAATAAGTTGGCACAAAGTATTTGTTTTTCTCAAGAGGGTACTATAATGTAAAGGAGGCTGACAGTATTGGCAGCATTCTCCTGCAAGGTCTTTTTTTGTTCCATGGATGCACAACTCCTCCCCCTCACTTTCTCTAAAAAGATTGAGGAGTGTGTGTGTGTTTCTGCGAGTGTGTTGAAGGGAGGGGTTTAATGCTCCGGTAGGAAAACAAACAAAGACACACGCAGTGGCCACACTCCTGTCTCTGGCTGCACGCCATCGACCTCACCACAAACCACAACTTACGCTTTCTGCACACACATTCACAGTGTGTCACACACACACGCCTACGCCCAGTCAGCCCCTAGAGTCCAAATCATCTGCTTTATTGCAATACCAGATCTGCAGAGATAACCTCACAAAGCAAAATCATCTGCTATTATTGCCCTGCCGCTCTTTGACATTGTGCCATTAATAAGGCCATTGTGGACAGTGTTCTCTGTTTGGACATCACATAATAGACTCTTTGACAGATTTACTTTGCTCTCTTTCCTTGTACCCGTTCCTTTCTTCCTCTCTTGAATACAGCGGGTATATTCCACGCTGCTGCTCATCAATAGGTGAGCTGTTTGTTTGCCCAGTCATTCTGGACTGATGGTAAATACATAGAGGTATTCCACACCGAAGGCTGAGCAAACAGGGGTTACATAAAGGCACTGTACCCATAGGTGCACAAGGACCAACCTCCTGCACACACATTCACAAACACCTCACACACTCTTCTTTTAAGCCCCTGTCTCTTTATAAGCAAATGCTTTTTCTTATTTCTTCTTTTTTGGCCATTCAGTTTGAGGAAGACAACAGTTACCTGCCCAGAGGTATAAGAGTGAGCAACACAATGCAGATGTAGGGTAATAATGGGTGGGGCTGAAATGTCCAAAACCACCAGGTGTTCCATATCAACATCCATCAGCCCTTAGTCCCATGGAGTCTGTCACACATGGGCAAATGCTGGTTAAAAGGTGACATCTTTTTTACCAGTGAACAGTGAAAAGCCCCATAGACCATATACTCATGCTTTATGGTTGAGGCAAGACTATAGCTTGAAAATGTATGTACATTTATGTGATATTACAAATACATTAGAATAATAATACAAAATAATTGAATGCAAATTAGTCTTATTCGTATGGTCAGTATTAAGTTTTAAAGTAACCACCATGATGGATACCAAGACAAAAATAATATCGACAAACTTAACATATTGTTGATTATTACAACATTACATGAATATTATGTATTCAGATTTAACAGCTAGTATACATATGATAACCAAATCCCTTATTCAATAGATTTCTCATCTCTTTTGAGTGAAAACTGTAATATTACCACACCCACCAAAAAAATGAAAGAATGTTTTTATTCATGCCACAAGTGGAAAGGTCAGTGTCTCAAGAATTGGAAAATGCAAAAAAAAGTGCAATGAAAATAGTTTATGATCTAATGTGTTTCTGGATGTGTGGATAGATGTGGAGATAATGCAATGTTCTTTGAATTAAAATAGAAAACAAATGAAGTTGTAATGAAAAAGCTGCAGAAACTAATGTGAGACCAAAGCTTTCCTAAAAAAAAAAAAAACCCCAAAAAACTGTCATTAGAGAGTTTAGAATAAAGAGTTCAAAGCATCAAAGATGTCAATGTATTTTATTGCAGTGACATACACTGAAACAATCCATTGCTACAGGCTGATGTGTCACTGTGAATCTATGTGACCACTAGAGGGAGGAGTGAGTCACTCTGTTGGCCTCCCATGGTGAGGAAAATTTACACAGCTCTAAAGTAAAACAAATAAATAATTAAATAGATAAAGTTTGAAGTTGAAATGATCTATCTATACTGGTGGTGATTTCATTTTTAAGCTCATGAAAATATTATGTTACTATGACATGATGTTATGTTTGCCATATTGATGATTGTTGAAGGAGAACTCTGTCCTGGTATGCCCTCTGGAAACTGCGGGGGAGGTGAGGAAGAGGAGGATGTCAGCCAAGCTGTCCTCCATGGTGGAAAAAGACTCACACCAACTCCAACACACACTCACTGCACTAAGGAACTCCATTAGTAACAGGATGATACACCCAAAGTGTGTGAAGGAGAGGTATTGCAGGTCTGTCTTTTCTGCAGCTATTAGGGTCCACAACAGAAACTGCTTCAAATAATTCTGGGTAAAAAAATATGTAATAAATACTTACAATAATAATCTGTATACACGTCTATATATACACAATTATGTGTGCAGATATGTGCGGATGGGTGTATGTATGAGTATCTTCCCCTATCCAACCTGTGGCATGTTTAGCATGTGCACAGCTGTAAATGGTATTTATAGATTTTTTGGATGTGTCTTTTGATTTAGCTTTTTTTGCTGTTGTGTACTTTGCTGTTGTAAAGCTGTAATATCTGCTTGTGGGACTAATAAAGGAATATCTTTTCTCATCTTATTACAAATAAATTCAGTTCTGTGTAAAAACAGAGCTAGTAGTAGCTATGGATACGTTGTGTCAGGTAATTATCCCCCTATAATAAATACAAGCATCTAAAGGTTGTTTGGCCATATGGGCAATATTTTATGTCTATGAGTCCATAAAGGGATGTCCATCAGTCCTGGTGTGTCTTTACCTCTGGCTTTACTGTGGTTAAGCCAGAGGTTTCCCTTTTCCAACTGGGTTGTTTGAGTTTTTCCTTGCGGAGAGGGAGGGTCTAAGCACAGGTGATGCCCAGGACATTGATTAACTTCCTTCATCTACTGTTTATTTGACTGTTGTTTAGACCTGTAAGGCCCTAGTAGGCAACCTTGATGTGATATAAGGCTCTACAAATAAAAGTGAATTGAATTGAATCAGTCAACAGTTTGGGTGATGTGTTATTTTACAGAATACTACATTTTACACAAAATATTTAAGTAAAGTAAAACAAAATCTTTCTAGCCCATCATCGTAGCTCTGGTCTTTTTGCTCTAATGAGCATTTCTTTACATTATTTTTTATATTTGCTCCAACTGCTTACCATGATGAACAAGAAATGTTTGCATGAGGGTAATGGTTGGGAATACACTTAAATTTTAATTTTCTTCTGTAAATTATCCAAAAATGTTGTTATGATTTGAGATCTACTTGGATTAAAACCTGAATATTGTCCTCAACTATTTCAGTTATTTAATGGCAGGCAAGTGCAGAATGAAATTTATAATATAGTTATTGAAGGATAATACATGTATTTTATTCCTCTATAGAGTCTTAAGCTATTGTGTGTGTGTGTTTTAAATTTAACATACACTATAGAATTATAACTTAGAAAATGATGCAGGTTTAACAAAAATCCCCTTTACAGAGAACATGATTACATCTACCATTTGTACATATATTGCCTAAGCCTGTAGTATGGATGTTGACTGCAAACTTGGCAGCTCCTGCTGACTGATGGCAACCTCGAAGGTCACAGAGTTGAACGGGAGGACGAGAGAAAAAGCACATGAAGTTATAGATGGGTGTGTATGGGGGAGGGGGTCTCTCTATTTTCAGAATCCTTTGGCAATTGGTCAGTGTTGGATGAAACAGGAACAATTATGTCCAGTTAGTCCCTTTCAGAGCCTTTCAGAGCCTAATGAGGGACCACAGTTACAAGTGTACATGCGCGCACACACACGCATGCGCGCGCACACACACACACACACACACACACACACACACACACACACACACACACATGCAGACACTCAGTTTTGTGTGTTCATGTCTGTGTATGAGAAACAACATGGATCTGACCAAAGGAGGAGGGGGAGGGTGTAAGAGGGCACATTTTGTGAATAATCACACCATAAAACACAAACACAGCAAATGAAGTCAGTGTGTTCCACTGACATCAGTTAATGCACCTAAATGAAATTTAGTCAATCAGTTTGTAGTACACCGTAAAGTCCAATTTAATGTTGTCTTCTTTATTGTTTTTATTTTTCATCAATAATAACTAACTTTATTTCTACTACCACTGATATACTGTATTTGAGTATCAAAACTGGATGAACTTACTGTAATGAAATAAATGGAATACAAGTTAATACAATTATTTCAACAATTAAATACTACTCAATATTTTAACAATTATTACTTAAGAAAATACAACTACTACAAATAATAATAATCATCATCTGCATGTTTCTCTCAATTTAATCAGTGAAAACATCATCTGATTTGAAAAAATATAGAAAATTGTAGAGTGGTGGCAACCTCAAATCTGCATAATGTTTCAAAACATTGCTATTGTTTTCTTATCTCTAACTACTGGTCTAACTCACTAGCCTGAATTATGGTTCCTGAAGATGCCAAGCCCAGTTGGCACATCTTTATAAAACTGTTCTCACACTGAACCTGATCTGGTTTTCACAAGAATAAAAGTACAAAGACACACACCGTCAAGAGACCTGCACTGCCACAAAAAGCGTTCTATCTATAATAACCTCACAGTTAGAACAGCTGCAGCGTTCTTCATGCTGTTTGATGACCGTCTGAACAAGCCTGTCCAATCAGACCCATTCACGGCTCTGGCTCTTGTAGGAGAACTCTGACCCAAATGACCTCTGCAGAGAGCTGGACCCTCAACCTTGACCTTAGGTGTGGACATTCATTGTGAGACCTGCTAGCCCAAGTGCCTGAAATGAGGTACTCGAGGTAAACTAGAGAACTCCTGGTTAAACTCATCTTTGCAAAAAAGGTAATTCTAAAAATCAAGTGCTCTAATTGAGGGTAAAATTTTAGAATCGAGAGGAGTGTTGGCAACTGTGTTGGGGTGTTTGTTTTTCCAATATCATCTATTGTGTGGAAAGCAAGCAACGAAGAGTGCTGGCAAGCGAAAATAGGAAACACCATCAAACATGGAGAACCCTTAATTTGAGCAGATATAATCTTTGTAAAGCAGTAATAAATGTGTTGTGAGTGACACCACAAAAATGTACTGTTTAACCCAAATCAGAATTATTACAAAAAATATAGAAAAGGCTTTAAACTTGTTTAACAATACAGACATTGTAGTCTTTCCTCTGAAACACTGTCTGCTGAAGGTGCTGAAAACACCACTAATCATGTCTGTCAAGTGTCAAATGCTGAAGAATGGATACACCATCAAATTAATATTTGGACGCTTCAATGAAACTGGGTTAATTTTAGTACCTGGCAAATTTCCATTTTTTTAGGCCCAATAATTAAAGATAAATGTAGACACATTTCCCCCCAGAATGTACCTAATAACGACCTCAGATACATGCAAAAAAAAAAAGAAAAAAGAAAAAAGTATACTCTCACTTTGAGCGATCCCAAGATTAATGGATTTTTAACAAAACATTGGGGTCAAAAATAGGACCAAAATTAGGACATGAAAAGCTACCTGTATGTGTCAATGCATTTGATCTGGAAAACATGACAATAAATGGTTTTATATAGCACTATAATTACTGTAAAGACACTGTGTTAAAATTCTTGACTCTAGAGGTTTTTCTAATAAAGACATGTATCATTAGTTTGATTCCCAAAATGTTGAATTCTTTACCCTGGTTTTAGGGACCGGTTTTCGTAGATGCACCCATTTAGATTTAGAACTAATTATTAGAGTGGAATAGAATCACACAATAGTGACCCATTAAATGCATAAGAAGGCAGTAATGCAAGGTACACAGTTAGGGGCAAGGACTTTAGGTTCATAATGAAGTATTTAAAGTTGTAATCCAGGTGACCGGAAAGCCATGACTCCCATCGATTTCCATTGAACTTTCCTGTAAAAATATTCAGCCAATAACCTTTTCTAGAGTCATTCTGTTCTTGTGCCTTTTATTAGAAAAACTTAATAAGTAATTAGGTTGTCCAACTTTATTTTTTCCTTCATTAATTAGATCTCAGGGCAGATAGAAGGGTTTGATGTTTGCAGTTTAGGGCTTTGATTGACAAGTTGGTATGACCCCCCGCCTGTCTACCTGTTTTGTCCAAATATGATTACTTTTGGCTCCAAGAAGCCAACCTGGCAACAGCCAAATTCCAAATCACTGTCTTTAAAACAACAGTTTAGAAACAAGTGGGTGAAGTTAGGGGTCCTTTGTCATCTAATTATGCAGTCTATGGTACAGCCATACATGTTTGAGCCACCGGAATCATGCAGACCTTCTCATGAATCATTCTCATTCTTCTCAATCTGTAGCAGAGTAGTTATTTCTGTCCTGTTTATGCAAGTTAGCAAAATGTACTTACACATCACTGAGCCAAAAAAAAATCATAAAGATAATAATCATCAACATAGAAATTATGAGAAACATTCTACATTTACTGTTTAGTATATTTTCAGCATGTGTTTAGAAAAAAGTCTTTAACTCTCTAACATACACCCTGGCAATTGTAATTACACATGTAGGTTCTCACATGAGTATTGATGGTGGTTGTTTTAAAGACCACTTTCAGCTGTTTGGCTACACTGGTGGCATCAGATGAAGCACTTAAGGCCATGCCCACATGAAACCACATCTTTTCCTATCTGATTGTACTCCATAAACTCGGAGTCCTTTATGGAAATATCTGCGTCCACGCGAAACCTCAACAGCTACAATAACATGGGCCCTACTCTGTAGTCCACCATTGTCGTTGTTGTTGTTGTTGTTGTGAAGTGGCATCTTGCTTCCAGGGTGAAAGGGTAGAGAGGTGGCACTATTTGTCACATCTGCCCCCAGTCTTTAGTCTTGTCTGGTCTTTCCTGTTTTATTTTGTAGACTGTGTATTGTATTATTCTTTACTTCCTGTTCCCCGTTTCTCCCCACCTGTGTTTTTCCCTAATTATCCCTGATGTCTCTCACCTGTTTCTTGTTTCTCCTCTTGTTTATAAAGTCTGTCCTGTCGTGTGTCCTTTGTTGGTTCATTCCGTCATCCTGACACCGTCTGTTCTTGGAAGTTCTCGTGGATCCTATTCGTGATCTTGTTCTGATATTTTGACTTCTGCCTCAGCCTGCTCCCTGCCTGTACCTTCGCCTATGTATGTGTTTTTTTTTTTTTTTTTTTAATTTGGATTTTTGGACATTTGGATTCTGACTTTTGTCTCTGCCTGCCTCAGTTTGTACCTCTGCCTTTTTTTTTTTTGGATTTCAATGAACTGTTTTTGTATTTTGAAGTTGACTGCTCCTTCCCCTGCTCTCTGCATTTGGGTTCACGTTCCTTAAGTTCTAGTTTTGACACTATTGACATCACTGTATGAGACAAGTTGCGGGTTGGTCGTACTGACAAAGACGCGAAACTAGCTATTTGAGAGTTATTCACTCTGGGACCTGGTTTCATAAAGTTATGTTTTCAGTGACTGAAAATGATGGTTTTGTGTGGACAAAAGACCTATCTAATGGAAAACCTTTGTGGATATGACCAAAACCATATTTGTCTGGACAGGACCTTAGTCTGTAGTCTTTGACATTTTTTTTTTTTTTTTTTAGCATCACTGGGAAAAAATGTCATTACCTTTCTGCCTAATATAAAGTGGCTTGAGGGGGACACGTGTCTTCTATATTTGCTCCTTGCTTGGGTTCTCAGGCTGTAGAAACGCTACCCTTTGACCAATCACAGGCACTTTCAGAGGGATTGGATGATTAAATACATAGCTGACAGCTGTCCCGATATCTGATCAGGTTGTCAGATTTGAGTCAACTGAGTTAGTCTGTGTGCCACCTTGGAAGCTCTAAAAAATTGGCTTTGCTTTTAATAAAAGTATGAAACTGTGTCAGGTTCATCTGTTCTGTGTCTTGACTGAGAGGAGAACACTACAGAAGGATGTTGGTGTTCTTTTCCTTCCTAGTTTTGGCTCTTGCAGCTTTAAGTCTGCTCCCCTGAAACCTCAGGTGAAATTGGGGGATACTCAGCTCACTGGTTTGTGTCAGTTTCAAATCTCCTCCTCATGGAATCCCAAATATCTGAACTCATAAACATGACTGATATAAAGTTATGTATTAGTCTAATGTGTTTTTGATATAAAGTGTGAAGAAAACAGTTTTGAATGGTGGTGGGGGGGTTATTGACCACAATGTCAGTCATTTGAAAAAGGCAAAAATCACAGTCTTGGCTTAGATGATTGCTTGGTCTATAGGAAATGCAAGTTGAAAATGGGAATATGCAGTGTTAATTAATCAGGGATAAGCTAGCATCATTATAATTTAATAATAAACTCACAGTCCTCAAAGTTGGAGTGGCCCTTGCGGCTGTTGGGCTGATGAGGTGTGTTGTCTTGTAGTTTGGAAAGCATCTGAAGCGCCTTTGTTTTCCTCTCCTCCATCCCTCTGTCCTTCTCATCAGTTGTGTGTTGGAAACCCTCATGAGACCTCCCCTTGGCTCCTTCTCCAAATCCTGGATAATTAGACTCCTCCTCATTGGGGACCTTGTCACCTGTGTTGGAACCTAAAATGGAGATACACAGTACAAGGAATTGGTAAAATACACTACAGAAATCTTATATCCTCTCATCTTGTACTCTATTATAATTATACTTCCAAGCAATATCTCACATACATGGTGCTTCAGGAGGTCATTTCACATAATGAACACTACAAATTTGAACAAAAATACATTCACATTCATGATCATCTATGTGGAAGTAGCCACTTAGTAAAAAGCACTAAAGCTCATTTGTGTTCCTTTAATCAACACTGATTCCAACCACATTGTTCTCCTAAATGCCACAGTCACATTTCCCTGTGGTTCTTTCAGAGCCTCGCTAAAGAGTGGACGCCCTCTCTGAAACTTTAACAGCCATTCGTTTTGTCACTGACCAGCCAATTAAGACTCCTATTATCTCTGAATACAAAATCCATAGAATACACTTCTTGGCGTAGCTGCACAGAGACAAAGAGAGCCATCAATGCAGACTTCAGACTGAGTAAGGTTTGTGTTGTCTTTTGCAACAGTTTTTATTTCAGTTTCAGGCTCTTTTCTTCATGCTACTTTTGCAAAAAAATGTGTTTTACTGCATGAGCTGCATGAGCAATAATTCCAATGTCGTACATGTGTAGATGGCTCTATTCATTAAGAGTGTGAAGCTTGACCAGTGGAGGAGCAGCAGACATCAAACATCCCAAACGTGGTGACGTGTATTCATTTATCCTGTTAGCAAGTGTGCAAAGGTCAGCTGTACAGATTGATGGAGCCATGTCTCATTTGACAGGCTGTCTTCCACCACACTGCACACAATAACGTACACCCATCAGCCCGCTCAAGTCTCTGTGCCACTAAAACAGATGAAATGTATTCATCCCAGAGTGCAGAATCCATCATTTGTTGTGTTTTCTTATATGCAACACAAGCCAAATGTCTAGGACATCAGCAATGACATCAAAATAAATGGAATGAGAAGAAGCAAGAAATTAGTTTACAAAAATCAAAGTTTCCTTCAGAAGCATCATTCATTAAAATACAGCACAATGTATCAATACTGTACATAAATAATTTTTTGATTTGACAATAAACTGACTTTGAAAGTCTACCATAAGAGCTTATGATAATGTTTTCAAGTTGCTCAGTTTAAAGTTATAAGGTATTCCATTTACAATAATAGAAGTAAAGAATAGGAACAATATCCTCATGCCAAAAATCAAACATTTGGCATTTTTCCTTGATAAAAATGACCACACAGATAATATTAAAATTATAATATTCAATATTTCTGCATTAAATATTTTAAAAGAAGGACTTATACATATTGTTGACTTTTGTACTTGTGTAGATGATAGAGACAATTGAATTGAATTTTGAATTGAATTTGGTTTATTGTCATTGCGCATAAAAAAATACATATTTCAAGGCAACGAAAACACATTCCAGTTACAACTGATCAAGATAAACATTAAACACAGACAAACATTGGAATACAGATACAGATGTACTGATGAGTCGCAAACCCCTGTGAAATATGCAGAGTGAAATAAACAAATGGAGACATAAGGGAATTGACATGAAAAAAACACACTTCTGCATGAAGCACAAACACCACAGTTACACACAGGACTAAAAGCACACATGGGTAATGAACATTGGTGAAGGGATGATATTTGATAAATCATCAGATATTTGATATTGTCAATTTTTAAATCATACACAAATGTTTTCTGATAACGTAATCTATTGTAAAGTCATCATTCCAGAAGTAATTCAAATCAGTGCATTCTCACAATTCGTCTAAAATACAGTCTGTAAGTTGGGTGAAACATGGCCTGAAATTATTCACGACTTTGTTCCTTTCCTTTAAAAACCCTCCTATTTTAACCTCTAACAAGGTTTAATCCATGAATGCAGTGCAGTGATTACGGGGCAGTTCAAATTGAAAACAAGAGGCCATCTAAAACACACAGTGCAGGTTACCATACCAACCAAAGCATCTGAACACAGCAGATAGCTGGATTTGGCTGCAAGCGGCCAAGTCAAATCCCCTAGCTGATCTGGAAAAGGCCACCAAAGACAATAAACCCACATACACTACCCACCCTTCGACAAACTCTCCCAAACACACGCTGCCATTTACGCTCCTCCTCCAGCATGGTTCCACATCCAGTGCACCAGGCACAGGCAAGACGGCTGGACTTGTATCTTTTTCTTTGCATGTTTGAGAAAGGGATGAGCTTCAGTGAGACAATCAGTGTACCGAGGCTATTCATTGATGCCACCCAAAGCCTTCACTCCTCTATCTCCAAAAAGAATGGCCGAATAGAACGGGGCGGACTAAAAAGGAAAATCCTTGCCAAATTATTATTCATGGGGAGGGGATTTTCCATTCAAGGCCCCTTTATCGAAGCCTTTCGCAAAACGTCACCCTCTCTATCAGCCGTGACAAGTGCCAATCAAAGGGCTTGAGTCCAGCTTTTTTGGGGGCAACTTAGGGAAACACTGGTGATTGGATGGATTTCAGAGACAATAGTCAGTGAATCCACAGTGTGATGGCTTAGAGACAATAGTGACATGGCTACACTGTCAGTGTGTGGTCTACTGGGGTGGGAGGGATCCTTGCTTAGTACATGACTAATCTGTGCTTGCACCATCTATGTCTTTCTGCTTCTCCTAATCTGGCCTGTGGTTTCCTCAGCCTGCTGGAACAATCCACCAGGGTCAGTTCAGATCAGTGCTCTTTGTACCCTTGCAGATTGCAACATTCATTTGGAGGCTAACATCTTTAGTAACAGCTGAATGCTAAACACTCGGGTGAACGTC
>JAPSES010000120.1:11669912-11689325 GCA_029822895.1 Maxillicosta whitleyi | reverse complement strand
ACACACACACACACACACACACACACACACACACACACACACACACACACACACACACACACACACACACACAAGCTAACAGTGCCCTGCTGTGGAGCTGAGGTGAAAGTTGGGGAAAATGTCTCCACATTAGAGGCCAGGCTCTGAAAGGAGCGTCAGGTCTCCTGGCCTGGGTCTTTCACGGCCACCATAAGACCACCAAGAGGGCAGCGCTGTGGGCACTTCCTCTCCGGACAGGATGGATGAAATTTGCACTTAACCAAACATAACCAGAAAGAGAAACTAAGGACTAATGGCGAGCATGGTGGGCACTACTTGCATTAGTTCACCAGAAGAAGAAGAGAGGAAAATTCTTAATGAGCAGAGCTGGAGTCAAAGGAGTGAGAGCCCTCCTCCTGATATTGTGAATGAGGTCTGAGATGGTGTGAAAGCACCAGGTGTTTTGCTGACAGGCCTCACCCCCAAGCGCTTGAGACTTTGAGGCAGTAATGGCGTCTGTGCTCTGAGTCTCCCCCTCAGATGGAGGCAGTCGTCTGGATTTGGAGCTCAGGAAACAAGGAGGCTTAAGGTCTTCAGGACAGGCTTTTACATGAGACAGGAACCGTTGGCACAATAATGGACGCTGGTCCCCAGTGGTGTGGGCCTGCAAAAGAAGAGAAACTGAATATGGAGCAAGAAGACATAAATCAAATGTTTTCGGTGAATAAATTACCTGCATCAGTGAGCTTTAAAATTTACTTTTGAAATACTTAGTTATGTAGTTTGTCACACTCATGTTATATATGTTTTATGTAGTTTTTCTTTTCACTTAGGTTTTCACTAAGGTAATGATTGGCAAACTTGAAAAAAAAAAAAAATTGAATATTCTAAATTTCAAACCCATTACTGGTATTTTAGTAATATGCTTGATGTTTACAAACTCCAGTTCTCAGCTAACAACAGTCTTATAGTTGCCAATGTCATGATAACAACCTGCTTTCTAGCCTACTATCTTTTTTCTTCTAAAGTTTTTACATTTAGTGCTTAGTTCTTCAAAGCCTCTCTTCTATTCTTCCATTCTACACTGGCAGCATTGTACATTATCAGCCAATGTTAAAAAGCTGGAAGATAACATGTGTAAAAAAAAAAAAAAAAAAAAAAAAAAAGGGATGTGTAAATCTTGCATGTATTCCTTTAAAAGCAATATTGAAGGAATTAAAGGTAATTAGAATTGTTCATTACAGATTTTATGATTATGAATCATAAATTACTGCATAACATAGTAATAATAAAGTATGTAAAAAAATAATGAGAACATTACACATAATTACAATAACATTTTCATTATTATGATATCATACATCATTATTATGTTGAAAAAATCATAGTATTGACTGAATAGAATAAATTTATAGTGGAAGTACATCATCATTACAACCAGAAAAATTAAAATACATTAAAACAAAAAAGAGGAAAATACAAATGTCAACAGATTAAAATGCAAATGGAATTTTTGTTAATTAAGGAGGCAGTATATGTTAGCAAGCACAGAGCAAAGAGCAGTTTCAGTACGTAAAAAAGCAGACCTGACAACAGTAAGTGAAATGGAGTGAAGCTATATAGATCTTTTTGTTTTGAAATTTAAGTCTAATAATACTTATAAGAAACTTTCACATAATGCAATAATTATGATATAATACACAGTAAATAATTAGGCCATTTTAAACCACAGTGTTATAATAAACACTCACATTATTATGACAAAGTATTATGTATTACCACATTTGTTTTTCATGTGTTGGAAAGCAACTTCTATAGACCATTGTCCTGACTGGTGAATGAAGATTCAAATGATGCATGGTACCACTGCTGCCCCCTTGTGTTGAAAAAACAGATCACACACACCTGTTTCTCCGCATAAAAAGTAAAACTTTCTCCACCATTATGGTCTTTTCTTTCTTTTCCTGTTCTTACACCCACAACCTGTCTCTTCTTTTAAAGAAAGAAAATAGAAAATTATCCCGAGGCTGGTAAAAGTCTTTAGAGTACACTGTCAGGAAATGGCTCTATTGTGCAGGGAGATAAAAGCAGGCAGAACAGTCAATATTTAAAATGTGCTGGGATGACTGTCTGCAGCACGCCAAGCAGTGAAACGCAGCCCGACATACAGCCACAGTGCCAGTGACTCATTCATTTGCTCTGTGGCCTTTAGAGAGCAAACAAGTGTAATAAATTGCCCTGAGAGCCACACTCACACACAGACACAGGGCTTTTATTTGACTTGGATATAAGTGAAATCTGGGAGACCAAAACCAAATCCAGCTCCTCAACCTTTTAATACATGGTAGAAACAAACAGCGGCAGGAATCCTACAGATAGATATGTTTTTATGAACACAATGATGAACCAAAAGACCTTCAGACACAGAAGAAAACAGACAGAAAAGAGGAGAAAGGTGGGTTCACTGTCTGTGACTCACACAGGGAGGATCAGCTTTTAAATCCCTGCACCATCGCCACTGATTCCCTTTCCTCAGATCTCAAGGCTTTAAAGATTTGCATTCTTGTGATGTAAAGAGGGAGAAGTGAGGTAGAAACAGCAGAACAAGAGCTGGTAGCAGGCCTTTCTGCTCTCACTCCTCATTACCTGTCAGTCAGAGCAATCAAAAACTTGAGGAGCGCTTTGTGCACCTAAACTCAGCCAGTGTCATCCAACTCATGACCTTCTGCACAACAGGTCTGGGCATGCATGTTAACATATGTCTGTGCCATTACAATGTATGCAAAAGCTCTTTAAAAATATCCATACACGCAATTTCAACAGCTTCAACAAAAAATTACTCTTGTTATACACAATGGTTTCCTTTTATTTTCACTTGCTTCTTTACTTGCCTATTGGCCACCACATTTGTTAGAACTAACCCGTCCCACAAATTTGCACAAATGTATTGAAAAAGTATTCTGTATGAATCAGAATTAAATAGCCTGAAAATAATTTTCACAATGTAGTTGTCATGGCATAGTTGGATTGTATCTGGATTCATCTGTAATGTTAGTTTATAAGACCATTATTATTTGCTGTATGTAGGGATGATGAAAAGAACAAACTTCTATGTTATCTGTTGTATTTAAATTATTTGCTATTTATTTTTCATTTCCAAGATTTTATATTTCATTTTCTAAAAAGTGATAGTCATGTATACACACTACACCAAAATCTGACATTTCACACACATTCAATCTCAGTTTAACCACCAAGTAAAGTGGTCTCTTCACAGTTAGGAATATGTACAACCTGTTGGATGCTCTGTCTGCATTTGACTTGATTTTAAACTAGTGAGACACATCATAGCAATGGAAATTAATCAGGAGATAAGACACTGGACATAATTTTCTGCCCATCTGGCCACAGTATAATATTTTCAGCAATAGAGTAACTCAGAATGCTCTGTTTGTGTTCAAAGAGGTTAATGTTACTGTGATGCACTGGCAGTGTTCACAGTGGGTCATACTGTAATTTCTGTTAGACACCCAAGACTCGTGCGGGCTCCTTTGGGCCCCCACAGGCCTCCAGGAAACAGGCTGACCTCCTGGCGTCAGGCAACCCACACGCTGTCCTGAAACAGCCAGAACTGGCTAATGTCATTAAAGGCCTGTTTGTGGTCAACAGCTCTCTTATTGAGATGTACAAGTAGCGCTACTAGATGAATGTAGGAAGTCTATTAGTTAGTCAGCGTCCCAGATGGCCCTCAGAGGACAGGCTTGCGTGTGCTCCTTCACCCCCCCATTCCCACCACCACCTCTAAATACACTCTGATTCACACATATACACAAGTAATGATACAGGCACACATGCACACACACACACTTAATTACACTGCCTCCAAGTGAACCCTCTGACAGGCGGACGACTACCAGCAAAGACAGAAGTGTGTCTATGTCCCAGTGTCTGCAGGAACAGAGAATTCTTCACAGAGCTGGTGCACAAGAAAGCCAGGCTTAGGCCCTAACAAGGTTAAACCCCTGAAAAAGAGTGACTTTTTAAATCATGGAGATTTGTGTTTCTGCTGGGTGTAATTAGCTTTGCTGCGGGGGAGGAGGGAGGGTGGATGAAGGGTCGAGATACTGGTGAGGGGGCTGCTGAGAGGAGAAGCGGGGGACGACGACAGTGGGGTACATTGTGGCGTCCAGCGGATTCAGCAGAGTAAATCTGATTATCAGCTCGTGTCAGAAGCCAGGCTCAGATGCAGCTTAGCATTCAGAGCAACTTTCTACTTTCGATGGTTAGACAATGACCCTGCTTTCCAGGCCCACGCAGCCCCAGAGGGCCTGTCAACTCTTCCCCCAGAAGCCCCAACATCCTTAAACAACAAAACACCACACAGCAAAGCACAAGATGATATGACAGCATTATATAAAGTTCTGTAAAGTAATCAGAGATCTTGTATAAAGACCAAAAAAGCCTATATTCTCAGTTTCTTATTTTAAAGACAGGACCACACATTTGAAAAATCTGATTAAGATTAAGATCAAGATTAACATATTAATCAAATATGATCAGATTACACCCACATTGTTCTGATGGAGCAGATCAGCAGAAATTTTAGATATCTACCTTCTTAAATGTAATTATTACTTTCACAAGTGCTTAAAGTAATTGAGAGCAATGTTAAGCATGAATTAGCATGTGAGGAAAAACTTCTTCTTGTTATTAACCACCTGGTTATGATATAACCATTACAAAAATAATTATTACATGCAAGTTTGAACAAAATATTCCCATTAACAATAGGATTCATAGCCTTCAAAAAACAAGCACAAGTACCACTGTGACCTGAAAAAGGATGCTCCAACAACTAAATTTTCAGATTTTTCAAGTAAACTGGAGAAAGTACAAGACTGTAATTGAATTAAAAAAAACAGTGGATGATGAAATCCAGGAAGCAGTAATACAACTTAAAACTTGACAACTGTAATGACACCCCAGAGAAGAAAAAAAAAAAAGGTATCTAGCTGTTTCATTATACATGGACGAAATCTACCTGATAGGATCGAGCTCTGCATGATTTCTTACAAGCTCTGAATCATTAGGGTAGATCTGGGGTGGCATGTTCCCAGGTGTGGACTGAGACCAGAATACTTTCAATGTGTGGCACTGGTGAAAATAAGATTTAAATAAAAACTGCACTAACAATTTCAATGATATAAGTATATGTATGTATGTAAAATATGACCTGAAAAGTACTTTTGTGGATAATTTAAATTATATATTACCTGGTCAAAAACAAAAAAGAAAGAGTAAAGAGCCACAGCTTTGATTTGTTGGTCACAACTCTGCTGAATCTAGACGGGACCAACTTAAGCAACTGCAGATCATAGCACTGTCCCCACAGGTTTGTACTGTAGGCAATAGGCATGATGAGTAATTACTTCACCTGCTTCTCCTCTCACCCTGATGCACACATCAGTCTAGAACAGGGTCAGTCTGGACTAATCAGACCACCTGTTTCTAATCATTATGCTGTCTGGTTATTTAAGACAAGAAGCCACTCCAGTGCACCACTTAGGGTTAAGAACTTGTTGCAGCTGCAACATATGCAGTAATTATCAATACATTAATTATCCAATGAAAAGTCTGGACTATTTGCAGAGTTAAATCCAACTGAGAGCTGCCTGTATACTATTAGACCTGGATCACTCCTGTTTGTTCTGTATGTCTGAATTGTTTTTCACTTAAAAAATGGACAGCCCAAAGTTTATTTAGAAAATACATAGAATAAAACAAACTAATGAATAAACTAACCAGCAGTCAACAGTACAGTAACAACCAACATGTAATCATATAATAGAAGGAGAAGAAGCATGGCCTGTAGACTTCAGTGAAGTTTAGTCTAGATTAAGTTGAGATCAATGAGCAATTTGAAAAACTTAAAACAATTTGGATCCTGGAAGCTAGTGCAATGAAATAAGAGCTAAAGTTTTCTCTATATGATATATATTTTTTTATTTCTCTATAGCTGTGGCTGAGGAGATATACTAAACATTCAAGCAACGGGTAAAAAAAAAAGTGTCATCGGTCAGTGGTTTAAAAAGTCTTCCAAAGTATAAATGCAGCTCTACTACGCTGCGTTCACAGCTAAATATACGAGCTGCATACATTAAGGTCTGAAAGGCCTCTCTACAGCTCTAGTTTCATGTTTGGGCACCTGTGCATTCTGACCTGGATTGTTCTATTGCACTCGTGTCCTGGGCGACAGTTCAGCAGCGCTGATGTCTATATAAAGCAGATCGCTGGGTCAACAGCCTCTTGTCGGCTGTGTGCCTGTGTAGACAGGGACACCATGTTGTAAAAGTTGTGTCACTGCATGACAGGAACAGTTTTACCATCACAATGCTGTTGTGATTCATAAGATATGCAGGAGCTAAGGAGAAATGAAGAATGGCTGATGGGTGATGCCAAGCCTGATGAACTTGCTGAAGGCAGTTGAAGATGTAAATGAGGCTGTAAGGACCAGCCACCGTCTTTGTCTGCCGACTTTACTTGTTTGTTTAACCAGAGGCCAAGACAGGAAGCCAGCCCACACAACTCTGTGGTCACCATGGCAACCCCACTGTTAATTGTGGTGCATCCACTCCCAGACTCTTTTGAGCAAAGGGGAGAGGTGGGGACTTGTGAGTGTTAAGAGGAGAGAAAGAACAAGAAAAGTGTGTGTATCTGTGTGAGTGTGTTTGTACGCATGATCTATTTTTTTTCTCATCTAAAGTTTTAACTTCAGAATTTTTCATCATTCCCTTTAGACTACATAAGTATTCTGAGTTGTGACAGGTTGTAGTGACTCGTTTTTGTTGAATTTTAATATATGTACTGATTTTATGGCATAAAACCGGAACTTTACATACATTGTTATATATATGCCATAAAGTTTTCAAATAACATTTGGTCACTCACAGTGTAGTTGCAGAGTCCTCGATCCCACAAAGTGGCCTTGCTGACAAAGGATACATAAATGGGTCTCTGGAACAGAAAACAGATAAAAACTCAGACATACTCTTGAGTTTGAGAAGGAGAAAAGGATTTCAGTATATTTCCATAAAATTAGATGGAGAAAGCTCAAGCCAAGATGTTCAATGATGAATTGTTACAAATAAGAAATAGTTAGAGCAGCGTGGTAAATGCAAATTAAAACCATCAGCAGTGACATAAACATGCACTTGACACTAACGTTTCAATAATTGTCTTACATAGTAGTTGACAAGAGTACGATTGCCTGTTCACATCACCTGTTTTAAATTACATCGTTGCATCATTATTTTTGACCCATTTTTTTTGCCTTAAATTGCCCATGTTTCAACCATTTTAAGGTGTTGCAGCCTGAATATTAGATTTTTATTGGTATTAGTATGTATATATGAAATTCAGCTAGACGAGACAAAAAACAAAACAAAAAAACAAATCAAAACATGAAATATGTTTTGTTCATATTGAAATTTAAATAAAGCATATTTTTATCACTGCATTTTTTTTTTTTCAATTGCATTTTCTGTTTTGTTCCAGCTCTTTCATATTTGGGGTTGTAAAATACACATATTTCTTCCACCCCAGATCATATTTAATACACCCACTCTAGATTATTTTAAACCAATAATTCAGTTGAAGACTTTCTAAGTAGCTGTTTAGTCTCTACCTGTTGGGTCTCCAAGCTGTAAATGATGATAAGTCACACAGTGAGAAGACGTTAACCCCCCGGTACATTAATAACCCTTCTGTCTTGATTACGAGGCTGTTGTGAATCATTTCCAGTGGTTTGAGCTGTTAAAAGAGAAGCTGACGACTCAATGATGGAGTCTGCTCTCCCACGCAACCTCTTTCCCTCCATCTGCTCAGTTAACCAAACTTCTGTTCCCTGCTTAACTAGCCCTTTCTTTAGAACCTGTAGTCTGTTTTGGACAGTATGGTGGTCTTATAGTTGGAGTGCATCAGTTTGACCTAGAGAGCAGGGGGTGCTGTGTTGACTCATCAATCACTGAGGACATATCACCAGCCAGTGCCCAGCACTCAGCACAGTGGCTCATCCATCTCTCTTTGCAGCTCCTGGCAGCTCCCAGAAGCACAGAGCCAACTCCAGAGCTGGTCCACTCCAGGGAGCAAGAGAGCAGATCCTCCCAGAACTCACCCTTCATTCATGGTCTGTAACCTCAGACCAGAGTGGGTGACAGGGGGCAAAAAGGTGGACAATGGAGCTTGATGAGTGTAAACATGCGTGTAGAGCAGTGGTGTGGAACACTCTACTAGGTTCTGCCAGACTCCCAAAACCATTCAGCCCAGCTATGAGAAGCTAGAGGGCAGCGTCAGGTTGGGCCATCTCATCACCTTTGTCTACTGCTTTTTTTTACTTACTAGTACTTTTTGTATTTCACTAATCACATCACATTTAATTATGGACACTGTGTCATAAATATCTCACAGGCTCACCATTCTTAAAAGAAGCTGTAATTGCAATTGAATAATGAACCAAGGGGAAGTAACAACTCATTTCCCAATGAATGGTGGGTACTTGTGGCCCAATGACCTTCTTGTTGCTAATTATTAGGTGAATGTGAAATCAAGAGCATTTTCAGACTGTGGAGGATGAAGTGGCTTGGGGGTTGGGCAGATGTATGACCATAACATGGAAAAATCAAAAGAACTCACACTGAAAATAGGGAGTTTATTTTAAGGTAGTTGTTGCAATATAGAATAGTGAATACAATAACATCAACACAAATTCTAAAAAGTTCATATGAACTATTTGAGGTTCTGATGGAATCAGAGATCTCCTACATGATTGTCCACTTCATGATCATTGCTTGTTTTTCTCTTGTATGACTTTTTTTTTTTTTTGGGGGGGGGGGCCAACTTTTGCTGAGATGTTCATGAATTGCTCAGAAAATACTGACTTGAGGGAACATTTCTGAGATTGTTTCTTAAATGTCAGACAATGTTGCTAAAATAATTTTAGGAAAACAATGCAGTTCAAATTACTAGTACATTTCCTTTTCTTTTATTGTGGGGTTGGTGTTGTACATCTATATTCACCATCGACATTTCTGCTACTTTTAAATTACATTAAGAAACAATATACTACATTTACAATTCCCAAAAAGGAAAACCTCAGTATGATATGGAATAGAAAAGAATACAGAGATTCTAAAATGTACTTTATTGCCATTCTAATCAACTTCTTTTCATTTTATACATCTATTCCTGATTTCTAGGCCTGTAAAACAATGTGAAAGGGGACTGTAGAGCTAACAACGAGATACATTTTCTTGATATTTCACAAAACAAATCACATAACAATGAGACTTGAAAGAAGTGATGTGAATGGATGATGATAATGATGAAAAATTGCATGTGGAAAAGGACTAATCCTATGATTACAAGATTGTTTTACTTTTACAAGGACACCCATACATATTTCACCAAAACAATGCCAAACCACCCTCTGCACATACCTGGGTAAGAAAATAGTATTGGTGCTACATGCACACACAAAGGATTGAGGATCAAGCAACAAAGGTTGAGGTGGCTGGTTTAAGAACTAAGATGTGAGATGAGTTGAGCTGAGGACTCAAAGAGGTACAAATTGGGTTTTTAGAATAAGGGTTTAATGTTGACAAACACATGGAAAGGGGACAAAACAGAATACAAGGGAATAGGTAAGAACAGAAACTGACAAATAAATTTGAAAGACAAGATGTTATGCAATGATGCAAAGATGATATAAAAGTAATTTGCATGGGTGTAGTTGTTAAAACTTCTCGCTCACAATTAATTAGAAGGTTTTGTATTTGATTCCCAGTCAGAGTGGTGCTTTGAGTTGTCTGTTCTCTGTGCTGAGCAAATTTACCCTGTAATCAAAAATGCATACATGTAAGTTAATTCTCCTGTCAAGGTACTAATGAAGATCTAAAGAGTTGTTGCGAACTGATCCTAGTGTGCTAAATGGTAATGCTAGGTGCTATGTAGGTTAGGATGGATATGGTACAGGGATAAAATGCTATGGGATAACAAATTAAATAACTGGGTAAGTCTATTTGGTCAATGAATTGGCTAGATGACAGGCTGTAGAGCTGCCATAGATTGCTCCTACTATTAACAGCACCTCAAACTGTCACTTTCTCACAAAATGATCACATCTTATCAGGTTCAGTTGGATTTTGCTTGTCTAAATATGATGTCTGGATAAGACACTAAGGATCATCACAGACATCATCAGAATGTAGTGAAACCAACAGTATTCACAAAATAGTTATTTATCGGGTGAACTGAACCACTGATCTTATTGGACTCATTCAACACATCCCCAAGAACATCCCCAAGGCCATGGCATGATTCAACCTGGAGATTTATGTCTTTAGTCAGAACATATTTGGCTTATATTTACACATGACATAACGTTGACCAACAAAACATGAAATACGTGACCTACAGACTGTTTACAATGACACACAAGTCAGTCAGTTTTAGTATCACTGCTTTCTTTTCTAATTTACATGTTGCAACTTCTATTTTCGGGTTGTAAGAATGGCGATATGAAATGAAAATGTGATAACCATGTGGCTGCTCTGTTAGCTCTTACAAACATACATCACGGTTGTTCTTTGATGTCATCGTTTGACCTATCATTGAAAACACAACACATAATCCCATAGAGGGTTTGTCTAAAGTGATTGCTGCTCTTCATTTCCTTGTTCAATTCAGTTGATGAGATTAGAGAGATTTCTGGCAGATGTTATTTCCACTCTGCATGTGTCATTGGCATGTATCCCATCTTTTCCACGCAAACTCCACCTAAACGTACTTCCTGTCAGATTTTCGAAAAGCACTATGGCGTGGGCTAGGAGGACTCATGTGGACAGGAAGTGCAGTACTCCTGGTCTTAGTCAAATATGGCCACTCTTATCAATAATGAGTAGGTGGAACAGGCAAGATCAAATTACCAATTAGGGTCTAATCACCAAAGTGGTGGCTGGTCTTCCCTTTATCCCCTGTCCCACTCTGCCTTTTCCTCTCTCTGTTGATTCCTGCCACCATCTGTCTGTCTTTCTCAGGGGAGCCTTTCACTACCGAGCACTAGACGGGATGTTTTATTAATTCTGTTTTACCTGATTACACCCTGTCTGTGAGTCAGGGCACATTAATAGGCATTTAATCAACGTTTAATTTAGGGAGCAGGCATTGAACACAGAGCCAGAGATCTGAGCTGCATCCTGATGAGGTCAGCAGCAAGGAAACATTAATGCACATAATATAAACCAACTAACATTGAGACAAAAGAGCTGCACAGTCTCTAAAACTCTAAACAAATCTTTAAAAGCACACCACAGGACCTCGACCATGCAGCACAACAGACGAGGAGATCCAGTTCAGAAAACAATCAAGCAAACAGCCGAGCTATTAATGGCAAACAAAAGGCGAGGGTGACCACCTCAGCAGGGCTTTGGCCAGGTTAGAGCCATGGACAAAACATGAGAGTATCCAGATTGAGACAGAGAAAGCCCAGGGTCAGCTATAATGAGCCATGAATGTGAGCATCCGACCAATCCTGTTTAATGAGGTTCATCCCTGGAAAGATTTCTGTCGTGCCTCACACCGGTGTTTGTGTGTGTTCCTGTTGGGGTCCAGGTCAGGGGACTGCAAGGACTCTGTGACCCTGAAATGAGCTCTTGGAGTCAGTAGGGACTCCCGCTGGTAGGACAGAGCTCCTTTTATGCTTTAATCTTCAAGCAAGGGAGATCAATATGGCAACTATTGGTGCTGGGATTGTGTGTGCAGGAGTCCAACCATTTTAGACGTCTCACAGGGGGTTGGCGCACCCTGACAAAAGCAAAGCTCCGCTGCCACCACCAGTCACAATGACCTGTGGGACAGTGGCACACCAGCAGCCAACCTACTTAACATTCATTAGTGTCAGAGAGGTGGACAGATGCTCTGGGTCTTACGGATCTTCTGTCTCATGTTCTCTACATGGGGTTCATTCAGCAACATTTGACGTGCCTTTCATTTGGAATATTATAGTTTTGGGAGGTGGCAGCGGAAGGCTGCTCAGCTGTAGATTCAGGAAGAGTAGGGTGGGTATGGATGAACTCACCCTGTGCGTGTGGTGTGCAGAATGGGAGAAGTCAGCAGGCCAGGTGCTCCTGCTGATGGGATGCCTGGGCCAAGCCAGAAACCTCTGAGGATGCCTGATATCCTGATTTCTGGAACGTCTGTTTTCCCAGCAAGGCTCTGGAACTCTTCCCCTCTTAACAACCGGCATGTCCAAGGAGTCTCTAGTCCTTCAGTTTACTCATCCTCTCTTTCAAAGTGTGAGACTTTAACTCCTGAAGTGCTAACTATAAAAACACAGCCATAAACAAAACTAAGACATTGTCTGACTTAAAGCTGAACAATTTGATGACAGACTAGCTGTGCAAATCTGAAAACAGAATCCTTTGGCATGCCTCTCTGTGGGAGGCTTTAAAAAATCCAGTCTATTCAAATATAGCTTATTTCTGTTAATAATTACCATCCTGCAGAACTGGTGCCGATCACTCATGCATAGTGCTTCCTTGGCAAACAAAGAGCACAAAGCTATATTCCTTTTTCCGTTTACAACAAAATAGGCAATAATGACCATTAACCCTATGTTCCTTTAACCCTAAAAATAAAAACAAGGCCTACATTTAACTAAAGCAATCAATTAAACAGCAAACAGGACCATAGGCTCACAGAGTGACAGAGACCAGAGCAGAAATCAGGACCAGCTGGACAGAGAGAGAGCTTTTCAGCCCAACTCCAGACAAAACATGGATCAGGTTCTGGGCTGCTGTACAACAGCATAAATCTCCTGGCAGTAATTATGTTACAGGGCATATACAGGCAAGCTTTAGGGAAACAATGGACCCTATCAATTCCACACATCAGAACTCAGTAGTGAATGTGTGTGCATGTGCACTGAACAGCCCTCTATCTATACCTCCAATCAAAGCTTATTATCCTTAGTGTGTCTTTGGTTTGAGGTACTTCAGATTTTGCAGAGCAGGAAAATCCTTGTAAATGTGCTCTTGGTGTAATATTAACAAGGGCACTGAATAAGTGAGAAGTTTTCCATGGTGACCAGACTAAACAATGACAAGGACCCATCAACACGCAACCCATGCCTCACTTGAAACATTTTTTTTTTTCAGAAATTATTCTAATTTTCAATTCCCAAGGCATTTATTTTCTGTAAAATCTGTTTAGAACTGTCTGCTTTATTTAAGTTCCCCAAATCACCAAAGAAAACAAAAATTTTTGATAAAAGGATTTCCAGTACGATTCCATTAGTTTTGTGCTTACTGGGACCAGTTAAAATAAGACCTCTCCTTTACATCTCCTGTCCTAAAGACACACTCTTTTCGAGGTCTTCTCTGGGCATCACTACAGGGGCTCTGCACTGCCCTTTGAGTAATCCAGATGCCTCAATACCTGTTGCTAAGACACTGCCAGAAAATGCATTGTATGAGGGGAAGCAACATTTGGAATAAAAGTATGTTGCTTTGATGGTGTGCTGCTTTTCTTGGCTTTTGGTGCATCCTTTTGTCAGGGCAAAAAACCCTACAACCCTAAATATCTGTTTAATACATCAGATAATCTGATGAGCAGTGCTGAGTGTTCTGTTTTACTCACTCTTCATCCTTTAATTAAGAGTTTTCTATTATTTTTTAATGATTTCTCATTTTTACATCATATTACTATGAAACCTGGATGTAAGATCTGATTGATTAAACCTTTTTGCCACTGTGCTAACACTCATGCAAAATCATGGTATTTTACATACACTCACACATAAAAGGTGGTCTTAAGTTAGAAATCCAATTAGTTATCCATGTTTTCTCTCTATAACATAAAATAAAAAAGTGTGCCATACACCTGCGCACATACAGACATATTCACTCCCACACAAATAAAAACATACATCAGCAAACAAAAGCTGACAAAGCCTCTTACAAAACACATAAAAATACCATTACAAGGGCTTTCATGCTGTTCTAAGGAAAGCAGGCCTGCCCACTGCGTGCTGCCCTTTGTCAGCTGCGGGACCCAGAATCAAAGAGCAGTGATCTGCACCGGCTCTGCCTGACGGACCAGTGGGGAGTCCTGCACTGACTCCACACCCTGGTTGCCATGCCATGCTGGAGCCCCTCCAGTCCCCCTCTCCTGCTGCCTCCCGGTTAGCTCCGTTATTTCCTCATCTCATCAATCTGTCAGCTAAGCCCTTTGACATGCAGCACAATATGGTCACAGCATTTCTTGGTTTAGTCCTCTCTTTCAATATGGTTTCAGCATTTCAAGATTAGTCAGCTCACCCAAGAGGTCTGGTCCCCTGGTGCTTCATGTCCGTGAGGCGGGGGGATGGGTCGTTTACAAAATTGGCAGGATTCAGACCTGAAGAGTAGCCAAAGATGTAAAGCAAGTACATTCTCTGTTCATTGCAAATCTTATTCTATCATCATGTGTCTGGAAAGTGGTTTGAAATTCCTAGAAAACATCCAAAATTCTATTTCCTATTTTTAAGAAGTTACATTCGCTTGAAGTTATAAGACGGAATTTTACGGTGACATTTAACAATTAAAATGGACTGTGTAAGGATGATGGGGAGAAAAAACATCAACGTTATTGTCAGCATTTTTATGTGGAGCTCCCATTATGGTAGTATTTCTCATATTATCATAGAATAGTATTACAACCCAAAATATGCTAATTTATTTTTACATGCATTGATGTGCAATTTAAGATCCATAAGCCTCAGCTTGAAATCTGAACCAAAATGGACAAACATTTCCTTTTGACTGGAGATTCTTTTAAGTGACTCAACTATTTACGATGACATTTGTTCTCAAATCCTTCAATAAGTTGGAAAATCTACAGGAGAGATGTAGAGATGGTCTAGGGCATGGGCAATGCTTTTAAAATGTATTTCAGTGTAGTTGCATGATTTGAGAAAATATTGCCAAACATTACCCACAGTGAGCAACAAAATTTAAATACTTTGGACTAAATTAACATGAACTTAATTTTTAATAATGACTCAGATATATCTGAAAATAAAAATAAAAAGTAAAAACGGTGAATTAACACTTTTATAATTGAACAGTTATTATATTGTGTGGTTTCCCTCAGTATAGACAGACAGAATGATAGACAGACAGAGAGACAGATAGAGATAGATAGACAGACAGACTGACAGACTGACTTTATCCCAAACTGGGAAATTACAAAAAATGTCAAGTATTACTAAGTATTCTGTTACTCTCTGTAATAACAGATGGATATCTACGTAAAGATCATGCAGAATGTATTAGATGCTTTTGGACAAGCATCATCCTCTCCAATGTTTCTGAAAGTAGTAGAAAACAATTTTTCCACATCATGCCAGATTGAATCAAGCTTTAACTTAACTGTACTTTGAACTCATTAATATATTTAAAACACCAGTGAATACATTATTCTCTAAATTATATAAACGGAGGACAAATGCCCATATGAATAACAAATTTATAAAGGGACAGGAAAAAAGAAAGAAAGGACGAAAGAAAGAAAGGACGAAAGGACGAAAGGACGAAAGAAAGAAAGAAAGAAAGAAAAAAAGAAAGAAAGAAAGAAAGAAAGAAAGAATATTTTTGAGATCCCCACCTCTGGCATGGACTCACTCGAGAACAGACCATTCAATTTATTTTCAAGTAAGGATGAAAGGAAGACTCCAAACTATGCATGTAGCCTATTCAGTAGTGACGCTCTTTAAAAAAAAAAAAAAAAAAAGACAGCAAAAAGAGTTAGAAAGGGTGGAGGGGTGCAGCGCTGCATAAATTTTACATACACAAGGCAGCAGACAAAGTGATTGTTGCTCCCCCAAACTTTTTTTTTCTTCCAGAAAACACTTTCCGTGCTGAATAGGCACCTATTAGTGACTCCATTATGGGCACAGGGCTCTTGAATGGCTCCTCACTGTGCGTCTTTATCATAGTCAGGCTGTGAATACAGGCAACCCCCTCCTCCTGCAGCCCAACCAAGCTCCTTACAGCCTGTATTGATAGGTGTTGTGCTGCTGGTGATGATGGGTGAGGTAGGGGAGGAGAGGAGAGGAGAGGAGAGGACAGGACAGGAGAGGAGAGGAGGGCTACCACTCACTCCCTGTTGTGTGCTCCAGGTGTGGTGGTTAAGCGTAGTGCTCCAAAGCTTCTATTGTACCACACTTTTTTTTTTTTTTTACCATTTGTTCCAATAAAAAAAATGGATGCAGTGTTTCACATGCATTAGCTGATCTCCATAATTCCATTCCCCCTCCCCCACTGCACCCCAAAACAAGTCAGGCCTCCGGCGAATCGCTGCACACCGCCCCAGAGCCCTGTATTGTTGCTGGATTATTCAGGAGTTAGGTGAAAGAAAGACATGGAGAGTGGGGTGTCTGTACTTTATCTCCAGGGGAGACAGGGGCTAAAAAAGAAGCTTCTTTAGAGGAGTGAGTTAGTGCAGCAAAGGGCCTGAAAACACCTGCAGAAGACAATCCTAGCAAGGCCAAGGAAAGGAACATCTTTTGTTTGTCATTCCTTTTCCTCTGTCTACTGCTGACACATACTGTACACTGGGGTCTACTGAATGATGGTCTTCTATTTATCATATCTATTTAATAACCTCAACACCATATATGTATGGACAGAACACTGTAGAATGAACTGATACATCTGACCACATGTGTTTATGTCAGTGAAAACATGGTTTGTGAGGGCAGGGGGAAGGGGAGGGGGTGTAAACTTTGAAGTTATGTGTGTGTACATGCAGCTGAGAGAGTGAGAGACGGAGAGTTAGAGAGACTTTATGATGAATATGGAAGCATTGTTCAGCCATGCTTACCTCCACAGGGAACCATCTGCTCCCTGTCAATGCATCACCTGCTCGTCTGAGCCGTCTCCAGGGCAACCAGAGTTGGGGGGGATTAGGAGAGGTTATGGCTTTGATGGGAGGGGCTGTCATTGGGGACAGAGAAGAGGTTGCCCTGAGTGGGTGGAGGGACCGGTGGGAGAGAAGTGACCGGGTGAATGTCGTCCTCTGCTGGTGGGGAGACTGTTACAGCATAAACAACCACCTGAGGATTTTCTCCCACTTGTTCAGCAGGTTTGTGATAAAGAAGAACAATTCTTTCAATAAAGTAATTTAGCCATGGAGATACATTTGGCATTAAGACACATGTTGTGATTTGCATCCAATGGAGATGGGGTTTTTTAAGTGTTTTTTTTTAATTCTTGATTACATTTATACACTGTGTGTGCAGTTTGGTTTTAGGACCATCTTCTTCACCATATTCTAACAAACCAGAGATGGAGCTGCAGTAGGCTCACCTCACTATGATGCAGCAGTTAATCTTACAAAAGATCTGTCATCCCCAGTGTCGTCTCACTTTACAACACTATTCAGTGCAGGGCAGACCAAGAACTGAACTGAAGATGGACTACATTTATGTAAATAATTTACTGATTACTTGTTTTAGTTTTTACTCTCCAGGTGAATAATTATGTTAATCTGTACCTGTATCTGTACCTGTACCTATATCTGTACCTTTATCTGTACCTGTAACTATATCTGTACTTGTACCTATATCTATACCTGTACCTGTAACTATATATGTATCTATATTTGTACCTGTACCTGTACATGTACTTATATCTGTATCTGTACCTGTATCTGTACCTGTACCTATATCTGTACCTGTACCTATATCTGTACCTGTATCTGTATCTGTACCTGTATCTGTACCTGTGCCTATATCTGTACCTGTATCTGTATCTGTACCTGTACATGTACCTGTACCTGTACCAGTACATTTAACCTTTACCTGTACCTGTACCTGTACCTGTACCTGTTCCTGTTCCTGTATCTGTACCTGTATCTGTTTTTACCTTGGTACCTTGGTAATTTTGCTGCTGTTATATTTTTCTTATACTTAAGTTTAGATGTTAATGCAGGATATTTAATTGTAATGAAATGCAACAATTAAACATCTCAAATCCACACCCAACACTGGTCTTTTCTTTCTAACAGAAAACATTTTTGATATTTCATAAAATTTGCTTTTTGTTGTACTTTAAGTTCTGTTTAATTGCTGTTTTCTATGTTTTATTGTAAATAGAATCTGTGTTTATGAGATCATTGCATTCTATTTATTTACATTTTTCACAGTATCCCAACCTTTCTGGAGTTGAGATAAATTATAATAAATAATAAAAATATATTTCAAATAGGATCATCTAATGGGCACAGAGAATGGATTAGATTAGATTAGATTAGATTAGATAGAACCTTTGGGCAGAGCACTCAGGAAATTGAGGTTTATGAAGTCAATGCCTTATTCATATACTACAAACACATTTTTCCACCCAACTGAGACTTAATTATGTTCAAAGATCTTGATTAAAGTCTAACTTCAATATTCAAAGTAAGACTTTGACAGAAGCTCGAGCAAGGTTATTATTTTATGATCTAGGGTTAATTCATATCTGAAGGAAAAGTGTGTCCTGATAAACACTACAGTGAGGAAATGACATGTCAATAGTGAGTATGATTAGCTACTGAAGAGTGACACTGGCTCTGTATGTGTCTGGTGTAGGCAGTCATGAAGGCAATTTGATATTGTGTTCCTCGCAGCATGAATGTGAGTCAATCACAGGGTTCTCATCAAGCATCTGTGGTCCTCCACCTACAGTACACTAAACACTGACGGCTGGGTAAACACAGGCCCGAGGACAGATTCAAAGGTGACATGTAGGAGTTGAAATAGTCTGATGATTGAGACAGACAGCAGCTTTGGAAATGTTTGGATCTCCACTGCACAGCAACAGTCAGCAAGACAAATATTTCATACACACACAACATATGACTTGTTTTTACTCCATACTAATGTGATTCAATTGGCTTAATTTGTATTTGAATATTCTGGGTCTGGACATCTGATCTTTTACTATGTAGAATAAAGTAAACTGCCTTATTTCTGTACTAGTTGTTCTGAGCAATATTAGGCTGGATCACACTGAATCAGACGCAAACACTGACAAATGTAGATCACTACTCCTGTAAAGGGGGCTATATATCCGAATATAGGATGCTAGTGAGGTAAAGGTATTTTTAGAGACAGACCTCTGTTGATTTCTCTGAGTGAAGGACTGGATGGACACCAACATGGGATGTAACTGTAAGAACCTTTGACATGTTGATGATGTGTAATTCTAATTAAAGTAAAGTAATAAATCACTATAATAAGTTAAATATATTAAAGGGGCCATATTATGCCTTCATATACTCCAGTTAGAATTGTTCTATGAACTATACAAAACATGTTCATGAAGTTCCCTGCTCAAAATTATCTAAAAAAAAAAA
>JAPSES010000120.1:11653332-11668130 GCA_029822895.1 Maxillicosta whitleyi | reverse complement strand
CCCCCCCCCCCCCCCCTTTCTTTACATAAACTAATAAAACAAACTCCTGAAAACAACACACTGATCTAATCTCCATCTTTAACACATGCTGTTTAGGAAACTAACAAGATGACTTAAAACACCTCTAAAGAACTGTCCAGCTGCAGGTAACACTACACCTCTGTTACCTGTTGCTCATTCAGCAGAACTGATAAAAGGCAAACACAAATACTGTTGCATTCATTTGATATTCCTAATGAATCAAATGCTTTGATGTAGGATCTCAACAGATATTAGACACTTCAATGCGATGCGTTTTATGACCTTTTTGAAGACTGAAACTGGACAAGTCATCGTTTTTCTTTTTCTTTTTTTTTTTTTAAATTACAGTTAACCAGTGCTTCTGTACAGTTCCAGGTCTTATATATGAACTTGTTTATTGTTAGTGTCAGTTAGATTAATCCTCAGCTAAGTGTTACTATAATACATTATACCATATTATAGTATGTTTTATGGATTTTTACATGTAACATTTCAGCTCCAATTGACAAAAAGTTATGTAGAAAGCTTGTGGTAATTGAATCCTAACATTTCCAAACCTATGACTATTTAATGACTTCTAAGCCATACAATTTTGAAAATGTTAGTCATTTAAGACTTTTTAAGAAGCTGCAGACCCTTTGCTGTAAGCTCAAACTATTGTTATTATTATTTTTGTGAACCAAGTCATCATCTACTGATGATTCATTTTGATCTGCACCAATCACCACCTTGAAGGTGTCACTGATGGATTTCAGCAGATCAGTATCTATCAATGTCTGCATCATGAGGAAGGCTGTGGGCTGTTTTTTAATTCCCTATATGTGCTTCATGTCCCAAACCTCCCTTAGTAGCACTGTTTTCTGTTCTCATGCTGCCTCTGGGACTAACTTAGATCTTTTCTTTGGATGAGATGTTGATCCTGGGAGAGTTCCTGTCAGGGCCACGTGTAGTCAGGATATGGCCAGAGAAGGGGGTGGCTTTTCTGGTTGTAAAATTCAATTATAAAGTGGGTGAACGTGTCTGTTGTGAGCGGCGGGTGCACGGCTGCCCGTTCCCAGCATGCAACAAGGGGGTTAAGAACAACAGAAAGGCCTCCATTATTCTGAGTGAGAACAGCCCATGTGGCTGGCTGCACGGCCCCCACTCTCATTCACTCCCCTTACAACAGCACTGGCGAAAGCCTCAAAGTTTTATTCTCCTTTCTGCTCCCTCTCCTTTTCTTCCTTTCCCTCTGTTCCCCCCTCTC
The DNA here is from genome assembly GCA_029822895.1 of Maxillicosta whitleyi. Classification (NCBI taxonomy): domain Eukaryota; kingdom Metazoa; phylum Chordata; class Actinopteri; order Perciformes; family Neosebastidae; genus Maxillicosta; species Maxillicosta whitleyi. Next base: position 11,666,863 of record JAPSES010000120.1, on the reverse strand, counting down.
CTGTTCTCCTACTCAGAAAAGAGTCTCCACAATGCTGCAAGAAGGCTTGAGTGGATTCTTCAGCACCCCTGTGGACAGTGCACATGTGGACAACATTCACAGAATGTCTGTCAACTAGTCCATTAATCAACAACATCTCATGAAAGCACAATTAGGAAGCTCACAACTCTATAACAGATTATCATTTCTAAGAACCCCTGTTAATCTGTAATGCATTATTCTGTGGTGAAGTAAGATGCGTGAGTAAAAGCACATTTTAAAAATAACTAAACTAACTTATGACAGCAATTCTCAAAAGTTACATAATCAGGACAAAACAAAAACCCTTTTTAGGAGCCCAGCTGCCAGATGTAAAAGAGCTTGTTTCTTATAATATGAACACATCACGCAGCAAAACTGTCACACATCTGGCTAATTATTACTGTGAGAATAGATCTTCAGTGTGTGAATAGTACTGAGGCCCTATGGAGCAGGCCATTGTAGACACACTGCATCACTTCTCATGATAAATGAGCAGTTGTCTCCATCACCATTAATAACAGAAAATGACGCAGTAGGGAGCTCTCGATCTACTGTACAATGGAAAGAGGACACTGTGGAACCTTGGGAGTTTTATGTGTCATTATGTGTACATCTCATCTCATCTGATCTGCAAATTGCAAACCAGTGGAGACAAGCAGACGACACATACAGTAACCCATTATGAGTCCACTCTGGCAGAAAAAATGCCTACTTACATTATTTCAGTCAAGCTGGTGAGGATATAAAGATTTAATGGAAGTCACTGCAAGTCACATTCAAGCCCACAGTGAGCCCTCAGTTCCTGAATGTTTATTATAATGGAGAATAAACGAAAGTCACTGTAAACAGTATTTGGAGTATAAAAACTTTGGATTACTCAGCATTGACTAGCAATGTTTCTGTATTTGGGGAGAAACTTAAGTTTTAGATGTGTCATTTTCTGTGGCAGTGGGGTAAAAAAAAATAAACTTACAGTGCCCCCATGTGGCACCTGTAGATCCAACAAGTGTCAGGTAAAAATAGTGAGAGTGGACATACTGTCAGACAGGGAAGGTTAGATTTATGGCTTCACAGTCAGTATTTGCTTGCCTTTTCATTTCTTATGCTGTGTAATAACATGTATTAAGAAGTAAGGTGTTAATAAAGTTATTCTATTAGGCAAAAGGGGAAATTGCACGAGTTATTTCTGCAGTAATCCCTTCAAAAATACATTTATATTTGCATTGTTAAGAGATGCTGGAGCCTATGTGCTATGTATGAAAACATCTAAAAAAGCTCACGCTGACTTTTAGAACTGTAACTTCTCGATAGCCCTTAGTTATGAAGTTATGCTGTTCTTGAAACATTATTGTTTTTTGTGCATTTAATTGATGTGAGCCACAGACTGTAAGTAGATACAGCCTCTGTTACATTACCCATGGTTTCCTGAACTACAGTGGTGATTTTTTTTTTCTATTTTTGTGATGAGTGAAACTAGAACTTACTGAAAACACCAATCACAACCACATACAGTATTATAATACACATCACCAGGCAATTGCAACTATACCAAGTGTTGTCAGATAACTATGTTTGATAACAGGCATGACAAAGTGATGAAATGTATAACAACACTAGTGCTGACTACTTGAGATAATTAGCCAATAAACTAAATTATTCAGTAGGACCTAATGAATACACTGATTATTGTAATTACTTACCAATAAAATCCTATGATAGAATGCTCCGATGGCTTTCAGTGTAACTCCTGAAGAACTCTTCTATACTCTAGAAGAAAAAAAAAAAGCTCTGAGTGTCTGACTTGGCAGCTGAGATATTGCTGATAGCTATAAGTTTCAAATGTACCTGTTAATTACAAGTTCATCATTTTATCTTAATGTAAAGCAAATGGGTGACTTACTGTATGCAAAGCTTTACCCCCTGCCCAGTTGTCATGAAGGAGGAATTAAATAGAGACCTGTCCTGTTTATATGCGAGGCTTTAAACATGTTTTGGAACCAGTGATCATTCAATCAACTGCAGATTTTGACATTTCTGTACTCACTTCACATTTCAGCCCTAGAGTCTGCAGCTTGATGTGAGCCTGCTATAGTCCAACTATCTGCTTAATTATCTAATCTTACTCAAATATTAAACATTATCCTTAGACTTTCATATCTACTCTTGACATAGTACTATAAAAAAAAAAAAAAAAGTCAGTGCCATAAGGAACAACCTTCCCATTTCCCTCCACTGTCCTGTTTCCTTTCATGGAATATGACAACACCTTGTAGCATAAACAGGGGCATCACTACTTAAAGGACTTTTCTTTCTTGCAGTATAGGAACATGAATGGAAATGAAACACAGCTCATGATGAGTAAAGGATCACTGAAATAAATGTAAATCTGTATGTATGTTCATTCATCCCACAGCAACATTTAATGAATTAAGTTACACTGACATTGAATGTTTCCATTTATAATCCTAAAAGCCATTTTAAAGCTGATTTACTGAGATGCAGAAATGGTCCACCCACCTGGGGAAACTGGTTATAACTGTAAAAGTTGTCTCACTGAATTTAGGCCAAGTGATGCAGATGCAGCTGCACAGAGCCTTTAAAACTATAAGGAGGAGTTTACATTATACAACTATACAAGATGTTTTAATGTTTGTTTTGGGAAGTCCCGTCAGAAGATCATTAACACTTTACTGGAGATGAAGGTGTGGATGAGATTAAACTGGTGTTTTTGGAATACAATTTTTTTATTTGTTTATGTGCTTATTTTGGCAGAAAGCTTCTTTGGTGATTGCTTTACCATGGCTGGAAAAGTCTATTTACACACCAGGTTACAAAACTGACCTTTAGTTTTTTGGGTCTGAGACTTATGTGTTTGCTGATGCTAATCCCCCTCTATTTGTTGCTAGATATAAAATATTCATTTATGCTAAAATTATCAATGTGACATCATTTAATCACATGGATTGGCCACCACAGTGTCCAGACCTGAATCCTAGTGGGAAACTTTGGATGTGATGGAGAAGACCGTCTGACTGTCCCACCATTAATACAAGGTCTTAAAAATGAATTCTACTATAAAAGAATGTGGCATTTATTGTGAAACTGCATCAATATTGCTTGGCATGATGAATGGGTACCATCATCATACTTCTTTGCCACTTCAATCTGGAAAGATGTCCACACGCTTCTCCTTGTAGAACAGCTGTTTCTTCTGGCTGGTCTTTCACATCTCCATGGTGTATGCGGATTATGAACAGCCTGGATCTCTCTCCCTGTTGAGGTTTTTGTGCGAGTGAGCAATGACATCGGTCCAGGTGTGGGGTATCCTCCAGGTCCAATATCATCTTTAGCACCGTCGCACAGAATTTCCGCAGGTTGTTCTCTTCCTTGCCTTCCTCTAGTCCCACCAACCTGATGTTCTGACGGCGGCTACGTCCCTCCAGATCCAAATATTTTAGCGTCAAACTGCACACATCTGATTGCAACTTTTTCATTGTATTTTCCAAGCTCATAACAGTTGAGATCCACTCGGTGGTAGACTGCTCGAGGTCATCAATTCACTTCGAGTTCTGCGAGTTAGCAGACTGCAAAGCGCTAACCGTAGAATGCAACTCTTGATGGATGGATGAAATTTCTTGGCGAAGGGCAGTTGTCTGTGAATGTATTTTTGTACCCAAAGATTCTATTGCTGCCATAATTTTCTCAACAGAGTCCAGTGAAAGTTGTTGTGCATTACCTTCAGTATTATAGGCTTAGCGCTTTGGTTAAAGGAAGCAGGCTTCTGTGCCTGACTAGCCATTTTCAAATGAGGCAGAGAACACTTCGACTTCTCACCACTCTTCACTTCTTTCAGTTGTCCCAGAGAACATGCAGAAATGACATTCAAGTGTCCATAAGTATTTTGCACACTTAGAAATACAATTTAAATAAAGTTGTCAGCTGAGCTTGTGGACTTCGCTGGCTCACATGTCAAGACCAGGAAGTCAGTCGTAGTTAAGGGACATTCTGATGAGAATCACAAGCCACTCCATATGAGCGTCTGAAAGCATTACTTTAATGGTTTTAGCCTGTTGCTACATGGTAAAATCAGGACAAAACCTTAATCAGTACAACTTGCATTGTGATTTCTATCCACATGTGAGTCTGGTTTAGAGCAGAGCAACAAAACTGTTGAGGGTTCATCCATCAGAACAGCATTGGGCAGAATAAGACTATAGCACAAGCAGACTGAACACCACTGATTAAAGGCCTTAACATTAATATTTCTTGGTGTAGAGTTGAATAAAATATTAGTCTTTGACTCATCATCCAGGTGGGAGATGTCAAGAAGCTTTAAAAACTTTTAGTCTGCTGAGCTGTTTTGATCTATACAATTTATCATGATTAATTCATATAATAACAAATATTTACTGCTCAAAAAGTGTTCAGCATCACTTTATATCCATAATTACGCTAGTTAACACAGTGAAGTTTATAACTTTAGTCTTAATAATGTTAAAGGAGCTGAATATAGTGAAACTCTGCCAGTCTTCCACATGTTGAAAATTAACTCCATGGGCCAAAGCATCACATATTGACAAGTTGGGCATGGGAACTGTTGTGAAACTTTGATCAAGTACAGACAACAGGTATCACTGATTTCACCACCAGATACAGCTCTAATGTGAAACAATTAAGCTTGCAGCAGAAATAAAATATTTTTTTCTCTATTGGTGTGTTTGATTGTAATGTTTATTAATTTAGAAAGTTATTAAATAATGTTATTAAGTTTGCAAAATTTCCCATTTGTTGATAAATGGTTCAGACTAATCTTCATTGCATCTACTGACAATACAAACCACACAAATGCAGGTGATCTGAGGCTTTACTGTGTTTTCTCTCTGAACACAAAGCTAAGCTAACAGACCAGGGACTAAAGTATTTGCAAACAGTGAAGATTATGAGACAGCAGAGTTATTCTGATAGCAGATCAAAATAACAGGCTGCGTGTTCAAATAAGGAAAACTGTTGCAACATGATACAGTTGTGTGTGTGTTAACTTGTAGCCTATTGGTTGGTGATTTTTGATACCTTAAGTGTGTTCTAGTATGACTTTCCCCTGATTGTATGGAATATATGTTCCACATGATTTTGTTTTACTTGTTGATTTCTAGGAAGTTGCAAAAAATAAATTAAATACAAATTAAAAAGTGTTACAACTGTCCCTGGTCTCCCCTATTGTGAAACTCATAAAGACAAAGTTTGGGCTCATGAAAGTTGTTTGCAGACCTCATGTTGGTTCTGAAACAGGCTGCAGCAGCTGTATGTCCAACCTGGTGCATTAATAAGGTGATATAATTAATATAACACAAATTTAAGCAGTTGTGTTTGTGCTATTTTCCTATATTGCAGGTTAGTCGAACTGCACAGCGATGTGACTTGGCAGATGTGGGGGAAAAGACAAAAAAGAAGAAAAAGAAGCAGAAGAAAAAAGAAAACCCGCATACCGGGGGCACATTTGACTTCGTGGACAACAAGAACCAGATGTGCCATTGTAATTCTGTTTCACAACCACCCCGTGACATACCGATACACAAGGGGGTGTGGTATCACGTGGCCCGGCGTGAAAACAGAGGGGATTTATAAACAGGAGGTGGTCTACCAAAGTCTACTACAGCTCACAGATCAGCATCAACACACACAGTTCACCTGAAGACCGGAGGATGGACGCTGCATACAAGAAAGTCAATGGAAACTACGGCCCGGAGGAAGAGGAGGGAACGGCCACACGGGTAAATCTGACATGTGACTGGTTTCCAAAGGCTCTTACATTTGGCTGTAGTACCATTTTATTTTTTGAATCCATCATTTTCTTTTTTTGCATGTCTATATTATGACCTTGTTAGTTCCTTTTTTATAAACCTGCAGATCAATGTAAATATTTTAATACATAGAGCTAGAATATTCCAGACAGGTTCACCAGGACACAAAGCAGGAATGGGACACAGGTCACTCAGTGAATAGAGCTCCCAAAACAGCTGATGTAAAGCAGCTGATGGAGACAATAGATGCTGTCATACATCTGAAAAACAGAAAGAGGTCCTGGAATAAATGCAGTGTTCTGTATGTACATGCATGTATTTATTTAGGTAGAACAAAAAAAATGAGTGGAAGTATTCAGGTAGGTCTAGCCTATAAAAAAAATATACTGATTATATGACTCATTTTATGAATGCATAAGCATCCATGCATCAGTGGAGGCAATAAAAAAAAAATATTAATTAGTTGTTATTTCTATTAATTTCCGTGCTGGTCATCCTGGAAGCTGCACACTATAGATCAGATGTTTAAGATGTATAATGTCATGGTTTTTACTAGATTTAATGAAGAGCAAAAAGCTACTATAATAATATTGTATTGAATTGAAATGTTTTTTTTTTCTTTTTTTCTTTTGCTCAGACAAGGTAGAGTTTTTTTGATGTTGATGAAAACCATACCTTGTCTGAGCAAAAGAAAAAAGAAAAAGGTCTTAAGTCTTAAAAATGAATGTAGAACTGTAAAAATCTGTGTCATATCACCACTCTGATTTCACCACATTTTTCTTCTGTGCAGAGGAGAAGGGGTTCCATGTACTTAGAGGAGGAAACCAGTAAGAAGTCAGAAGTGATCTCCTGTATCTTCTCCCTCAAAGAGGAGATTGGAGCATTAGCCAAGGCCCTGCGCCTCTTTGAGGTAATGTTCACTTCTCTATGAACAATATATTTACATTTAGTCATCAGAACCCCAAATACTTTTACCAACTTCATGGTGATTGGGAGAAATAATCATTGTCACAACATACATGGAGAAAAGAAAACACACAACTCTATCACTGGAGATCCATGAAAACATGCAGTAAAATGCACCAGAATTGGCCTTGTTGATATGGTCCCAGATGCATTTCTTCAGGAAGGTAAGAGGAAAATTACAAAGCAGCACAGCTCACATTGTGAATGCAGTAAAACTGACCAGATGATGTTGGAATGTTAATGAATCGCACAGGGTTTTTTTTTTTTTTTTTCCTTCTCGTTACTAACCATTCTAAGATGTTAAAATGTAAGAAAATGCCACATAGTAGCCTAAGTGATGATCAGAAAATGTATCTTAAATTAATATAAATGTTAATGTACAGTACCACAAGGTATATTCAAACATTTCTCATGGTTAAGTAGATGAGAATGCTTATTTTGTTGTGTTTTTGTGTTTTGCTTCTGAACTCTTGGCCTTTTCAAGCCCTGTTATGAAGAAAAGCTAAACCAACTGGACTTATCTTCAATGTTTGTGCATCGCTTGTGTGCAAACATGAAAATACTCTTTGGTCTGATAAGCTAAGATCAGAGTTCCTATTAAATCAGTAAATTCAGGGACATCAGATGAAAACTGGTCCTCGTGTCTGACTGTGGATCATTTGCAGGTCTTTCCCTGTTGAGGAATAAACACTGTACTAATAAAATTAAGTAAAAAGATGTGAAAATTAAACAATTCCTAAACCTGATAAATATGATCAGCTCATAAAGATTTTTGGCTTTTTATTTATGAAAAACATTGCATATGGTGCTGCAATTTCAAAGGGGTGTTTACAATTTAAAGCATTATTAACTTAACGGAGACCTTTTTTTTTTGCAACATTTTATTGATCGACACTGCCCATGTGTACGTGTTTGGCTCAAAGTGAACTGAACTGGCACTGTCTCCATTGTTTAATCTTCAACGCCAACATGTCAAGGTTCACACTTCTTGACCCTACGGGTAAAACTTGGCCACTTTCCTATTAAAATACAGAAAATGCACAAACAAGCCTGACATACAAGATGTTTTATATTAAAGAAACACATTTTATTGTAAGGGGGTCTTGTTTATGATCTTGTGCATATCTGTGGCCAGAGATGCGGGTGGATTTTCTCTGATCAATACTAATATGTGCCAAACGCTGTTCCACAACTGCTGCAGTAAACATCAGAATGAGCTTTAAACCTATGAGCTCCCATGTTTTTGATCCACCCCCTACTCCACCCCCTCGTTCTGTCCTCATTCCAGCTTTTCTATAAAACAAGGCAAATGATCCCCCAAATCATCAACACACCCCTCTGCAAAAAACAACAACATTAATGTTGATAGTTGAAAACAAAGCTTTGAAGAAAACATGTTGAAGCTATTCCTCATTTTTCCTGCACTGTCTCATGAAGATCTGAAAAATTGAAAATGACTGTTTGCTGTAAACATGTGTTAATGTTTAACTGAGCAGCTTTGATATCAGTCACATTCACACCTAAAATATATGGAATCTCCATATTTGAATGTGAAAAAAATTCTTTCTGAATCCACCACACCATTTATCCCCCTGGGTATCAAGCGCATGTGACAGGGACGCGTGGCTTTCATGTGACAAGTCACAGCCGTTTTCTGACCTGGACCCCAGTCCGGGTGACAGAAGGGTTAATATCACCTACCTTACCATGGAGTGACGGCTCGGAGGGGTACACAAATCTGACTCCTGTTTCTTGACTGTTTGGGATTTAGGATTGGCTTAGTTAAGCTGGACAATGGCACTAGTAACACTTCAAAGAATTTGTATTTGTTCACCAATCTAGCAGTATCAATAAATAGTTTAAGTGATTTATTAGTTATTTAAGATATTTAGAAATGATCTACATATATTTAATATTCATAAGTGTCAGCATTTATTCCTATTAAAATGATTTAATTGTGTTTATATAACCTTCACTTTTTTGTCCCTGAATGCAGGGAATGCAAAAAAAACCAAAACAAAACAAAAAACATAATGTTGCACATTCTACATCATAATATGCAGAACTAGAATTTTTTTTTTTAAATTTTATTTATTTTTTAATTTCCCTAAGCTGGTGAAAAATTGAGTTTCTCCTTTGAAATAAATAAAGTCAGTCTGCATTTGTATTTTCACTAAGGATAAAAATGACTGACCTGTTAGTTCCTCTAGAACTTCATTAGATTTCTGGGAATTACAGAAAAAAGTGCTTCAAATGGACTGTAGTCATGAAGTTTTAAAGATATGGTATCTTATATACATATTATTTTCTGTTTAGTACTTGCTCCCATATTCAGATATGTTCACATATTAAATTATTGAATTCATAGTATTAATCGTGTGTGTGTGTGTGTGTGTGTGTGTGTGTGTGTGTGTGGGGGGGGGGTCCTTAACTTTGAAGTCATTTAGAGTCAAGTAGACAGTTGTACATCACAGAAAAGAAGTTGTGCATTCATTCATTTAAATGCCAACTTGGGCCCAGTTTCTCTGGTGATTTTTATACTCACTCCCTGGGGATGCAGGAGTGCATTGCCTTTAAAAAGCGGTGATGTACACAATCTGATCCAGATGGGAGGAAAGAGGAGGCCCTTCTATTCACGCCCTCTTCTTAACTTGTCCTATAGTAAAGAGAAAACAACATACTCCCACTCCCTCCCTGTTACAACACACATTTTTGACTGTAATTACTTAAAAACAGTCAGTTTCCCTGGTATGAGCCGCAGACCCTCAGTAATTTGAACATTTGAAAAAAAATTCAGAAATGCATCCAAAATGGTCTGAATTCTGGAAAAATCCCAGAGGTCTTGTGTTCAGAATGACAAATGCTTAGATGCTGGCACGGTGATTTACTTGACATCTTCACACTAAAACCAGTGCAATTTGTCCCAGGTGCCTTTAGAATGGAAGCTCAGTTTTTCTGGGTCAGTGTCAGGTTGCAGAGAAAAAGTTCAAGACAGCTTTGATCTGTGGTCATCATGGACTTCACAAAGTCTGATTAATGGTCATCACATCAGTAACCACATAGTGCCCTCTAGTGTTACGATGCAGGAAGTGCAGCAGAAAAAAACAAAAAAACAAGCAAACTACACTTGCACATTTATCTAACATGTACAGACTTACATACATCTTTTGTTGTGATTATAAACGAATATGTTTATCTTTTTTAAAAATAGACCATCACATCTTATTTCTATTGAAACAGTATATAAGACAGTTTAAAAACAGCCCACTATAAATGATCTTTCATGTTTTATCAAAATATGTTGCATTTGTTCCTGCAGGACAAGGGCATCAACCTGACGCACATTGAGTCGCGTCCATCACGGATGAACAGAGACCAGTACGAGTTTTTCATCAGCGTTGACTCCAGCTGTGCCCAGGCTCTGGATGAAGTCATCGACGGCCTGAGGACACAAATCAGTGGCCACGTGCATGAGCTATCACGCAACAAAAAGAAGGACACAGGTGAATGTAGTGAGAGGATGTACACTAAATAACATAAGCATGAATACTCTACATGAAGTATTTAATGTGTATGTGTAAGACAAGGGTATACTTTATCAAAATTTTTGTCAAAAAAAGATTGTTTATTAGTTTTAAAGTATTTGTGATAAAGTATAATCGCATTGTTTTGCCTGTTTATTTGTTTATGATTAGACCTAGATGTCTAGTCAGTAATCAATTACCAGTCAGTACAAAGTAATAGAATAGAAAACAGAATAGAATTATAGAAAATACAGTAAATAGCCACATTATTTAAATGCAATAGGTCAAAAAATGAATATGAAATATTGTAGTTGAAGTTGAAACAATGATGTATGATTAATATTAATTATTTTTAATTACTTTTGTCTTTAATGCTGCCTTAAGTATTATATAAATACATTGCATGACAATATAATGCATATATGATATGATATTAATACAAAGTATAAATTGGATTTAGAGCTGCAACAATAACCTAATAAAATGTTTATATAATCATATCATTAAAATTTTCAAATATGCCGATCTCACAATCAAATATGATAATCATGATAAAATATTTTCGATATTTCATAGACTAAACAACCAATTAATTGATCAACCAAAGTGTAATGTACAGATTATTTGTGAAAAATAATAGTTAAGTGCTGACCTATATATTACTACATCACAGTATAATTTTAGAGTTTTTAGCTTACTGATTTATACATGTGTAGAAAAGATGTCCAATGCTGTATAATAGAAAAGAATGGAGCTACTGAACACAGTGATGGGTGGTGCTTTATGGACCCCTCAGTCAGACTGGGTAATGGACAACCAGCGTCGCCAGTAAGACTGATGGCCCATTGCCCACATCTAGACCTTCTATTAGTTGTTTCCAGAATGACATTAGTTTAGCTACTGAGGACCAACAGGCCCAACAGGAACAGAGACGCTCTGTGTGTCAGCTCCACACTAAAAGAGGCCAGTAGAACATGCCAAGGTCATGGCAGGCGGAGACAGACAGGGCCACCACGGATCCTGCTTTGACCTCAGTGTGATCCATTGGTCAGGGTCAAGTGGATGAGAGGATATTTATGGCCTGTTTTAGAGACTGCCTGTTTATAGAGGAGTCTGGCAGAGACCTATTGAGTAGTTTGGGCCTCAGGCTGGACCACACTGCACAAATGCAGATTAATGAGTGCTTTTGAGCCTCATAAATCCGTATGAAGATGCAGACGAGTCTCGATTACTGTTCTGCTGAGTGTCAAAATGCCACAGTGATGAAAAAAAATTCTGAAGGCGTCGTCACAATCAATATCATGTTCTCACCTACTGTTAGACTATCTAATTATTATATTGTTACTTGAACTTTTGACCTTGTAGAAATCACAGTTAAAATGTTCTTAATTCATGAAGGAAGCAGTGCCAGCAATATATAAACCCATAAAATACCCTGTTGGAGTGTCAATTTAGAAATATTCTACCTAGCAGATGTTTTTTTCTTTTTTTAAATATTGTTTTAAAATATATGCACAGGTAAAATTGGATTTCAGTGTGATATTATTAGTTCTGTTCACGTGTATTAAGTAGTTTCTGCTGTCCACTGTCATGTGTTCTATTGTCTGGGGGTTGTGTTGTTGCAGTGGCATGAAATAAGGAATGAAATAGAAAGACTGGGAACATATGATTCATTAAGGGATTGTATGTTGAGTACTCACATTCATCTGTAAAAACAAAAAGAAGAAAACATTTACTATAAATGAACAAAGAGATGACATGATAAGAGCTTCAAATAAATATTTATCTCTGTTCTCAGAATTTCTAAATAATCAGTGTTTTTGACAGTATCTTACTTAAGTGATTTGACCTCCACAAACACAGGTTGAGTGAAAGCATAAATTATCAATGTTTAATGACTGTTATTATTCCCCAGTGCCATGGTTCCCTAATGACATCCAGGACTTGGACCGCTTTGCCAACCAGATCCTTAGTTATGGGTCTGAGCTGGATGCTGATCACCCCGTAAGAACTGACTCATCCATCACTGTCTGTTTGCCCACATCCTGCCTCTGCATAAGTGTGTGTGTGTGTGTGTGTGAATACATGTTCAATCACGCCCACATGTGTTATGAAAGACAGGGCTCCACAGATGACAGGACGCTCTTAGCCATCTATTCTAATGGAAACTATCTAGACACACAAATTGATGTCATTGCTTTAATTGAGCCCCTATAATTATAGATAATTGCTCTCTTTTGCCTCCACCATTAAAGCAGAATGTATTTATCATAAGCTGAAAAACACTCTACAAAGGCTTCATTTGAATATGTATTTGCACGCTCTTATTAGAGAGGGAGTGCATAATGCTGTCAAAGGCCACAGGGTTTAGGTTTAGGAGAGGATTTCCATTCTTTGATTTAGGTAAAAGCGGACAGACACTGACCTTGAGATATAACATGTTCTTCTTTATGTTTATGTTTGTGTGCTCAGGGCTTCACAGATCCAGTGTACAGAACCCGCAGGAAGGAGTTTGCCGACATCGCTTACAATTACAGACAGTAACTACTCTTAATTCTCTCAATAATGGAGTAAATTTACAGAGGAAGTATTTATTTATGTGTTATTTAACTGTTTTTAACACTAATTATTAACAAATTATGAACCGAAAATGAGAACAAAAAGGACTGAGAAATTATACAATGTTGCCCATAAAGTTGGAATTAAATATTTTTACCTCTTCTCATGAACTGACTATGCCAATGTGATTTGTTCTTGATATATAAAGTGTAACTGGGACTCAGTGTGTAATCATTACACCAGGTCAAAGGTGATTGCTGATGTGTATAAATAGGAATTTAAAAAAGTATGTGTCTGGAAACAAAATTACACCAACTTCATGGGCAACAGTAAATAGGTCATGAGAAGATACCAGATCTCTGTTCACTTGATTTACAAATCTTATAATTTCCTATTATGGAAGTCTAACTTCTAGGAGGGAGCTATTTAAATTAGAACTAATTATGAGGAAAATAGAGGCAGAATTTAACTAGAAAAGCACTCAGAGATCATAAACCTCCGCCAGGCAGCACAGTTGCCCCACAATTTGTGACTGACACCCCACAATATTACTCCCACATTTGTTTTTTGATCTATTTTATTGGATTCTTGACACTGGAAACATACCCAAAGAAATGTGAATTACATGCTGCTAACAAAGAAATTAACAAATCCACATTT
>JAPSES010000120.1:11641561-11653138 GCA_029822895.1 Maxillicosta whitleyi | reverse complement strand
CAAAATTTAATCATCTGTTCCTTGTCTCAGAGCAAACATTTCCTGAAAATGTCATTAGGTTTGGTCAATAATTAACCCAGATACTGAGAAACAAATTTTTTGGCCCCATTGACCCCAATGTTAATGAAAATTTCAAAGTGATCCAGAATCCAGGGTTTCTCTCGGATCTCCCCTAAAAGTTAATCATTTGTTCCTTGTGCCTTTGCCAACAAATCCTGAAAATTTCATCAAAATCCGTCCATAACTTGTTATGCACACAAACAAACACCAGCAAAAACAAAACAACTAGCATACCTCCAATTCATTGATATCGGTACCTGTATAATAAGATAGGCCAATATGTGTTTTCAGTAGCTGATGAGCTGAATATGGAAATATTACAAACACAAAATTAATTATACAATCATACTTATTATGATTATTTAACTTTATGTACTTACTACACATAATATTTCCCCTGGTTTTGCGAGGCCTTTTTGTCTGAACTTTGTCAGACTCACTTACTGGTGGATATGCATTGATTATTAGATATGATATATTACCACTAGGACATGCTATAATTAGAGCATTTAATTTTTTCACCTGTAGTTACAAAAATCACACAATTGTATAATGCATCTTTTCATGGGTTTCACTGTAGATATTCACTAGTTCTTTTTTCCTAGTGGCCAAAGTATCCCAAGGGTGGAGTACACGGAAGAGGAGAAGACCACATGGGGGACAGTGTTCAAGGAGCTGAAAACTTTGTACCCAACTCACGCCTGCCGTGAGCACAACCGGGTTTTCCCCCTCCTGGAGAAATACTGTGGCTACAGGCAGGACAACATCCCACAGCTGGAGGATGTGTCCCGCTTCCTGCAGTGTAAGCATTTCACCAACGACCTGTTACATATGATATACTTATCTATAATGTCTGTTCAGTATTAAAGCCCCACTCTGTGTTTTGTTTTTTTGCTGTGTAACCTTACTTGCATTAGTATTTTTTACATTTTGCCTGATCTGAATCATATTCTACCATATTCTACATCCATGTTATTTTTAAGTCCCATTTATGTGAATGTGTAGAAGACAGCTTGATCATATGCCCCCTTTCCTCCGTCCTTCTGTCTTTTGTCTAATTGATCTTATTCAACACAACCAAACATGTAACCTCTTTTATCTTTGGCCCCTCCCTGCAGCGTGCACAGGTTTCCGGCTCCGTCCGGTGGCTGGTCTGCTCTCATCCAGGGATTTCCTGGGCGGGCTCGCCTTCCGTGTCTTCCATTCCACGCAGTACATTCGTCATGGCTCCAAACCCACGTACACCCCTGAACCGTGAGTGTTGGGTGTCTCATCAGTTCATGAAACCAAGAAGGGAAAAAGTTGTATTCATTTATTATTTTTATTTGTACTTCAGGGATATCTGCCATGAGCTTCTGGGACATGTACCTCTGTTTGCTGACCCTGGCTTTGCCCAGTTTTCACAGGTAATAAGGTTTACATAGTATATTAGATGCATATTTGTTACTTGTATAAATTATATATGTATTTAATCATCTTTCTGAACCAGTAAATGCACATAAACTCTGCCCACAGAAGTGACATTTCGGCTTCCTTTCACCAAATTATTTTACTGTATGTCACTTTTCTGATTGCAAATCTTTCTTTTGTGTGTGTTTGTGTAAACAACAGGAAATTGGTCTAGCATCCCTTGGTGCCCCTGATGAATACATTGAGAAACTTGCCACTGTAAGTATAGTGCCTTACTGAGTAGTATTAGATTACGTAATCAGGATAGATATCATAATTCTAGTTGACTGAAGCCACCTCAGCCACAAAAATTCAATGTCTGACTATAGTAGACTAAGATAGATGTGCATTTCAGTTCATTTCAAATAAATGGGTCACCAAATAGTGTTGAGCTAGAATACTAGTTTGACCTTAATTGTGTCAACAAATGCCCAAAATGTTTGATTGGTGTTAAAAATTACCTCCCTTGGATAATGTATCAAGACTGAAGGATAATTTCTAACACAATGCAAAAAACAAACAAACAAACCATATTTTTCAACATTTTTTTGTGTACTACAAAAATATACATTTCTGTGCAAAAGTCCTTGGTCATTGTTAGGTTTGTTGGTTTAGTAAAGTTATAATGACTTTACTTTAACTTCTCATACAATCTGGATATATAGAACATATGTAAAGCATTAAAAACAAAGATTTCAGAGAAAAAATAGCTTTTATAATTTAAAGCGGTTGTATTTATTGTGACCTTCTTTTGCACATAACATGCCTTTAACCCTTTTTTTCTTCACATAATATGAAATTTATTGCATTCATTTTTCATTCATAAAGTGGGTTCATAAGATGAAGATCAGATCATTTTTCATGCACCACATGTCATGTGTCGACTTTAACCTTTACAACTCATTTAATTTAATTTTTTGTGTCTTTTAAGACATTTCATCATATTTGAGGAAAAGTGAATGAGAAATAAATATGTTCGCTCATTTCGGCCAAGCAAAAAAAAAAAAAAAAAGCTGAAGGTGGCCTAAGCCTTATGCACAGTACTGTAATTATTGAACATTAATGTTGTGACATAAAATTGTGTCGTAAAATTAGGTTTACCTTGTATTTAAGTAGACCACAGATGTCACTAGCTGATATCTCCAAATATAAACCTGAATGTCATTACAGTACAAAAAGCATGAAATGCTTGCCTGGTTTTCTTTATAACTCTTACTTAAAGGACCTCATGTCTGTCATCAGGTGTACTGGTTCACTGTGGAGTTTGGCCTGTGTAAGCAGGGCTCCGAAATCAAAGCTTACGGAGCAGGCCTACTTTCATCATTTGGAGAGCTGCAGGTAAGAGCAAGAGGAGACGAGACCACGATTTGAACATGCTCTAAAAAATACAATCTGTGCATCATGGTCCCTGTACAAGTCCAAATACTGGGTTAGTTTTTGTTTTTTTTTTCTTACCAGTGTACTACTTACCGACCCCCCATCTGATCTTATAGCACATTCACCTTGTTACTCAACCACAACATTGCAGGCAGTGGGTTAGTGGTCCACTCAGGTTCAGGTTTAATGTGTCACTGGGGGAGTCGTACTGGACACACTGCAGGTTGCCTGCCTGGCAGGGAGTAGATAAAGTGGTTCACTGGGTGAGTGGGAGAAGAGGGAGCATGAACAGGGCAGGATTGAAATCGTAAGATACATTAGCATCTGTCAGCAGAGGATGTGCACTTTGCCAAGTCCTGAATCATGCTGCACTTCCTGTTTTCTCATTGAGAATTTTAATTCTGTACTGAAAAACATGATTAAATACATCCTTTACATTTTTTGTCTAGTATTGTCTGTCAGACAAACCCAAGCTCGTGCCCTTTGAACCGGAAAAGACCAGTCTCCAGAAATACCCCATCACAGAGTACCAGCCTGTCTACTTTATCGCTGAAAGCTTTGATGATGCCAAAGAGAAAGTGAGGTAAAGGCTGTCAAGTATGCAATTCTCTTCACATATTCTGTTTCTCTTGTGGTATGTTAACATTGAATCTCCATCGATAGGAAATTTGCATCCACTATTCCCAGGCCATTCACAGTTCGCTACAATCCATACACTCAGAGTATCGAACTGTTGGACAGCACCCAGCAGCTCAGTAACCTGGCTGATTCCATCAACTGTACGTGTCATAACCTTGCCAATAACTTTGTTGTTCGCATAGTTTTCTGCTCTAGACATCAGATTTGTTTGAAACACTTATAATGCATTAACATGTCAGTTGTATGCAAGATGTCTTTCATGTTTTAATAATGTTTTGGTTTCATTACAGGTGAAATGGGGAAACTGTGTGACGCTCTGCGGAAACTAGAGTAACTGTACCTTTTATTTGAGCTGAAATGCAACAAAAATCTTAATATAACAGTCATTTAATTTTGCTGCTAGCCTCTTCTTATGCTTTGTACGCTTGCAATTTAGCCTTTTTTGTATTAAAACATATATACCTGTATTCAATTACCATTAAACAATCTGTGTATTTTAGTTAGCTGAATAAAATGTACCATGTTACTTATGCAACATATTAACCAGATGAATGTATCAGTACTCTAATAGTATAAATGTTATGAAAAAGATGTTCTTTTCTAAGAAGAGGGATTTGTGAAATCATCAGACGTGAGCATCTAACTTTTTGGAGGGTGGGGTGGGGGGGGGGTTGCAGTGATTTTCTATGCGTATCGCATGGAAATGTGCCATACTGAATAGTGCTTGGCTAAATTAAATGTTTTGTATGCATGTAAGGTTTTAATGAAAAAAGAAAAAAAAAAAACTAAATAAAAAGTGGTCCTGACTGACTTTTTCATTTCTGTTTTCCAATTTTAACCTTTAAAGACCCAGAAGTGTTTTAATGGCTCATCACATCTGACCATTAGTAAGTGATTTCTTACATTTATACCTTTTGCATGTTTCAAGTATGTAATGATCATGTGGATTTTCCTAAAATCTCTGAGCAAATCCAAAGGTTATATCAGAAAAGAAAACAATTACTTTTTCTGCAAATATAACTCAACATAAAAACAAGCATCTACAACCACTGTCATTTATAAAACTCCATGGGTTTTATTGGTGAATCTGTCATAGAAGATGACAGTGGTTCTATGTTCACTACAGACACTGTGAATGTCCAACCCATGTCTGATGACCATGGAATAATTTACATGTATACACCTTAGTAGTTCGGAAGTTATTAAACATTTTAGATCAAATAATTTTGGTCTTTAAGGTCTTTAATTTTATCTCACATTTACTGTATATATAGCCTATTTTATATACATTAGACAACAGGGTCATAACATTAACTATCTGTTGTTTGTATTTAATCAACTCATTTGATACATTAACTTCTATTTCTCAGACTATATTAATGCAATTCACCTATTTCGAGTCTGTTACCTAATCCAAAGCTTTTCCGTAACAGACCTATTTTTGTCATAATAAGGACAATGTAATGCAGTGACGCACGGAAGGGCTAAAAAAGAAATAATAATCAAAAAAAAAAAAAAAAAAAGAAAGAAACGTGCTGTGCTTGCGCAACACATTTCCATAAGGCCCTCTGATGACGGTGTATTTAACTGTGACCGACACACGGCCGATGGACCACTATCTGTGAGGGGGGGTCACCGGAGCGGAGAGCGCAGATGAAGACGGAGAACGCGGTTCAGCCTTTTAGCGGCAGGAAGCAGAGTCTGATCGACGATGCCCGGAGGGAGCGCGGCAGCGGCTCCTCGGGCTCCCCGGGGCCCTCCAGGTACGGGGACGCCTTCGTGTTCGAGGAGAAAGACGGCAGAGCCACCTTGAACATCCTTTTCGCTCTGAGCAGTGAGAAAAACGCAGGATTCTTCAAAACTGGAAAAATATTTGAGGTAAACTTGAAAAACCTATTAATGATTCGTTTTAGTGTGGCATATACTGTTAAAGTCACCATTAAGATAATGTAAATAATGTTAACATATTCGAGTAGTTTTACCTAGAATTTCATATCTTCATATATTTTGTTGGTCAGGCCTGCAAGCAAAAAAAAAAAAAAGAAAAAAAAAGAAAAAAAAGAAAGAAAGAAAAAAAAAACATCAAATGATCTAAAGTGAAAATTAAGATATTTTAACAGCAAAATTAAAATGCAGGGCTACAAAAAGTGACATTTACAAGAATTTATGTCATGAATGTTATTGATGAAAAAAAAAATACAAGTGAACTTGTATAAGTGGTAAAATAACATTTTTGTTATCACCTTTTATTAAACTTAAATGGAAAAATCATATGAAAATTGTAATTTCTGTCTTAATGCAGGGTATTTTTTTAAGGTATTTTCATACTCGTTTATAATACAGTTTTGCAAGTGAAAGTTATTTCGGTAAGAAAATGCATGCTTTTGTTATTTATTCTGTGTATTTTTTTAGACCTTTGAAGCTAAACTTCTCCACATTGAGAGTCGACCAGGGAGGAAATCAAAGAACAGCACAATGGACTTGGAGTTTTTCATGAAATGTGAAGTTCACAGGGCTGACCTGGATGTTTTTATCAATTCACTGAAGAGAGTAGCAGATGATGTTCGCTCAATCCCAGAGGAAAAGGGTGAATATATGATTGTATTATTAAAACAAATGTTACGTTTACATGCTGCTAATGGGATGTTGATATTTCAACCTCATTCATCCAGTTAATACATGAAAAAAAAAACTACACATGTCATAATACTATGTTCAGCAAAGCCCATAAAACACACTAACTGATTTGTTTTGGGTTTTTTCCCGTCTCTTCTTGATGCTACAGTTCCCTGGTTCCCTAAACAGATAAAAGACCTTGACAGATGTAACCTGCTAATAACCAAATTTGATCCTGACATGGACCAGGACCATCCCGTGAGTTTTTAGATTTTGAATGAAAAATATCTATAGTCTGTTGGTAAAATATATTTAACACTCAGAAGATAAACCATAAGCTGTGCATGATCATTTGTGTTGCATCGTTTACAGGGATACAGAGATCCAGAATACAGAAAAAGAAGAGCTTTCATTTCTGAGCTGGCTTTCAGATACAAACAGTGAGTAAATTATAAAGAGAATAAAGCCCATCTGTCTGCAAGATGTGCTATGTTTTTTTTGTGCACATTCTTTTATTTAAACACATTGCTTTTCTCAGGGGAGACCCTCTGCCTGTTGTGGAATACACAGAAGAGGAAGTGTCCACATGGTAAGAGTTATATTATTAATACCAGGTACACAGGTGGTACGACTCTACAAGACAACATCACGATATGACACGTCGATTGTGTTGTTTTCTCATTTAAAGGAGGGAAATTTACCAGAAGCTGCGAAGTATATACTCCAGCTTGGCCTGTCGGCAGTTTGTCGACAGTCTGCAGCAGCTGGAGAGAGAGTGTGGGTATGGAGAGGACAGCAT
Source organism: Maxillicosta whitleyi (assembly GCA_029822895.1). Taxonomy (NCBI): domain Eukaryota; kingdom Metazoa; phylum Chordata; class Actinopteri; order Perciformes; family Neosebastidae; genus Maxillicosta; species Maxillicosta whitleyi. The sequence continues at coordinate 11,646,198 of JAPSES010000120.1, read as the reverse complement.
CCCCCAGCTCAGAAAAGTGTCTGCCTTCCTCAAAGGTGATGGACATAGAGAAAGTACAGCTGTGTGTGTGTGTGTGTGTGTGAGTGAGAGAGAGAGAGAGTTTATTTATTTATTCAAACTACAACAAACAAACACAAACAAACAAACAAACACACTACACCTAATAAAAAAAAATAGTTAGTAATTAAACTGGAAGGTGCCACATAAACTGTAATTTTCAGAATGGTAACAGGATGAAGTGAAGTTTTCTGTCTAAAAATGATTTAAAACGTTCTTATAGCTATAATAGCCTATGTACTGTAAAACATTATGTATAATCACTGCCTGGGGGGAAATCCTTCTACTGGAAAATTACTACAGTGATTAATTATGTTTCAACTACAACAAGTTATTTTTAATCAGTCAATCAAATTTTATTTATATAGCACCAAATCATAACGTAACAGAACATAACGGAAACGTTTTTTCCATGACACTTTATATATAGAGCTTAACTGATCTTAACCGATGCAATGGGTCTCTTCTCATTTCTTAAACAACCTTCACTTTAATAGAGAGCATAGACTGAACAACACCAGAACTGATCAGGCCTCTGACAGAACGGTCCAGGAGCATGAGGCATTATGTTCACATGGATTGGCCACCTAGAGTCCAGACACAAGTGGCAATTTTTGTGATGTGATGGAGAAGACTAGTTACAAAGTTTAGACTGTCTTATCATCAATACAAAATCTTGGACAAAAATGAATGCAACAATGGATGAAAATAAACAATGTAACATTTATTGTGTGGCATAAAAGATGCTACAGTGAATCTATCCTGTGATCAAAGGTCCAACACACAGTAGTTTGTCTGGCCAGGCTGTAATGTGTAAAAATAGTTTGCTACTGAAAACTAAAGCTGTCAATAAGACCAGCTGTGACAAAAAAAAACAAAAAAAACAAAAAACAAAAACAAAATACACTCAAAACAGCTTTTACTACCATCCTGAATATGAGAGTGATAAATTGGTGAAGGACAGATGAGTAACACAGAACAATTAAATATACTCTATGCACTGTGTATTGACTGGATAATCATAGACATATGTCTTTGATTGCATATCTACAACATAAACAAATAATTGGTTATGAAATCACTTGAATCAGATCATTCATAAGGCTTTCTGTGCTGCACATCACACAACTTAAACACAACACAGGTGCCTTCTTAATAACCCAGTGTTCAGTTTTCTACACAGCCTGTACATTTTAACACAAAGAGAGTAACTGAACTGATCGTGATAACTCGGCAACATTGAATATGAAACAGTAATGAAGGATGAGACAGAAGAGAGGGCTGATGGGGAGATGAACAAAGGCAGATGTCTGATGTAAACACAAATCTAATGGTTTATTTTGTTCATTGCTCTTAGAGAAAACAGGTTTCCAGCTGCGTCCAGTGGCTGGTTTGCTGTCAGCCAGAGACTTCCTCGCCAGTTTGGCCTTCAGAGTGTTTCAGTGTACTCAATACATACGTCACTCCTCTGCGCCCATGCACTCCCCTGAGCCGTGAGTTATCCTGCCATGTACCACATACACATTATACATGTGTTGTTTTGTATGCATGAAGTCTTCACGTCTTCTTTTTGTCTCCTTCCGGTGGCTTCGCTCATACAGAGACTGCTGTCATGAACTGCTCGGACATATACCAATGCTGGCAGATACAGAATTTGCCCAGTTTTCTCAGGTACATTTTAAAATGCAACATTTGTTTTGTACTTTAATTTAGCATGCATCAAAATAATAAGCAAAAAGCAGTTGTTTTACCCTTAGAAAATATGCACTTTTAACATTTTTAGGAGATTGGACTGGCCTCACTTGGAGCCTCAGATGAGGATATTGAGAAGCTGTCAACGGTTAGTCTGAAAACAATACAATTCAATACATTATATAATAATAATAATAATTAATAATAATTTTGGAGTAACCTTACAAAACAAATTTCCTAAGAATAAAATATTATAGAAATAGCTACCAAGGTATTGCATGGACAGAGGAGTTCACTTGTATTTAAAAGGTCGTCAGTTCCATCTAGTGGCTAAAATGAATGACTGCATGTTAAATTTTCCCCATGTCCTTCATAACACTACTCAACGCTCACCTGGCTTCTTCATCTGTGCTTTCACTCATAGTTATACTGGTTTACGGTGGAGTTTGGACTGTGCAAACAGGATGGAACAGTGAAAGCTTATGGTGCTGGACTGCTGTCATCATACGGAGAGCTTGTTGTGAGTGGGTTTGCATTATTCATTCATTCATTAGTTTATTCAGTATGTTTTCTGCAGGGTCAACAGATTTTCTCTGATCTGTCCATGCAGTATGCTCTGTCTAATGAGCCAGAGTACAAGCCTTTCAACCCAGAGGAGACGGCGCTTCAGCCATACCAGGACCAAACCTACCAGCCTGTCTACTTTGTCTCTGAAAGCTTTGAGGATGCAAAGATTAAAATGAGGTAATTACTGATTTATGCTAAAAAAGAGAAGATAAATTGATGTCTAAAGGTTAGAAAATGAGGGAACACCTATAAGCAGAACGGAGATAAACAAAAATAAAATAAATAGATAAATAAAGTGAAATTACTTATTAAGATTCATCTTAATGTAAACAATGATTATAAGTTAATAGCATAGTATGTAATGATCTTCACTTGCATATAAACAGAACTTAGGTGTAGGCCAAATGAAAAATATTCTATAATTTTATGTATGTATTATGTAAAATATTACTTCCCAATTCTGCCACAGTGAAAGGGAAACACTCACACCTTTGCAAAACTCCATGAGTATTCTAGAGGCAAAGCACAAGCCCCCTCATCTCTGCTGTTTGTCGCCTGAGTCTGCTCGAGGTAGTAGGCTTAAAGGCCTATGAGTGTACTTTTCCCACACTTGTTTGTCAAATAGATCTGTGTAGTAAGTTAGATGAGTCCAAAGTGGAGGGCAGTATGTCCAGAGTTTCTTTGTTTGTGTGTTGTTAGTACACAGTGTAGCACTGTTATTGGCTGGAGGTATAAACTCCCTGTCTGAAGGTTGATGCCCAAAAACCTCCTCAACACAGATAAACAAGAGGGAAATAGAAAATAAACAGAGGGCAGGGTCTGCACAGGTCAATAAACCACCACAAAGTGATAGTAGAGATGATTGAGGATTAGAATTCTAATTGAGTCTATATAATATTTTTAAGGACAGTGCTACATAGTCTGCCTTTAAAGTACCAGTCTGATTGTTGTAAATGGATAAAATTAATATGCATTTCATTTCACCCATAGGAGGTACTCTGCAAGCATCAAGCGTCCCTTTGCAGTCCATTATAATCCATTTACCTGCAGTGTGGAAGTTTTGGATCAGCCATGTAAGATCCAAAGTTCCCTAAGCCAGATGAGAGACGACCTGAGGACCCTTCACAGTGCATTGGAGAAGCTCAGCTCATCCTGAAGCCATAAACCGATTTTCTGCTGATAAAAAAAAAAAAAAAAAAATACATTTTGTAAATGTTAATAAACACAATGTAGATAACTTTGTATGTGTATATAATGTGTGGAGGTGGGAGTCACACTGTATATTATATGATACGCTGGTCATGAGAACAATCTCTTCATGATACAGCAGTTTTGTCATACCTCAATAACAGTATGGTGGTCATGTAGATCTTTGGAAATGATGAAGAAAAAAAACCCTAATTAGGAAGAGTTTAAACCATAAGGACCCAGAGTAAATTTTGTGGCAGTTTCCAAATAATTTTAATAATTTAATTTTTTTTCTCTAGTTAACCTTTATTAAGTGATTTATCACCATTTATCACAATATTATCTTTTAAGTTTTGCCTTGTTCTTTTCCTGTTTGACTGATTATGAAGATGTTCAGAAAATCAAATTGTATTTATATACTGCTAAATTATAACAAAAGTTATCTCTCAACACTTTACATGGAGCTGGCAAAAACCAGACTCTGAGGCCAATTTACAGAAACCCAACAGAATCTTCATTAAAGCGCAGAGTAAAGTAAAAGGTTATTGTATCAAAGCAGAAAAATCTGAAGACTTTTTCAGCAAAATATAACATTAATAGAATATAAACCCAGTGTGTCCATCCGCTGTCATTGATCCAAATCCATGGGTTTTACTGGTGAATCAATGTTGCAGAAGATGACTGTGTTTCCACATTCACTACAGAGCCTCTGAACATCCATGGATCATATCTGATGGACATGAAAAGGTGACAAACTGCAATTTACACCGATTATTTATAGCCTATGCACTGATAGGATTAATGGATCAACAGTTTAGATCAGTACATGCATGTGCTTGACAGTGGATGTTTGGGTCTTTATGGTTTATCATATGAGCTAGATGTCATAATAAAAAAGGACTTATTTAAGTGCCTCTTTAACACATATTATTGACTGCACCTTGCATTATAATGAATAATAATATATTTTATGTAAAGATCCTTTAAAGCACTCTTTGAAATCATACAGAGAACCAGCACAGATCAGCAAAACAATACAACAATAACCTACACATACAAGATTATATGCAAACACAAGAATGGAGAATCAACATTATAAAGCCTCATGGGCCATCACTCCAAATAGCAGTGTT
>JAPSES010000120.1:11581553-11639810 GCA_029822895.1 Maxillicosta whitleyi | reverse complement strand
GGCTCGACACCAGTATGGTATTGGATATAGTGAATGTATAATGTTACATCAGCATGATATAAAAACATTTATTTTCATGAATTTCCATATGTAAATCTCCAGTATTCTGTATTTTAGGGAGAAAAAAAGTCTTGTATCATGTTTGCCAGTCCAAGGAAAAAGCAAAAGAGAGCCTGAGCCACTACAATACATGGCTTGCAGGCCACTTTCTAGCTTTTAATTCCAAACCAACTATTTCCATTTGGAAAATTCTTGGAACCCATTTATCTTCATGTGTTATTAAGCAGAGGGAAGGAGATAATTATGAATGATTTAAGTATCATGTTCCCTCTGCTGGTCAAGGCCAGAGCCAGCACTGAGGCCCAGCACATCAGTAGGGCCAGGTCACTGAGACCTCACAGTCGACCACAGCACGGTCCGCAGGGCTGCACTGCTGACAGACGCTCTTCTCGCTTTATTTCTCTTTCTCCGTGCGACTGGAGAATTTCGCCTTCAAGGTTTTGAACGCAGCCCAGCGTTTGATCTCCATACAGGCGACAATGCATATCAGAGCCTTGCACGTCAAAGCTTTTCCTTGAAAAGACAAATCATCCCCATCTGCAGGACTCATAAAGCATCAGCACCATCATCACAGTGGCTGGCAAAACCTCTGATCGGCCACCTTGTGTTGGGAATCTTTCCCTTCCCATAATTCCACTGTACAGTAAATCAAGCCCTGCTCAGGCCTCCAAGAGAAACCCAATGTTTGCAAAGTAGAAAAAATTGTGTGTGAAGCAACAGAGAGGGATAAAGCAAGTGGGGGAAAGAGTGATCTACTGCTTGACAAGTGAGCAGGGACGCACACAAACACCAACTCTCTCCAACCAAAAGTCAGACACTTTATAATTTCTTGTATCTTATTCGCCATCCAACACGCTGAAATCCACAAATCCCAATGAAACCTTGGCCAGGATCTAAATGAGCAGGCCGCTAAACAAAAGCATGTTACCATGGAAACGAGGCCACTGGTAAGGGATCCAGCTAGATTCTTGTGCCTGGCACTCACTCACCAAATCCCAAATGCTGTATCATCCTGACTCCAACCATAAGTGTTTTCTTTATTGATGTCACGGCCATCCCAACCTTAAGTTGGCTCAGTCACATCCTTTGGGCTAGAAACAGGGTCATGAAGTTCACTTTGCCCTCAGGCCTGAGACTCATGAAGAGGAGCCACAATGAGAAGTGAGTGAATCTAGTGGATTCTAACACTTGTGTGATACAGACAACAAACATCTCAAGAAACACCTTTAATAACGTTGATAGTACTTGCCATGTTATTATAATAAGTTTTTTTTTTTTTTTTTTTTTTTAGCATTCTGGGGAATTAAGAACATTCATACCTAAGTATACACATGTGCATGGTATCTAAGCCTCTTCTGTCCTTTCAATTTTTTTGTTCTTGTTAATGTAATGTTAAGAATAAATCAGAACAATTATTTTTATTTCTATCATAGTTTTTATGATAAAGAGACCACAAAATATGGGATTCGGAATTGTTGTATGAAATTTAGAGATCTGCATGTATTAATAAATTATTCTTCATCTAAAATGCAGCATGGATCTAGAAAATGTGAGTAAAATGCCCTGACTCTTGTCTTACTTCTTACTGTTAACCATGAATACAGAATAGCGTTTTTTTTTTTTTTTTCAAGTTCTTCCAATTTTAGTGATTATTAAACTTGCTCCACTTTGAGAACCTGTTCTTTAAATCGTCAGCTGCATTGCACTTCAGGTGGATACAGAAAAAAATGGAATGGGGGGCCATGGAGAATTGTTGGGTCCAGGGGTGGAGCAATGGTAGAGGTTCAAAGTTCAAAATTAACATTATAAATATTTCAAATCACATAAAAGTGCAATAAAAAAAGTATCATACACTAAAATAATGAACACAATTTAACTTCACCAATGTGATGGTTGTAATGTAAGGTTTGTCATGGCATTAAATTCCACTGCATTCAGTGGAAGCAGTGATATTATTTTCAACACTTTTCATTTTCAAACAGGGTGGGTTTCAAGGTTACTATATTCATACCTGTAGGTAGATTTGTTTTGCATACAGTGATTGTGTGTGTGTGTGTGTGTGTGTGTGTGTGTGTGTGTGTGTGTGTGTGGGGGGGGTGATGCTGATAGGTAAATCCACCATTGCGCTTATATTATTAATCTTTGTCACTCATTAAATTATCAGTTATCCAGAAAAAAAATGGTGAAGTAATCATTTTGGTTTTACTTACATTGCCACAGGATGCAGCACAATATTATTACATGAATTACAAGGTGGATTGAGAGATGAAATGGGAAAATAAAAAGGTCAGAGTAGGAAAACACCTTAAAATAAAATTGCTTTACATAACCATGAAGCACAAAAACACTTGATAAGCCCTGATTTTAATAATAGACCTTTTATGAAGTGTGCATTTTGAAAAGTAACACTGACAATTACTTCCAAGTGTCTGACAACCATGATGGCAGATCAAATTCTCTTCATAAGTAATTATGGAGCACAACTGACTTGTACTCATCAAGCTCAGCGTAATTGCTTCATTCTGGGAAGCACTGAACAACAAACCAGCCATGAGATTAAACCAAACACCAGCCTCAAAGAGCTGTAATCTCTCTTTGTTTCCCCTCATATCATGCTTCTCATTATTCTTATTGACCTTCCTCGTAGTTGAGCCTGGGCTTAAGGTTGGCAGGACTGTAGAGGAATTATCTGAGGAGGAGATTAGGAGAAAGTTGGTGAGGATTTTAAAGTGGTCTGATCTCTCTTTTATCCATTTCACAGTTTGTTATTAGTATGCACACCACCACTAGAGATCAAACTATTTGCACAATAGCATCATTCATGTTACATCAAAGGTAACGCAAAGGCCAGAGCAATGATATCTGAGGACACGCTTCCAGGAAAGAAGACCAGGTGGACTTGAAATATCTCCAAGATGGATCATATGTTGTTGCAATGCACTCAGGATTAACTTTTGATGTTATTCTACTCATTAGCCATCAGGTGGTGTGCTTGAGTCACTAAGATTCATAAAACCACTGAGTCAACACTCATGTTTCAGAGGAAAGTGTCTTAATGATTCCAGTGCAAGTAGGATTTTAGACCCTTTGGAAAATGTTCAGCGTGTACACAGATGAAAATGGAAGCTTTTTTGCTCTAACCCTAGTGTCCTAGAGTTCAAGCAGCTGCTTCAGAATCACTTGCACCTTAAAGCACAGTGAATTTTGAGAGTGAAGACCACATTGGATTTGTGCAAACAGAAGAGTGGACCAGGAGAGCAGTAGCATGTTATGATTTGTGGATGGTGGTTTTTACATCCTGTCCAAGAAATATATGGGGATGACAAACTTGTTTGAAGGAGTGGAGGTCTCTACATGTCTCTTCTCAGTCCATTCTGTCTTATGAGTAGATGTTTCTTCACAAGTTAGCATTTAAATTAATAAACAATAAACTTTTGTTAGATGCCACATGAACACTACAGTGCTGCACCTTTGAAAAGGAAGCATCTCTGTAGGAACAGGCTTTAGGATCAGCTGTCACCTAAAATGATTCATGATCAAGTTAATTAAATTAGTGCCTTCTGCAGCTTAGAGGGAGTATAACTGCTTTGAAATAGAGTTGGGTGTTTTCTCACACATGGCATTCCAGTGACAGTACAATGGGTCCTTGTTTTATTGGTCCTTTAGGTTATTACAGGTTCCTGCCACATTACCTTACATGTTTGGTCTGTGGAGCAGTGATGATCATTCTCCAAGGTAAAAGATGAGCATCTCTTCCTCTCTGTACATCTTCACTAACAGCTCATTTTGCCTACCATGGAGTTTGCAATGTCCTGAAATGACCCCCAGTCTTTTCCTCCCTAAAACTTTTCTTATGGCTCCACTTGTTACAACTCTATCATCCGTGCAGGGTTTGTCTCAAATATGGCCAGTCCTCCCAAGCTTACTGTGGATTATTCTGTTTTCTTACAGACACATTTCTCAGCATTGTTGTTGACACACCGTATGAAGGATAGCAAGAAAATTGAGGAAAGATTCAGACAGAGAACACCTGTAGTATGATGAGCATGTTGAATGGTGAAGTGGAGAGTTGGCACTCATAGCCCGATACATTCTTTAGAACTACCGCTGTTTTGGCAAGACATGACACACAACTTAGACACAAAAGAAAAAAACATGTTCTTCACAAAGATCAGGCTGCCATTTATCGGTGGTTATCAGAAATAAAAAGAACAAAGTTTAAGCATGCAGCCAATTTCCATGAAATCTCATACATCATCTGCAGATATTCAGAAAAATACTTTATTGAATATTTACTAGAATAGAAACAAAACATCGAGCCGTCCACGAAAGAAATTGCTGCTTACATGGCTACATTTCAGTCATCCAAAAGCAAAGCTTTCTGTCACCACCAATAACACAGAGCGGGAGTGTCCGATGCCAGCTGAGACCTGATCCCACTGGTACGGATCCGATCATCATGGGCTATAATGACAAAAAAAAAAAAAAAACAACATTTGAGACTTAGAGGTATAAAGAAATGTTTCTTTTTTTTTTTTTAAATCATGGACATATTAGCTTACAGACTGACCTGTGGGTGGCCAAGATGGTGGATGAGCAACTGACTACTGATCTTTCCAGGACATCCAGTGGTTGCAAAGAGATTTTCATTTGCACGTGACCACCTGAGGCACAAAATATCACTTAAAATGTCAGGACATGAATAAATACAAGCAGAACATCCACATATGAGCTGTGGCTTGTTATTTTTGATTTAGTGAAAATTAGGATTATGATGGTTATATGTTAATGTCCAATTCATTTAATGTTTAGAGTGCACAGATGATATGCATTAAACATTACTTTCAAGTAGTATCGATAGCATTAAAATAAGGGCAATATGAAAAAATAGACCAATCAATCTTCTTACTTGAACAGCCGTGCCTTATCTATGTGTGCAGGTCTTTTTTCTTGCGGGTAGCTGAAAATATGAGAACAAGGTTTAGATTCATCTCATAGCAAGCAATATCAATACTCAATTATCTACTCCGGCCAGTTCACCTGGAGCGGGTTATGTCCCAGATGAGCCAGTCGTTGCCTGCTACAGCTCCCACTTTGATTGTGTTGGTGAGGCACCAGTCTGCTGACATTAGCGGTGACAGTCCACAGTCCAGTGACAGAATGGCCTGTTGTGTGACCAGGTCGTAGAAGCGAATCGTCCCCTTCTTCTCTGCCACCATTAACTAGAATCAATAGGTCATTAGCATCCAACTTTAATACATTGTTACAATCAATGCTGGAAGAAGAATTCAGACCCTTTTCTTAGGTAACACAACTAATACTACATTGTGAAAATACTCCACTACAAGTAAAAGTTTTGTTGCAAAATCTTACTTTAAGGACTTATTTGCAGTTTCATTATTCAGTGTAGAGTCAGAGTGCCAGAAAACACTGCCCGCCACCAAAACCACAATGGAATTAATGCTAGGCCCAACTCACCCCACTCCCTGAAAAAAAGCTTATTGTTCTTCACAGTGAATCTATGTTATGGCATCAACAGGTTTTCTCTTACAACCCCATTGCTGTCTTATTTCTATGTGCTGGAGCTTATAGTTTACATAATAACTTAGTTAGGATCATTGTTTTTTTTCTGGTTGCAAAAAGCCCCACAGTGAAACCATAAATCACCTCCATTTGAAATGTTTTTTTTTCCTCTGCATGGGTTGTGTTGTCAGCTGCACCAAAGATCAGGTCTGATTTACCTACAGAACATCACAACTACCACATCAGTAACTTTTGTGTTCTGGTTCGTGATTCTAGTTTTAATACTTTGGAATATCAATACTACATATAACCCCTTTAAGTCAAAGTGTATAGGAACAATCAACCAAGGGTACTTAAAATAAAAAAGCAAAAGTAGTCCATGTGCAGTAAAAGGGTCCCTGTCAGTCTTTTGCCATTACATACGATGTTGGATTCATTCTACTTGAATATTAATGTGTATGCTGCATTATTTTACTTCTGTAGATGATTTACCTCAGTTTAACTATGTGATGTCCTGATGAATGATTTAACTTATAACAATATTTCATAGTCTATATGATCATATTATGTATGATCACGCCCCTCTTGAAAATTTTGTGATTCATTATTCAGTTAATCTAAGGATAAATATAAGGATTTTAAAGATTTAATTTAGTTTAAAAATCAGAAGAAAATTTAACTCAGCCATAAAGGCACTTATCATCCATTATCTTTCAGTTCATCACAACCATTTAAAATTGAACCTATTTGGAGATATAGTACTATGCAGATAAAGGCTTAAGCAACCTATAGCTTTGCCGATTGAGCAAAATTGACCACACATATGCATTTCACAGTTTTTGAAGTAATACATGTAAAACTGGAACACTCAGCAAATATGTGAACAGTATTAAAAATATTTCAGAAAAAAAAAAAGAATATTGCAAAAGCAATAAGGGATCATCTGGACAGAGAAAAGGATAAAGGAGCATGAAAGTGTCTTTCTGAAGGTGTGTAATATAACACAAGATATTTTAAGAAAACATCCAGACAGTTGACCCAAGAGAGTGGAAGATTTATTGAGTTCAAATGGAGGTCACATTAAATACTGTTCTGACTTAACCTGCAGAAGTTGTTTGGTGTAGGATTAAGAAGGGGTTGTAAAAAAGTCATATACAAAGAAACTAAAACTGCCAGACAAAAGTAGCAACTCAAAGTTATACTTAAGTAGTACACTTAAAAAGGAGTTACATTCCACCACTGGCTATAATGTGCACCGTCTTAATTATCAGAATCTTAATCCTGTTTAAGGTCATTCAGGGAATGGAGCTTATCACTCACAAACCTAACACGCCACACCTTCACAGTTCCGTGCTATTTCTTTTTGAAGGGATCAAATAGCTTTAGTAGCTCTACCACTAACAAAATGATGTTGGATAAGAAAGATGAAGAACTCAGGAGCACATGACTATAGAATGTGATGAGAAATTACAAGTCAGATGAGCCAGGCCTCACATCTGTGTTTCTGTATTATGTACTTATAAATTTGTTTGTCTAAATATAATTGGAACAAAGACATTTCACCTTAAAGACTTCCTCTGGATGCCAGCACACACTGATGCCTGGAGAGCGAAGTCTGAGGGTAGTGGTCTCACATCCATCCAGGTCCCACACCCTGTAGATAAAAATGAATCGAAATATCAATTAAAAAAACAACAACATTTTTTTACAAGGAAGTTTCATAATGCATCTGTGTGAAGTGTTGTTAGAACTTTGCAACCCCCTACAAAAAAAAAAACAAAAAAACAAAACCTCAACTGTCTAATTATTGTGGGGTCAAAACAAAGGCTTTTAATCAGTTCTCATTAGTGCTGTTGCAAAGTAATTCCACTTGATGTGTGACCCACCCTTAGTCAGAAATCCAAAACAAAACCCATAACCTCATAATTAACAACAAAGAGGGGGTTTTTGGGTTATAAGAATAGCTCTGTAATTTGAACCACTTTCAGGTGGTTATGTAACACCTCACAGAGTACAATGTATCAAGGTTTCTTTGTTTTCTGGATCCAGATAAAAGATTCATCATCTTGACAGCTAAAATTTTGTACATATCCCATTAGATATAGACCTAGATATACATTATTATTATTGTTTCTTAAATATTTAAAAATGTATTTGTATGAAATGCTAGCTAACATGTTCGCTTAATTGTCTGACTCAATACAAGACACAATGAAAAGGCTTTTATGGCACACAATGGAGGCAATGATTGACAACATGTTTTCATCTAAGTTCACATTTGCGCTTAATTTAACTAACTCCTACTAGCCGAGCACAATTGATGTACAGGGTAATCGTGGTTTTCCAGGGAAAACTGGTTCTTTTCTCAGATCCGGACTGTGAGGACAGACAGACTTATGCTGGGCTCCTCATACAGGAAAAAAAGCCAGCTTCACATTACATTGAACTATGATAGCAAGGGCAGAGGGGGAAACATCACCCTCGCCTGGGTCTGCGTTATGCTCCACTCACATTACAGAAAATGTTTCGCTGTGGGCGGCCCGCTGCCATTCATTTTCTGGGGAGTAGAGCGAGGGCAGCAAAGGCACAACAGTTGAAGAAGAACAGAAAAGTTGAACATGAACTTAATTTATGCAAATGAAACAGCTCCAACCAAAAATCAATGCATGTGAGAGGTTCATATGTCAAAAAGGAATCGTCTCTTTGTTAAAACAGTGGTCAATGCTTCAGCTTAATAATAGCAAAAGCAGCTGAGAAAGGCCATGCAAACATGCACACAGATGTAATGAATCACTTGGATGGAGAGAGTTGTGGTTCCCGAGACCTGGATCTATAGTTAACCACATCTGAACAATCCCTGACCTAAAAGAAAAGGTGAGGATAGGGGTACAGGGATGGGAGGTTGCAAGAGTTTCTGGGAATTTAAAACAAATGCATTTGAAGCATGGGAAGATGCTGACTGATGAGGTCATGCAGAAGACATCATCTAATAAAGCCCAAATATTATCTCCAAAGACCTTCAAATTGTCAAGTGTATTGTTGGACAGATTGATCTCCTCAATGGTGTGGTGTAGGGGAGGATATGTACGATCTCAGATGATCTCCCTGCAGGAGGATTGAGCTCTGTTGAAATCTGGGCTGCTTTCTTCTGCCCGTGTGCAGACTCAGCCAGAGCCTCCACCATGGTGTATGAGTAAGACTAAGGAGAAAAAAGAAAAACCCCAGACCACACCAGGAAAACAACGGCTAAACCCTATTCTTTCAGACCACTAGCCAAGCAGAGCTCAATTGCACGCTACACCACCAACAGCCAAAGTGTGGTCAACCACTCTGCCCTTCAAATGGAGAGCACCGGCTCCCCAAAAAAACATAACCTTTGCCGAACGAGGTGAAAGACATGAGACACGAAAACACGCGTGACCGCCTCTGATAAAACACAGCCTAATTGCGTAACACTCCATCGAGCAATAACACTCAGCTTCCATGTACAACAGAGTTGAAAAGGGCATCTGAAGTCTTGTACTGTTATCTGTGAGAAATAAAACAAGGGAGACCAAGTGTTGAAGTTTGTGTTTCCCAAAAATGGAGGAAACGGGAAATGTTGTTAACATGGTGTGATCTGATTCATTATAGAGAACAGGGTAAATAATCAAAGGGGATACTTCACAGCAGAGGTGTCATTTTAGTTTAGGGGCCACATTCAACCCAATTTGATCTCAAGTGGGCTGGACTAGTAAAATAACAGACATATTAACCAATAAATAATAGGGGTTCACTGAATATTCTATAACCGAATATATTCGGCTGAATATTGCAAAAACAGCCACACTCGGCCTTCAGTGGAGTGAGTTATAGCAAGGCCGAATAATAGCGTGTGACATGATGATGTCATCAGATGACGTGCAGTGGTGCTGTGACCTCTCGCCTTCGTTGAAATGTCAGCGTGTGGAGATATTTTAAAGTGTTCGAGTGAGAAGGGAATTGCAGTTTGCAATGAGTGTGCAACCAAACTATCTTGAAGTGGTTCCTCTGCAAAGACCTTTATAGTGCTGCTTTACTTAAGTCATTTAAAAGCTACACATTCTGAACAGCATGCGGAGTATGACACAGAGATGGCAGCAGCTGAAAGCAAAACTTCTTGTCCCAGCACGCCAACTCAGTCTATGGCCGACGTCTTTGAAAAAAATGAAAAAGTTTGCAAAGGACAGCACCAAAGCAAACAGAATTACAAAGAAGGTAATGGAGTTCATGGCTTTGGATGATCAACTATTTAGTGTTGTGGAATATTCAACAAATATTTACTTTCTTTAAAAATCATGTCTAAAATTTTATTCTAGGCTATTTATGCACTATTAAAAAAAATAGTGAAAACTTAACACCCGTACTTGTTATTCGGTATTCAGCCAAACTTTTATATTTTATTTGGCTTTGGCCACAAATGTTCATTTCAGTGCATCCCTAATAAATAATAACTGTTTCAGAGCGAAAAACAAATTATTAAAATGTGAATGACTTGAGCTTCCATGTACAACCTGAAATCTCTTCATAAAAATAAGCACAATATCAACACTATTATGTCTCAGCTTATTAATAACACAACTTGCAGTGGATCTATAAATACACAAAACATTTAGTAACAGGTAGAATATTTATAAATTTCAGACAATAATGATGATAACGTGTGTGGAACTGGATGAACTGGTGACATGCCCAGGGTGTACCCCACCTTCGCCCATAAGTAGCTGGGATAATGTGAATATTTTCTTAATTTAATTTAACTTTTTCATATTAAACTAAAGACAAAATTTGGAGTTGTCATTATTTATAAGTTATTATGCTATTATTTGACTTGAGATCAGATCAGGCGCCTGAACTAAAATGAGTTATTATTTTTTTGCACAAATTCAATTTGTGGACCAGATTGGACCATTTGGGGGACTAGTTTAGAAAAATCACATATTGAAATTATATCTGACATGGTCATAGGATTAGTTTGTTTCCCTCATATATCTGTGTATATAAGTGTACCGACTTCATTTGTGTGATAAAAGACAGGTTTACAGAATAAACATCAGATGTCATTCAATTCCCTTACACAACGTAAAAGATAAAACAAACGGATTATCACTGAGAACAAAACAAAATGCCTTATACCATATACATAATGCAATAGCAGCAACAGTAGCAGGTGTCCATGATCCTGAGTTCATCATCGAACTCAGTCAACCCCAAATCCCCTGAGGACCCTGCAGTGAGCCATTATGATCTCTAGGTGGCACATTTCCCTACAGACCGACTCCACTCAACTCATGCTGCTACCCTGAGCTGTTTAGACTACATGAACCAAATGTAAAATCCACTGAGGAAGTGGAGTCAGGTTTGCTGCCTTGTTGCTGCAGTGTCAGATTACATGTTGGCAACCAGCTCAGTTCCCACAACTGCAGGGGACAATGATGACAAAGCTAAGCATCCCTATAGTGTAACCAGCACAGCCAAAGGTAACACTGTGATGGAGAGGTCATGAGATTATATACATGCAGACAAACACTGTTCCCTCCCTCCCTGCTTGCAGGTCCAGCTTCCTCCTCTCACAATGAGACTCCATTTGTGTGGGCTGACTCGAGGTCCTCTTCTGTTAACTTGATCTATCCCCTGTTCCGCCTCTGTCTTCCTCCCGCGTCCCATATTTTTCAACATGACAGAATTTAAATCTTTCAGCAGATGGAGCGCACTGCTGTTTTCTCTGGCCAGTCAGCAGATGGAGGGTAAGAGTGGATGGGAGTGCGAAGACTTGTTCTCCTGAGTGTGTGCTCTGAGGCGGTCAGTTGTGACACCTCATAACGAGTGAAGCGCGACAATCATCATGACTGGGACTGTCAAGAGCAACCAGCTAACAATTTAAGACAAAAAATGTAGACAGATTGATCTGACAGATTGGACCCAGAGTTCCAGAGTTCAGAACAAACTATAAATAAACGACAAGCTACAATTAATGATATCTAACGGACTAACAAAATCCACAAGAGAAATTTACAAACTATCAAAACAATGAAATCAGCACATTTATGAGATGTGTACACCAAAGGGTTCATAGATTGACTGATTCAAGTAAAATAAAAAAATAAAAAATGTGTGTTTAATTTTTAAAAAGTTGTTGTACTGTTGTGTAATTTTCTCTCTGCACCTCTTCAAATGACAATGAGAAAGAAAAAAAACCCAGAAGCTGTATAATGAAAACAAGTATATTAATTACATTAATATGAGAATGTTGGCTGTCTTCTAATTATATCATTATAATGCATAAAAGTTTCCTGTTACTACCACTTTGATGTGCTGAGGTTTCTGTTTTTGTTTTGTTTTATATGAGCTCAACAAGGAAAATTCCTTCAGGCTACTTTTAAATAGCAATAAAGTGGGGAATATTGATTCTTCAGAGCAGGCCCCACTAATGCAAGACAGGATTTCAAGTTAAAAAACGGAACCAGCTTCCTCATGCAGAGGGGTGGGGTGTTGTCCCTGCATTGACCCTGGCTACTGACACACTTTTTCCCTCCTCAAACATTAATTGAAAAGGAAAATTTGGGGACATTGTTATAGGTCCCCCTTTGAGAGGAAAATCTTTCTGCAGCTAATTGGATTTCCATATTTAACCAATTAGCTAGAAAAGCTACAAAGCAGCTCTGTGCTTACGCACAGTCACACCGGAGCATGTTGTGCTTAGCATCATGTTTCACTGTGGAAACACAGTCAGGACTTTCTGCACCATTAACAGAGAACAGAACTCAAAATCTGAAGCTGGGAACACACACATATACACACACAAATGGAAATAAAAAGGTTTGGACCTGCAAGTGTGGTCATCACTGACGGAAGCAATTTGTCTCCCTTGTGTGGGTTCGAACACCAAATGGTTAATGTAGTTGGTGTGGCCCTCCATCACCTACACAGCGTTGAAAAATACATAATGTCAGTAAACACAACAACACATGAAGAACACAGTGTTATTTTAGAATATTATACCAAACCTATTTAACTTAGTTAATTATCCTGACTGCAGCTCTACTCCCCATGCACATGCATATTTCTTGCATCCCTAAGTACCAAATGTCAGTATTAAGTAAAAAAAAAAAAAATGCCAACTGACATTTGGTCAATTCTGGTCAATGTACTCCAGATGTTGCGCTACCTTGACTTCATGCCTATCCTGAAGATCAGAACTCAACAGACGTAGCTTTCTGTCAGCTGCAGCAGTGCAAAATCTGTGAAAGGAGATGAAGAGTAAAAAAGAAAGCAAGGATATAAAAATAAAGAATGAATATTAAAAAATGAGTCAATGACAGACGACATCTCTTTCTACATGCATGCATGCAACTGCTTAGACTGACACCTCTGGATGAGAGTATCAGAGTATGTGGTAAAAACTTGGACAGTGATCAGTAGAAACTCTGCCAGGGAGATTCTAATTGCAAGCTAAGATAAACACAGAGAAAAACAAGATTCCTCACGGCATTTATGCATGTCTCTGTTCAAAACCAGTACAGAGCCAGGCAGAGGACTTTCCCTCTAATCAGCCCTAGTATATACCAGTGCCTGCAATTATTCACACAATTACACTAACTCACTTATGACAAGAAAAACACACACATATCACCAGGATAAACAGACAGTGGTTCACACATTTTCAGTCGTAGGCACAGATGGATTTGGCATGATGTCACTACAAACACCCTTAACGTGCTTCAGGGTATTACTGCTGCAGCAGATTAGATTATATTAGGATAGGACTAACCCCACAAATTAGCACTGTACTTTGGAGTAAAGTATGGAACACAGTTTTTACGCTTTTTCCTTTTTTAGTTTAGTCAAACCCACAGTACTGTAAATGTTGCAATTAGAAGAAACACAACTGAATATCATCTGTGATCTATGTTACCAACTTCCTGTTGTGACTGTTCTTTTTCACAAAGAGAAATTAAGTCTATTCAAACACTGATAACAGAGTAAATTCTGACCCGCAATCCACCTTTTACCTATTGAAGATCCGTCCAATTTTTCCCCATATATATATACACATACATACATACTTACATAACTAGGATGGAAAAGATTACATTTTAGTTGCATAATGTAACATTTTACACTCCTTGTGAGTTAGATTTTTCTTTCAATTGTACAATAAAACCAATGTGCATTGCAGACTAACAGAGGTACTAAAACTAAAACACATTGATACTTTTAGAAATATTTATAAAAGTCCATATTTTTAGCTGAAAATAGAACCTGACTTGCTGTTTTTAGATCCTCCTGAGGCTTACCATATAGTCTACTATGTCGGATTACTCTGCAGTATGAAATTATATTTGGGAAAATAAAAATCAAAGGTTTACAATTCACTTGCAAAACGTCACTGCTTTTCTCTGCTGCCTTGCTTGACTCATTTATTTGCCAAGTTGAACCAATAACAGATTAAACCCCAATAAGTAACACAACAAAGGCTGCAGAATTTCTCTTTCTGTGGAGAACTCTGAGAGGCTTAAAAGCTGAGAAAAAGGACTTGGAAGGCAAATATTCTAATAATGATAATAACAATAATATTCTATACTGAAACTGATACTTTTTAAGGTTGCCTTTAAGGGCCTGAAGCACTACATAACCCCGAGCTAACCCTTTCCAATCCTCATATGGTTCATATAGGTGTCTTGTGATTCTCTGACCTGTAGATGTCCCTCATCTACTCTTGTCTTACAGATCCACTCTTGCCCCTGAGCTCTACCTTTGAGCAACATTCAGATTCATGCAGTGGGTGGAGTTAGGCTCACAGCAAGGGCAAAGCTATACTTTAAGGCTATTGGTTATTTTCTACGGAAGATGTGACCATAATGTTGTGAGACTAGACTTAATTATATTACTTAACAGGTAAAGTAAACAGTCTTCATGGCCAACCAAGCTGAATAGAACTTTGCAGATTTATTTCATTTTTTTTTACGTTTTAATCTTATATTTTGCCATGAATTTATCCAACATTTTTATTGCACTCAGATACAGCACATAAGCATTGTTTTCACAGTGCCTCAACTGAACAGACACATATAAAATAAATGCAATGCTAATGGTCTACAATTGTGTGAAATGGCACTGTTTTCAGTCAAAGAACATCACATTTTCTTGGGAGAGGAGTGGTTAAATTATTACCATTATATAATTATTTCAATTTTTGTTGGAGTCACAATCAAGCCATATTTGAGGTTGTGGCCTTAAGAATAGAACTATATCCCTCTCAATCTATGCATGTCACAGCTTGTCATATAGATCAGTCTTCAAGTGTAGGGTGTGTGATCTCAGTAGTTTTAATAATCTTTATTTCTGCTCCCCTTGCAAGATGCTATTGTGAGGTGGGGGCAAGGCAGCCTGAGGCCCCTCTCCTTCCCTCAGATCACTTTATAGGCCCCTTCTTGAGGCAAGCCCGTGAGAACGTTATACTTTTCCTGGAAGGCATGGCTATGTGCAAACCGAAGGGAGGGATGGAACCTGAGTGGGTAGTCATCAGCGCAATAACATGTGCGCACGTCACAGAGCTGGCTCAAGGGCCCTGTGGAGTAAACCACAAAAGGCCAGGAATTAACGCTGCCTTTCCTTTTCAATTATAGAAAGCCTAAACACCTCCGGAGGGACCACAGACCTTCCCATCCACCTCTCCAATTAGGAAGAAACTCTTGCTTTCTAACAATCTACAGTTCGGCTACTTCCCTCCTGTCCAAGGCCACCTGAAATAACTTGGCTCACATCCTAGCAGCTGCAGTGTGACACTGAGAGGCTGTGATGGCTAGTTTCACACAGTGTGGCTGCTGCACAACTGCCTGCTGGTTACAAGAAGAATGTTTTTGAATAATCTTGTTGTGTTAAAAGATGTAGATGTCAAGTTTCTGATGTGGGAGTGAAGTTTGAAACACCTTAAACTTACTGCACTGGTTTAATGAACTCGTATATAACTTTTAACTGCCAAAAAACCCTACATACACGCCATCCTTATACATAAATTCATATATGATGGTGATAAATGATAACATCAATATATTCCATGAAATGAAGGTAGATAATGAATCAATGAACTAAACTCCTTTATAGGACCACATACACCTATATATTGCATATTTTATCACATGTATTTTTAGCATTATGGCTGACAATTTTCCACAGCATACAACAATTACTACAATTTTAGGAGTAATTTTCTGAAATTCAAGCATATGTGAGCTTCCTTTTGTCCAGTACAGAATTAGTAGCAGCCTGCAGTAACGTCAAAAGGACATATCTGCAATAAATGGCTGGTGTTTCACTTCAGATTTATTGTAATATCATATAACAGTATAAGATATAGAGATGTGCAATGGCATGCCATTACACACCGTCTCTATCTTAAATAAAGGCACAAGGAAGATATCAGCAAAAGTGTCTGGATTTAAAAAAAAAAAAAGACATGTCTTTTCTGTAATGTTGATGTTTGTAAATCTCTATCCCTGTTCCACAGATTTTTTTTTTTTTTTTACAAACTACTGTGTGCATATAAATGCATACACACATACCATTTCTTACGTAGTAGTAGTACTGTAGAAAATCACCAAATACCAGCAAGATGCCTCAAAAAGATAAAACAGTAGTATATGACTATGAGTTTACACCTTGATGAAGTGTGTGGAGTTTACATGTTCTTCCTGTGTTTACATGAGGTCTGTCTGCCTACTCCCAGGACATGCACCTTAAATGGTCAATCTGAATCACCTGATTGAATGTGAGAGTGAATGGTTGTTCGCTTGTATGTCATCCCTGTGATGAATTGGCTACATGCAATAAATATTGTATTACCTTACACCTTTTACATGAAGAATTTTCCTTCTGTAAATCAGTTTGGAAGGTTTTGGAGTGCATGTCTTTCATGATGTTGCTCTTGTATTTTTATAGTCATGTAGGGCAGCATGCTTCGTGACAGTCAAAATGCGATTTTCATTAAACAAAGTTTAACAATGATTAACAATGTCAGTGTCACTGAACCCAAATTATCACCATAATACAGTTGCTGACTTTGTTTTTGAGGCCATAAGTTCAATGCTGGCCTTTTTGTTAGCATTGACTTCACCTAGTCTCTGTGTCCAGCATCACTGCCTAAGCAGAGATTCAATAATATTTTATGTATTACAGATAGTTGAATGTTTATTCAATGAAACTTATTTAAGATTCATGACCTTTTGAAATATTACATCTTGTTAATCTTATTTAAAGCATTTAACAAATCTCAAAATTATATTTTTCTTTTGCTCAGACAAGGTATAGGTTTTAGACGTTTCCTGTTACAGTTTTGACACCAACTCTAGTCTTCCTCAGAAGTGTCATCCAACAGTGCTGTTGTGTTATTTAGTAGCTGGTCAGTTCAACCAACCAATCAGAGCCTGTCAAGCCAACCGTGCCTCCCCCTTCTTGGGTGGTCTCTGGAGGAGGGAATCCCAGGTGTGTGACAGGGTATAGTTCCTCTCATCCCAGTTGATTGTGTTGCTAGCTCGTTTTCAGACAGTCTGACGTTGTCTGATGTTATTGTTTTGTCCTTTTCCCAGTCCATGTTATGGTTATGTCTAAAATCAGCCATCACAAATCACTGCAGAAGATATCGGCTCGATGGACTGTGATTGGGCCATCCAGCTGATAAATGACACGTCAACAGCACGTCGGATGACACTTCTGAGGAAGACTGGAGTTACAGTCAAAACTGTCAAGCAGGAAACTTCTAAAAACTATACCTTGTCTGAACAAAAGAAAACATTAACAGAAGACAAAGTGAATGGCAATGTACTTAGAGAGAGTACTTATGGCATACGAGGCTTTGGAAATTTGACACTTCCTAAGTTTCGAACTACCAGTCTGTCTGTATATGGGATGAAACTGTGGAACAGTCTGGATCTTCACCACAATCAATGCCAAAATAATTAGTTTTAAAGCACTTTACAAACATATAGTCTGGTCACAATAAAGGGAGGGTCATCTTTGGCTCTTTCTTTCCCTTATCGGTATGTGCTTGTCATTGTTTACCATGTTGGTATGTGTCACTTCCATTACCATTGTTGGTATGTGATTATGGTTGACATATATTGTATTATAAGTTATGCAGACTATCAATTAGATAGTTACTATGTGTAATACATCAGTTTTCCAAATCTGTGTACTATTAGTTATTTACATTATTAGGACTCTAAACAGATGTTCCTATATCATTAAGGAAGCAAAACTAATGTGTTATGTTGTATAAATGTGAGATGGGGATAGGGTTTAATACATTTTCTTCTTCCCACTCCTTTTTGAGCAGTACATATTTAATTTATTTTGTTATCACTAGTGTGCATGGCAATTGCTACACTGTCTTGATCACCCTTATTCATTAATGTATTTGCTCTAATATTAGTTCCATGTACACATACAAATGTTTTGTTTTTTCTTCTGTTCAAAAGAAATAAATTAATGAATGAATGAAAAAATAGTAGAGTGTAGATAACAAGCAGAATGCTCACAAAGGCCAGCCACTTGTGATTCAATAAATTGTGCATTTCCGATTTCTTACATATAAACACCAGGTTGAGCAGATAAAAAGCTAAGACTAATTACTGGTACCTGATAGTAGGTATAGGGTCCAACCGAGACTCAGGGCTCCAGGCCAGAGCATCAACACGCAATTCATGATGAAAAGCACGAAGAACAGTGAATTCAGCTCCTTCAACCTCCATATCTTCCTCCTGTAAGAACATGCGTGATTTCAGAAAAGGAACGAATAAACTGGATAAAGAAGCTCTTTACAGCTGGATGTCTTACCTGGAAAAGGCAGGTGCCCACAACAACATATTGGTTTCCACCATAAGCTAAGAGAGAGACTGGGGTGCCAGAGGTGAATGGGCTGAATTCCACCACATGCACATAGTCCTCACATGCCACTGTGTAGGTGGGACTGCGGCTTGAGTCCTCCTGCATGATCTATGTCTTGGTCAAACTCGCTTCAGATTTGGACTTTCAGTGTACTACAACAAATTAAAAGAATACAAAAAAAAAAAACCCAGTTATTCTCATGGAAGTCTACCATCCCATCCTCAAAACTACAATTCCCTCTTAGATACTCTTATCAGTGTCATCAGCCCAATGCTTGCATTATGTCAAATAAATAGGAAAAAAATCATTCATCAAAAACACAGAATGGTTTCAAGACTTGCTTATTTTTTATAATTTCATATTATAGGTAAAGTGACAGATATTTTAAAGCTGTTGTGCTGCGTCCGAAATGATCTTCCTCTGTACCTAATGTCCATGGACTCTGTTGTGTCTTTTAAAAAAAACAACTTAAGACAGTCCTGTTCAAGGAGGCATTTTAGATCCAAACTGTCTCAAGGGTGCTACAGCTGATTGCATTCAATGTATTTATTGTCTTGTATTGTATTTCAATTGCATTTTGTACTGTCAACCACTATGTGACTCCCTGTCTGTGAAAAATGCTCTATAAATAAAATGTACCTACTTACCATATTAGTTATATACTCAAAAATTCCATACTTACTGTACTACTGCACATTGCTGTGTTCTTCAAGTAACTACATAATAGCATCCCCTTAACCACTGTGTCAGGCAGCAGGAGTGAACATGTATTACCATAATCTCAAAAAGTACACCATTAAATAAAGATGAGAGAAGTGGCACAAAACAAATCTCAACAGTCATACATCAATATCTATGTAGTCTTTGACGAACAAAGGTAGAGTGTAACCAAATCTCAGTCAAATATTTGCCTGTTTATATTATAACCTTACAAACACATACAAGGACAGTCAGTAAAACATAAATGTTAGATATTCACAATAATATAACTCATGTCACTTACTAATGTATCAGTGAAACAACAGGTTATAATGCACAAGCTGGCACCGGGCAACGCAATAATGAGAAATTATTATTATTATATTAATATTAATTCTTAATATAATGCAATAAAATCTGTAAAATTGAAAACGACAACAAGTTAAGAATAAGAGCAACCATTACAAGGTAAAACAACTGAGTAAGAATGATACAGTGTCGGTAAAATTCTATCACTGAGTGAGGCTATTCCGGCACAGCATGCTAATAATACAGTGCAAATTAGGCGCTGTGAGTAAGCTTAACATACACAGTCCTGAGCTCATCTCTTAGCTTCATACAATGATGTGTCACCTGGTGAACGGAATACATGTGACAGCTGAACTTAGGGTTGGAAATGAATGGACGCATAGCTAGCAACTAGCCAGATCAAACTCAATCTTGCTTATTTTTCATAATTTCATTGACCAAAGCGGTCCTTAAAGATAAAACCTATTGGTTATGTAAGACTAGACCAATTGAAAGTGGATAACCATGCAATATACATTACCATATAAATTATAACTGTTTTGTTGAGTCAAACGATGCGCGCGAGAAATATGTTTGGACCTTCTTCCGGGTACGACACGGACTGTACCACTAACGCGTCTTGACAACGGGGAAACTTCGAACAACGTGACCGCCATTGACAAAATAATGGAATTTAAACAAAGAAATTATATTTCTATAAATGTTTTACGTCTCTTTAATTCTGTATATAGACAATGTGTGTTTTGAAAATATAAAAATACATGTGATAGAATAAATCAGTTGTGTTAGAGGTCCGACTGTTCCTACTGCACGCTGATTGGATCTCGAGTAGCTGACGTCAGTGGAAGTTTAAAAATTCAAACATCTGCTTTTGTTGTGGAGGTGATACACCAGCGACCGCTACTGTTTTACAGGTTGGAACAACTTTATCCGACTTGTTTGTGACTTTTTGATAGCATAAATCTATAAAATGTCATATCAAAGCGTAAGAGTAGTCGAAAGTGACATCAAGAAAGTACTATAGTATTTGAGTTACGCTAACGCCAAGGCACCTTAGCAGGAGCCCTCATGCAGACTCACGTCTATGGTTTGTTTCCATGATGTCTAACCAGATGGATAGATTAATAATAGCTTTATTTTTGCTCATTTAAAATTTAATTTTACTACTGAAAGTCAGCATATGCAGGAAAATTTCAGTATAACATCATATGAAAGAAAATAACCCTGTAGTGATATTGCTTTATTTCAATTCTGTGTGAATCTAGTGTTACTGAACGTTTCAGACAGTATTTGTCTTACAGTGCTGTGTTGGAAACAATGGAGGTTTCAGAAGACCATCTAAAACTCATGGTGAAAACCTTCAGGAGAGAATGCTACAGGGTTACACAGTCTGAACGGACCTCCATTCATGGAGCTGATGGTATGCTTATGGTGCTGCAGCTGGCCATGGCACAAGTGAATAAACAGGTAACAGTTCATTCCCTTTCTATAACCACCCCTTTTTTTGCTTAGCAGTGCTTTTGCTGTATGTTCTGTGGCTGGTAAAATACAGTGCTGTCTGTGCCCAGATCACATCATCATGATGGTATAGTTCAATTGAACCATCAGGCAAACTGTCACCACCTCTATAAACTGATGATATTAGCACAAATTTCCGGCTGAGACTGCTCATGCCCCACACTTGGACTATGGAGGAAGGCCTTTCTGCTTTTTGAACTGATTGGTTCCAGGCCGTCAGTAATTATGGCTGCTGCTTTCACTGTTTTCTTTCTTGCTGTGACAGCAAGGCGGAGACTTCAAAGTGGCTCTGAGTGATGTCCTGATGGCCTGGAAACGGTTACTGTTAGACAAACTTCACCTGCCACCGCCCAGCTTTGCATGCTTGGAGAACTATGATCTCATCCTGGAGGTATACAAATCCTTCCTGAAACGCTCCAACACTGTGGACCTGGTTGATATCTTCTCTATGTACAAACAGCTGAGAGTGGACTCAGACCCAGAGGAACCTGTGAGCTCAGTGAGTGAGAGCTGCATTGAGTCAAACTGATGATGTTGATTGTGCATGATCAGATTGGCTACTGTGCTAGAGATAACCAGTTTTCCTCTCTAATATTTTTTTTTTCTTTTGCCAAGGTCCAGCTGTTCCAGTTCCTATCGGGCAGAACAGAAGCTTCAGAGATGCAAGAGTCCACAGTTCCATCTACACCATCCAGTAAAAGCAGAAGCTGTAGCTCATGGGTAGGCCTGGTCTTTCTTACAGCCTTTAATACATTAATAAAAATGACCATAAGAAACACACTCTCTTCACTTGGTCCCCAACCATAAAAGAAATTGAAATATGTTTTACTGGCAATAATCCATGCATTTATTTTCCCAGTCGTCAGTGGGCTTAATTTCTGTCTGCACTCCATCCTGTTCTTATTGACAGGAACTCTACATCATATCACTTAGATTTAAAGAGTGCATGGTGAATTCAATTACCCTGACAGATGTTAAAAACACAACATAATATGGGGCTGCACAAGAGCTTCTGTTACAGAGTCTCCTTCTTCCATTTTTTCTGTCACTTGTGAATTTATTAGTTTGTAGCAGAGGCTTGCTGCAGCATTACTAGCTGGATGATGTAATTTGGGAAATTTAATACAGATGGTCAGCTGCTGTTTTAAGTGTTTTTACAAAGGCAGTAAAACATCAAGCCAAATGTTTTATTAATGTATTTAATGTGTTTTCTAACCCAAAATCGCAACTGTGAACTTTTTACAACAGGTAAAAATGGCAGTCAGAAGGGTTTTCTGTTCTTATCTGAGTTTACTTGTGAACTCCAAGAATGACATGGCCTTGACGCTCATCCTTGACGTCCCCACTCGCACACTTGGACGACAGGCTTTTACTGACATAAAGCATGCTGCACAGAACAACAATACTTCTCTCTTCCTGGTAAGAAATTTGCATGCTTGTGATGCAGTGTATCTGAAATGAAAAACAAAAGTGACTATTAAATTCAATTAATCCACTCTCTTTCTCTCTACAGGCTGTGACTTCTTTTGTGAGGGCCGTCCAGCTTGGAGGGAAAGGCTATGCTCCCACTCAATCTGACCCACTGTGGAAACATATCAAGGGCCTGTCTGACTTTGTCCAGTTTCTAGACAACCTGGAAGAAATATTAGGCGAAATTCCTGACCCAAGGTACACAATACAGCTAAATCCATGGAGCAATTAGAAGCCGAGCTGCTCCCTGTTTTTGGGCTTCTTTTGAGGTTGTTGTCGGAAATAAGTGTGAGACATAGTGGCTATGTGTTTCATAGGAAAAAATCATAACTGATGAAGAGTAGCTTTTCTGTCAGGCTGTGCATTCCAAGAATCTACTTGCACAATGCATGTCATGTACAGGTACTATGATTTATTATACTATATCAAGGCATTCAATTAAATAATAATTAAAAAAAAATAATTAAATACAATATAGATACAGTGCTAAACAAATTTATTAGACCACCACCCAATTTAAAGTTTATGCCACGACCACCCTGAATTAACAGCACTGGTAATCATTTTGAAAGCGTTTTGTTGTCTGTCTGTCGATTTAACAATGGATGCATTGAGATATCTGCACCACATTTATATTGTATATCTTGGCATGGAGTAGAAGCCTATTGAAAATAGGTCACCTTGACCTACGTTTCCAAGATTAAATAGCATCAAATGGAGACATGACCCCTTCATTGGGATGATATATTTGCTTGAAAGGTCCTTGTTTAGTTATAATATCGGAGTACTTTCAAATATAAATATGTATGTAATAAGTTTTACACAGATGACAGATGTAAATTATAGGGTAGTAACTTTCAAGAGAATCTTACACTATATATGGACGAGTGCTATTGTGCCATTATGTTTTGTTTCTGTAATGGTTAATACATCTGTATGTAGAAGCACATATAACTGCAATTATATTTTTATTCTAAAACATGATCAGAATTATTATCCATGAATTATCAAATGTACTTTTTTACAAAAACTGAAAAAAAAAAAAAAAAAATAGTAAAGCATGTTTCAATTTCTTGATTCAGATGTGAAATTACAGTTATTCACTTGCATTCTTGAACAGAAAAAGTGGCTTTAGTGTTTGAATATTTTGCTTGACTAATTACTGATTTCTGAGAGAAGCCCATTGACCTGGCTCAAATTTTGGAATATGAAGGTAATTTCATTGTGAAATTCCTCATTCCTGTTGAAAATAGTGAAACACTGAGTGCTCACTGAAAATGAAATAGTCTACATTAAAGCACTTCATGATGCCTGATGGTCTCTGAAGCAAATAAGGAAAGCTGTTCTAATAAATTCTATATTGTATTATTCTTTCTACTACCAGAACAAAAAATGGTTTACTGGCTTTTTGTATGTAAATTGTATAGTAAAAAACAATAGCAGTTTTGAAATTTTATACAATATCCCAAAATTTTATACCATAATATTAAATTTACTCATACTCATGTCGTCAATGATTGCTTTGTTATCGTCATTACTAGTTTCCATGTTCTAGGTTGTCCCAGATGACATCAATCATGACGTTAATAATGACTGTAACTGACGTTAAAGGCTTTTAAACTATGTAACTGAAATTATTAGTAAAAGAGATTTCATAAAAGAATTCATAGAGTTGGAAGAGTTGTGTTTGGACTTTGGGAACAGTGTGCACTCATATGAATCCCAGATTATACAGCGGGTTTGGATCGCCAGAGGGCATGGTGATTTTCTGAGAACTCATCAGGACTGATTCGTTCTGGTGAACCGAACCTTCATACTAAAGCAGGACACCATCAAGCCACATACAACTTTTGAAATCTTCCTGTCTGCGTAATGCGGCTTATAATCGACAATATTATTATTAAAAAATTTGTATTTAAAATTATTATACTTTATAGTTGCATAAATATATTCCTATCCAGAGAAATCTTTTTGAGCTGATGAAGGAAGTACAGAGATTCCAAGAAAACTTGAGCACGTTTTGGTATCTGGCAGAAACTGAAGTCAAATACAGTGAAACTTGTGATTTATGTCTGAGTGCTTTTTTCACTGAATTACTTCACTTCTCCCTGCAATTCAAGTTCAGGTTAATATTAGTTTCCTGGTCAATTCGATTCCAATGAATTGAGTTAAATTCTGAAAGTTAAACTCAACTGAGGGGGGAGTTTTACAGGCCTGGCAGACACCTGTACATTGAAATCACACCTTTGATCATAAAATCCCACCTGTCCCACTGTGGCCAATTATGATTTCCTTCAAATCCCTGTAATAGCTTCCATCTAATCTCCTCATGATAACATTTGGATTGCTAAAGCATGTTCATCTTTGCAACATCAAAGCCTGTCTTTGTTAAACAACTTGTTCCTTGTTTGGTGTGCTTACTTTGATGAATTATCATCAAGCTTCAAACTCCGCCGATCATTCTCCATACCATTACAGATTATTTTGGATGTCAAAGCCTTTGGCACTACAACAAAAGTGGTTATCAGAAATAATTTAGCTATTCAGTCATGTGAGGGCTAAGCTTTGAGGTGAAGCTGTTGAAGGCGTTCTTTGTAGCAGTCCCAGTAGCAAGTATGGCCTCATAACAACACATTGTGATGTTTGCGTAGTAGTGGATTGATTTTTGCTGCCCCGTTGAGGGTTCTCAGTTCATACGGCCTGATGAGATACTGATGAACTCTGCCAAAATGTATCTTTCAGCAGTCAGTGACTTTACACTCTCAGTGGAGTACTGTATTTCTTCATACAAATACCTTCTATGGAGAGTTCAAGGCCTCTTGTTCACTGAACATCTGTTTTCCCAAATGATTCTGTTACTGAGCCCTGTTCAATCACATCATTGCTGGGTCAAGGTCAGACTGCCGCCTTTCCATCTTACTGCATTTTCTGATCTTTACTTACATGCTTTAATGCACTTGACTATAAGTAATGTACAGAAGTAATATGTTACTATGATTTTTGGACACTCTGTGCTGACAGTGGATCAAACAAAGACCCCCAGAACCATAAAGAGAAAAACCCTGTCAATCATTGGGTGCAGTGACGGTGCCCAGGGTGACTTTTACAGGGATTTGGAGCATATTTTCACCTTCATAAATGTTAACATTGGCACTCTTGCATTACAGTGAAATAAAGCTCAACTGGATGTTAACACTGAAACAATTACTCTGAGCTCTTAAAGTCAGTGTCCAATTAATTGAAAGTGAAGCTGCAGTATATCTTCTGAAGACATCCAGACTAAGGCCCTGGCTTTTCTGGGTTTTCACATTTTGGAGAAAGTTATTCATGCTGGCAAATATTGGCTGAACTTTTGAACACTATTAATTCAATCCAGAAAACCTGAATGTGTGCTCTGCTGGGGAAAAAAAGCCCACCGCTTTCCAAAACAAATGCACATTTTTCTCTGGTCAGAGCACAATGCTGCCCTCCAAACACATGTCATTGTGACTGCCCTCTCTGTGATTCTTAGTGTATGTGGAGGCCGTCTGGTGGCTACTATCAGAGCAGCGTTGGTGAAGGGACGCAGCAGTGGAGATGCTGTTTACACTGCAGCTGAAGAAACAGCACAGGAGCTAAAGGAGAGGATCTGCCAACTCCACCAGATCCAGAAACAGACTACTAATGGAACCAGTACAGGGATAAGTCCTGCCAGGGTAATGTATAACCTCTTCCTATCCAGCCACGAGCTACATTTTTTGGCTTCAGTGTCACATTATAGATGGTTATTTACTCTCCCAAAACCCATACCTCCTTTCACGGTCAGCAATCTGAGTTGACAGTATATTGATTTTAGTTGTGGTGTTGTTGCTCTCTAGCCAAAAGCTTATGTTGTTAATCATGCCACTGCATATGGAGGGCGGGACACTGTGAAGGTGCTCGTGGCATTGCTGGATGAAGAAGCCCTCACTCCTCCCTCACGGAACAAGGCAGACCTGCTGTCTGAGGACCAGCCTGTCCTCAGTGGAGCTGAGGGGACCTGTTTGCTCACACTGTTCAGGTTGGTACATACAACTGATTATATTTGCAGTGTATAAGGTGTGGTATATGATGTGATTGATTTCAGGGATAATTTCTAAAAATCATTCATAATCACAGCCAATGATAATGGGGTTTGTTTGAATACTATGTTTCCACAAGAAGAGTCTCTTAGTAGCAAATCACAACTGTAAGTGATACATAAAGAAATGAACATAAGATTTATGTAAATCTTCATAAGTAAATGAGATATAAATAAATGAAAGTAATTTATATTGAACTTAGTGTCAGATTTCCTAATTCAGCAGTCTCGGTGGTGAAGAAAGCACACTTGCTTGTGTGAAAGTAGTGACTACACACAGTCACTTCTGTTTTATTAGTGAGCATCTCACTACTGACAACAGGCAGAATATGCGGTGAAAATACACACTTTTCCCCTGCAACTCCTGTCAAAACTGAAAGTTACAGGGTCTGATGCCATCAGGGAAAGTGAAGCCTAATTATCATGGTAATAGGGGCTGCCATGTTGCCTCTACAACACTCCCCAGTGCAGCAGAGCCACGTCTGCAGAATTTTAACAGTGATTGGTGATTACAGCTGTCAGTCTCATAGTTAAATTCTCCCAACCTGTCTCAAACTGGCTGAAAATCTGGCATTAGGGTGTGGAGTTTCTGCAGCCTGTGAAAAGATTTAAAAATGACATTCTTACTTCCTGTCAGACCACTTGAATTACAATATGCTGAAAATGAATCATGGATATTTTGCAAATTAATGCCAATAAACCAATACGTTTTTCAAATGAAAATAAATCTACAAGGTTTTTTCAGACTGAGAAACCCCATTAACCTGCAATTAGATCAACAAGAGACAGTAGAACTCACTGAAACCAACCACTTTACTTAAAACTGTATGAAGAAAATCCTTCCACACGGCACTGAAAAAATTCTGTTCAAACATTTGAAACAAAAACATGAAAATAACTATGTTTATTAACAGCTGTGGGTAGACTAATTCATGTCTGAGATGGGTGATGCTAATTGGCTGGGGGGGGGGTTACCCAAGAATCATCTTTGTCCTGTCTCATGAAAAAAAAAAAGGGGGGGGTGGTCTTTAACTCACTCTTTGATTCAGAAGCACAGTTATTTGGGTGGTGGGACCATGTAACCCAATAGTTTTTATATTTTATAAACCCTCTTGTATTTGCCTCTCACTGTGGTTTGCTCCTCAGATCCCCTGAAGTGTCCACTGGATGCTCTCCAGAGCCCTTGACGAAGAGAGTCCAGAGTCGACTAGACCTGCTCAAACCTAAGGTAACATGGGCCCCTTTGTCCAAAAGCCTAAATCCAAACCATCACTTACTTCAAATTGAATCAGATGTACAAACACTGAAAATAATGTCTTTACATCCTGCAATTTCTCCCTGGTATTATATTATTTATTTGCTTAGCCGAAGCTCACATCTTAACAGACTTCCACCATTCACGTTTGTACAGCTGTGTTTTAGCTCTCAGTGTTGGTTTGAGGGTGCTGTTTAAATCCATGGCATAAAACTACTTACTCATGGGGGATTCAAACCATTAACCAATCCTGATGATAAGTTATCCTATTGTCAGGGCTCAGGTCCGTTTGCTAACTGTGCATATTGTAATGTGGCACATATAGGATACTGATATCTTGGTCTTCCTTCCTGGCCGTGAGCTCAGCATTTCTGTTTATAATTATCATGTTTCCTGGGATCAGTGTGCAAGAATCTTTAACAGCTGAGCATATTTTGTTCTCTGTTGCCTTCAAAATCTGTTTATGACAAGAATTTCTGTATCCGACTGTGTGATTAAGCACTTTCCATCATTGTAACATATACGACACAACTGCTGAGTCACCCCAAAAATAGGCACATGAGCAACTTTACATTTGAAGGTAGGGCTGATCTTGATAAACACGAACTAGTTCCACTGTGTGAACTGCAACACACATTTGGTGAAATGGCTCCTTTATTTGATTGCACTAGCAGATGTCATTTTAGCTCCCCACAATCTGGCTGCCTTCCTGTTTGAGTGCGCTGTAATGGTCCCTGGGCAGCTCACCGCTTCCTGAACTCGGTGAGCGGAAGCTTTCTGCATCAATTTCACTTTGAAGATGCCATATCAGTCGCGTAACTCGACTAGCAAGGGAAACTTGAAAGGTTATTGTTTCCTGTTGTCTGCTGAATGACTTTATCCTAGACTTCTCCAACAGTTTCATCATGCACTGACGTCAACTAGCACACACGGCGATGAAGAGATTTAGTTTCTGCATTTGGGACATTTCCAATATTTTTCCTCTCTGTGTTCAGATGATCCAAACACACCGAAATAACTTTTACTACAACTCTTACTGCCAAGTTAGTGTTGCTCTTCTGTGATAATGTTGTTTTTAATTATAAAGTTAAAATATTTACCTTTATTTTCAATCTTACTCTAACATTCTTTGATAGTAGTGGTGCATCTGTTACCCATTCTCACTTCTATCACCTGCATGTGAGCACACATGTCAAAACACAAAGCCAGAGAAACTGTTGCACCTGCTTTTGGAAGTATTTTCACTCGTGTCTTGATCAGGTGTCTCCAGCATCGGGTCAGGCAGTGCGCAGGAGTTATTTCAGGATAGCCTCCCTCAGAGGAATGAGGGCCGTCTGACCACATGGGGCCACATTGGGCTCCCACCTGTTGTAATTGGATTAGTTGTTCTCTGTCAGTCATAGTTTGGCTGTGTTCATTCCACAATATCTTCCCTTTATTTCAAGGGCGTTTCAGATATGATTTATTAGCATGCAACCAGGGCAGCATGCATTTTCAGCTCCGTTATTGAAGTGTGCCCTGGTCTTAGGGCTACTGTTGTTTTAGGTGCTCTTTTAAGAACTTCTCTTGAAAAGCACAAAGGCTTTGATCCCTTTGTGCTTTATGGACCCACCCAGCTTTGCTCGTTGTATTTTTTCCCTCAGATTTCTCCTCCCTACTGTGGCCCACTGGCCTGAAGGGTGAAATCCTTGGATTGTGATAATCCCAAGCAGGCGTAGATCAAACAGTGGATGAAAGCTGTGTATCTGTGTGCTCCGGGGCCAGGATTCAGGCCTTCACTTGCATATAAAAACTAACCAAAAATGCTTTTTTTAAGTTGTTGAACTGCTGTCTTACGCATGTATTGTGTGAAGTTAAGTTGATGTTTAAGTCTCAGGATTCCTGTGCATTTGAGAGAAGTGTTTAATTTGTTTATATTTCATTGTCAAGGAATGGATAAGTGTGGGGGGAAAAAGAAAACAGAATATGTCAAAATATGTTTCCAGACTTTTGCCGCTATTGCGTGTCCTAAATTTTTAATAATGAACTTATTATACAAGCAGAATGATTTATATAGCATTTTATAGTATTTTCAGCCTGTACATACAGCATGTTTATGATACTACAGTGTGAGGCACATAGTCCTACAATCTGTGTTGCATTAAGTCATACTGAATCTGAAATAATTTTATTTTAATTTAAAGCCGATGTCAAATAAAAAATTCACTCATCATTTCTATGAAAAGGTTGTTGGTTATAGTGTGGCTTTGTTTAAGTGGTATTTATGTTGTTCCCTGTTATTGTCTTTATGCTACGATCATCAATTGACCTTTTATACATGGTCAGAATTTAACTCCAATGTAAACTGTTGGATTTTAATGTCATTTATTTATATATGAAAACCTATTTGTAGACAGAAGCCATACATGTCTGAAAAATGTGCTGAAAAGTGCAAAAGATTGATTCTGGAAAAAATGTAACCATGGAAAAGGTGTAGGAGTCCTTAATTCAGTCAAGACAACTTGGACCTTGAGTTTAACTGTTATACTCACTATTTTCATTATCAAGCAGGGAAAAACTGCAGAAAGTTGACATTAAACACCCCCGTCTCAGTTTCACATGAGAGTCAGATGTCTTGTGATACTTTGTACATCCTCCTCTGTTTTTAAGCAGTTGAACACATCTTTAAATTTTAATGAGTGAGGAGGGTTTTGTGTCTAAACCAGACGTCTTGGCCACTGTCCCCGGTAGCCTTTAATACTGATCAACAACCATGTCACTATATTGTTTTGGGTTTATCTGCTTTTGCAGGTTAGAGACAGAGTCATTCGATCTCAGTTTGCCTGCACTTACAAAGATGAAGATGAACTACCGCTCAACCGTGTGCTGGACTTTCCCACCACCAGCCAGGTGTCCACCTGTGTGCACCCAGCTCCCAAATCCAAAATCACCCCAGTGGTAGATGAGGAATGCACCTCTGATGTGGAGCCCACAGCCACAGGTACAGATTTATCCCTACTTTGAAGATGTCTTTTAAGTACTATACTTCATGCAGAGAAAAGATCAAATTATCATCACGAGCCATGCAATGTTCTTTCTGTGCTGGCCCTTTTTCTGCTGGGATAGTCTTGTTTCCTCTGACGCCATAGAGCTGGACTGTGGCCCAGGCACACCTTCTCAGCTCCAGCCTTGACCCCTTCCTAGTCCCTGCCCTGGGACTGGTACTTACCATCAGCCATTAAATGAATCCCTATTCCATAAAACCTGCTAACCCCCACATCTGTTGTAAAAACTAAAGAGCACACACAGACTTTTGCCCATTTCCCCTTCTGTCTTTTGTTCCGTGGGAATCCAGGCTGTGCTCCATCAGGTTACATGACAAATGTTAAATTTCAGCTTCATAATATAAACACACAGCCTGCTTCGACTGGCTGCTAACGTCAGCAATTTCGTCATAAACTTTTCCCCTTTTTTTTGACCACGGTGTCACACTTGCCTTTGCTTTGTCTTTTCAGCCAAGCTTTCCCTCGAAAGTCCAAATAAGGAGCAGAACAGAGTGCACCAGGGGGCAACTCTTAGGACAGGAAGTGGAAATGCCCAGAACAGAGATGCAGGCCCGAGAAGGAGAAAGGAACCTGGCATTCAGAAACAGAACAAGGCTAACAAGAGGAAACAGGTGGAATCTGACCAATATGGTGGATCAGAGAACGAGCCTCCACAGAAGAAACAGCCAACTAGTGTCTCAGTCAAAATGCCTGCTAAAAATGTAGGCAAGGCTTCAACAAAAAAGCTGATTAGTGGACAGGCCAAACTCACCAGCTTCTTCAGAGTCTAAGGGATCACCTAACTGGTTGGATGAAGTTGGATTTCAGCTGTTTCTTATAGAAGATTATGTTTTAATTTGGACAAAACAAGTATTTGACAAAGTTATCATGGTTTATCAAAGATCTGATGCTCTCAGCCAGAAAGAATATATGCATGTTCTTCAAAGGTCGAGTTATTCCTTTAGTTGATTATATTAAAATGTCAGAGTAAATATGAATGACAAGTTCAACCAAGGAAAAGTCTAGCAATCAACAGAGCATTTGATTCGATTTGAAAAGTGTTTTTTGCATTTTGTCTTTTTAATGAACAAATCCATCATACATTGTCTTTTTTTGTTTTACTTACTGAACATTTCAGCAATAACAGGCATCAGAAGTGAAATAGTTCTTGCATTTCATGGCAGATCACTGACTATATTTTTCCAGCTTTTGTCTTTCTGTTACTAATAAGACTTTATTCCATCACAAGTTCTACTGTTTGACTCTTTAACTTAAAATTATACAGTTGAGTCAAATATGTAAATATGATACAATCTTGATTTTGAATAAACTTTTATTTTGTTTTACATGTTTGGGGACTCTCATTCTCTGCAAGGAGATATATGAGGAAGAACTATTTATAGCACATTCAGGGGAGATGGCAGCATTAGGAAATATTTATACTTCCCAGCAGGGCCGGTACACTCTTCCTATCATACATCGCAGCACTGCAAAGAGAAGGGAAAAGTGAAAGATTGATTGATTGAAAGACCGAGTACAATAGAAATCTGATTTATGCAAGTGGAAAGATTTTTTTTCAGATTTTGTTAGACACATGGATTAGTAGATACATACTGTCGAGGTCGGTGTCTCGGCGATCTATCTTCAAACTGTAATCGGCATTGTGGCCTGAGTTTTGGTCTGTGAGCAAAGATAGGCTCCGGGTAAAGGCCGGGTTCAGCCCACGAGCACTGTGCCCTTTCAGCCGCATGTCCTGGAAAGCAGAATTGATCAGTAATTAACATGACAGTAAAAACCACACACCTCCACATAAACCCTGGATAACTAGCCAGCTGCATAACGCAAACAGCTTTTAAAGGTTATCTTTTCACTTGCAGCACAGGTGTTGGACTTGTCTTTAAAAGATGGTCCAAGCCACAGGAACCCCAAATGGAAGAAATGTGTTTCCCCGTTTTTTACTATATCACAGTGGCCCGTTTTCCTCCACAGCCGCAGTTCACCCAGATGGCTTTGTTCTCTCCATTATGCCTGTTCCCCATTACCGCAGAGATAACCACTATGTTCATGACACACAGGAGACACAGCCGCCAGATAAACTCTTTACACGTCTCAGCCAAACGTTTGAGGGAGCACAGAAATATCATCATTCTTCCCACTGTGATCCTAACAAACTTTTATAGGCTTGTGATCATTTGACCTTTTCAGCTAACACTATTTCCCGGTTTTCCAGTGCTGCTGTAAAAGAATTTCATAGAAGTGTATGAAATATTGACTTAACATTGAGGAGAGTGGCCAAATGAAAAGGGTCAAAGATTCAATCACAGGACTGAGATACTGTGCTCTTTGTTGTTTTTGAATGACTACGCTGTCTATGACTAGCTGAGCATGTTTATAAAAAAAATCTTTTGCCAGTGAAGGGTTATGATGCATGACTCTTACTGCCTGCATGACTGAAAATAATAAATACTCATATGAGAACAGATACAAATAGTTCTAAAACTGCCCTGTATAGAGTTAATTCTAGTAAATTATAATTTACTTTGTTTCTCAGTTAATTCCTCTATTATGAGCCTAAAAAGAGTTACTGTCCTCAAATCAAAGAGCTTCATGCCAAGTTCATGAATATTTAGTTTCAATTTTAGATATAGTGCTAAAAAAATAACTTAGAACATAACAGATGATGCTTTTTGATTTGAGGACAGTGACTCTTTTTAGCTTCGTAATAGAGGAATTAAATTATCTTGATTCACTTTGATTAATGTTTCTGTCACAACATATAATAAAGTGTTTCGAATGTAATTTTGAACAGCTGTGGGGAAAGGCATGTTTTTAAGACATTTCCCCCCCTTAACAGTTGTTGCATTTGTGAGACAACTTCCTATACAATATTCATATATGAATAAATATTTTATTTGGAGTACTTCTCTGCTCTCATTTTTTTTAAGTTTGTTTTTTTTTTTTTGTTGATGACTGAGTAGTCTGTTAAAAAATGCACATCTAGCATGAGCATAATCTTATGTTGAATATTTCAGCTCCTACCATAAACATATTTGTATTTTCCAATAAAAAAAAAAAAAGCTTGACTTTTTTAAAATGTAATTTTTAATGCGGTATGAACAACCATTAAACTTTCAATTTATTTCAGAGGTCCTTTTTTGTATTGTTTATGTGAAACTGTGTTTGTGTTGTTGGATGCCAGTATCTCAGAGACATATATTGTATTTAAAATCTCATAGAGAAATAAACCACTGGTTCACATACTATTAGAAGTCATTTTTGCTAAAATGCTCCTTTAGAGGCTTCAGGTTTTAATCAGGAATTGCGAAGTGACACTTACTGAGATAATGATAACTTTGGGGTTTCCTTCTTCATCCCTGATGTTGTTGTCCAAGACGAGGCTTCGCCGAGGGTAACTCAAAGCCCGTTCAGTCATGGGCTCGTCACTCATGGACAAATCCAGTCCATCCTGATCTGTTGCTTCAATTTTATTTGCAGGCATGGCCACAGTAACCAAGTGGTTGTTCAGTTCAGAGAACAGGACTAGAGTAAACAAGACGGAGTAGACTGAGATCATGGTAATCTACAATAT
Organism: Maxillicosta whitleyi; assembly: GCA_029822895.1. Taxonomy (NCBI): domain Eukaryota; kingdom Metazoa; phylum Chordata; class Actinopteri; order Perciformes; family Neosebastidae; genus Maxillicosta; species Maxillicosta whitleyi. The sequence continues at coordinate 11,605,362 of JAPSES010000120.1, read as the reverse complement.
TTGGTTTCTCAGAGCAGACTAGTTTATTTTGTCTTGCTTAAGTAGTGATGTGTCTGAGTTCTGAGCTGTCTTATATACCGAGGGAGATAACACTTGACTAACAATGTCAAATATTTCAATGTAAAAACCATTATGTAGCCTGCTGAGATGCATCCATCTTAAAGACCTGGGGTTACAGGGTGGCAGAAAATGTTTTAAGAAGTACATATACTTCTGTTCATATCTTGGAAGAAAGAAAGGGACAAGCTTATTTCATCTTCTTACTTTTAAATGGCTTCAGAGGGACAACATGGTGGGGTTTTTTTTCAACACAGGGAAATGAAGTGGGCTCTTAAGAGATCAGAGGGTGGGAATTATTTATTATATCTTCCTGTACACTCCACATGTTTAAATGAACCCAGTAGAAAACATTGACTATGCCTAAGAAAGATGCCCATTGAGTGTTTTAAGTGAGTCATTTTCTCTGAATGGCATCAGAGGCTTTACATGGCTGAGTGAAATCCCATGACGGATCACTCGTAAAGGTCAGCAACACGTAAAAAAAATCCCTATGCTCCTGCTATTGATGGGGTCACACTATTACAGAAAATGATGAGTAATTTCAAAGAGAGAATCTGATATACCAATATACCAAAGCCTTGGGAGCACTGGGTCGACCAACAGCTGATGATAAAAGGTGGAAAATCAAAGGGCTTTCATGTTGACCCAGCTCCATGCAGGCTTACCTTATTAACATCACAGGAGCCATAGAGCAGGAGAAACGGAACATGAATAATAGCTATTGAACCCAGCTGAAGTGATTTTGCTTGGAGCGGTCAGCCTTTATTTTCTAAGTATTATTGTTGGAGGGTAAGGACTTCTACTGAGGGACTGAAGTTGTCCATAGGGGCACGACTGTTCCAGCAGAAGCACAACTGAACTCTTGAGCTCTTTGCTTTGTTGTTGTAACCTTTTTTGCTTTTTTCTCTCTCTGATCATTTCTCCATTTTCTTCCCAAATTTCTCATTTATCTCAAAGACATCCAGTTGCTGTATTAGTATTCAGGTCCTATGCAAATATGTACCATACTTATGTACTGTTATGTATAACACAGATCAATACAAGTCCACCTGATCCAAGACTTCTGGCCTCTATTAGTTTCTCACACTCTGAGTGGTGGTTAAGGTCTTTATCTGGTGATTGTATTATTTTTCCCTGCTTTGAATTTCTAAGAAATAATTATCATAACTCTCTAACAAGGCACATTTGCAAAAAAAGTCAACAGTTGTTAAAATCTTATGAAGACCAGATGTGATTCACTCGGTATCCATGCACATTATTTAGTAAATCTTTATGTTTAGTAGACAAGTTTCCACAACACAGCTCATGAAATCTTGCCAATAGTCTGACTACTGACTGAGCTGTCACACTGTTTACAGTGTTGATCTTGCCTGCAAGAATGCACCTTTGTGTCCAGATTCTATTAGAGTCTATGCATGTTTTAAGTTTTGACCTAGAGAAAACCTGCAGAGTAGCTTCTCTCAGTAGCTCTGTCAGCTGCTCACATCACCTGTCATTTCCTGGTGCTGTATTTCAGTCACACCACCTACAGATCTCTGTGTAAAGAGGCCTCAGAAGTCTGGGCCCAATGACATCAGTAGCAGCATTGTTTTATTTCCTCCAAGGGTCAGCACATTATTTCCTTGCACTGTATTTACACATTGCCCTTCATCACTGACACTCATCTTCTAATGAAAGTAAAAAAAAAAGTAAATAAATAAAACACTAATGCAGTGTCACCTTTGCAGTGACACTGGTGCTTGTGGACTGTGATGCACTGATGCTGCATGTATGATGTTTCATGACTGTGTATGTGTGTATACTGTTGGGACTTCAGCTGTGCCAGATGCTGGTGTGCTGCATTCAGCAGAGATGCAGGAGCAAAGGGGGGGACCGCATTTGGGCAGGATTTTTTGTTGCCCAGAGAACAGACCATGGTTTCCTGGAACAATGCAGCTGATGAGAGTCTCTCCAAGGAAAATAAGGCTCTGACATCATGGGTTCTTAAAGCACACAGCTGAGCCAACACTCTCTCCTGCTATAATCAAGCTTCAGTGAATTTCCACTGTCGACTGAAATTGAGAAAGAGGGAGAATCTCCCCCAGTGGTTTAGACACTTTTTTTCAAATGCTTTAATCTAACTGCTAATATTCCCATTACAGCACAGGGCTCACAGCACGCTTTCTGGATCCATGTGTTTCTATTTCCTTTTACGTTTGGCCTTGGCTTACACTAACAATAAAATGTGACACAAGGCTACTTATAAATTTGTCACAATCAACTCATCATTCGCCAAAACAGGCTTATACCCTGGCTTATACCCTCAGGATAACTGGGGAACATTTGGGATTATCAACAACAACTGCTGAGTTGACAAGAGCAGCAGCAAAAGTGAAAGCCAGTAAAGTGAAATCCTGTGTGTCCTATTGGAAAAAAAAGAATGGTTGAAGACTGATGAAGCCTTACAACCACTTTTCCTGTAAAACAACCAGTAGAATAAGTAGTAAAATTGGTGAGTGTAGTAAAACAGACCACAAGGTCATTCAAAAGACAATTGTGTGCTTAAGATGAGGAGTTGAAGAGTGTGGAGAGATTGTATTTCAGAGCTCAGTCCAAATCTATGTCCTTAGATGCACTTGAATCCTGAGTACATGCAGATCAATGGGAACAGATTGTGTTCACTCCAGAAGCAACCTGGTTCTTGAGGTTATTTAAACATCTTCGTGTTGCACTTCTTGAGCCACCATATAATCGAAAATTAGTATATAATAGCATATACAAAGTTCAAGGCCCCTGATATTTTCATTTACAATAATTACAACTGGATGATACTGATGAACTAGCGGATACATCCATATTCACATGTAATTGGGTTATTTATTATGGCTTGGTTACTTGCTAGTCCCCTGGCCTTTCTGCACACAGTTTCTCTCTGATTTATTTGAACTCTAAATCTTGCAAGCTTGCAAACTGAAATTAGACCATTAGGGTGAGATAATTGATTATATATTAGTTATCTGGACGGATGAAATAACATCCAGGATGGCACAGATGGTCAGGTCCTCACAAACCTCACTGTTTGCTCTACATTTTCATCTCTGCCGTCTGCTGAGCGCTGGCCAGAGGTCCAATTTATTAGGGTTTGGTTCTTATCTTATGTAAGCTACATCCATTTAAAAAATGCTGACAGTGAGTGAGACCTCACTGCTGTCACTGCAAGCATCATCCAAAGAGCTGAACATGCAGCTCTGGCCTCAGGGAGCACCACACCCCACTCTTATTTGCTTTGGCAGACTCTTGCACCTCTGAGGAAGTATCACTTTGTCATTCAGCACACACACAGTTTCATCCTGCATGGTGCACAAAGCCTCAGTTTGAGCTACAGCTTCATCCATAGCTGAAACACCATCATACATTTGCACAAACTTAACACAGACAAACCTCTACTTAATAATTGCCTTTTGTTTACGTATGAAAACATAGGGTTTTCCATAAAAGCTGTATAGATTTGTAGTGTTCTGCTTTGTAATGGGGACAGTAACATCTTTACAGGAGGATGTTTTACAACTGTATGAACACTCTGCGTCAAAGAATTCTCCAGCCATTTCTGTGATGTTGACAAGTGGTTTATTCAGCAGGAATGGTGAACAATTTTGTCAGTATTTTTTTTTTCTACAGAAGGCAATCAAGCACCATAAATAACAGCGCTGTAATCAAACAGTTTCTTGGACAGTGAGCTTACGGAAGTAGCTTCTCTTTAAACACATCACAGAGTCATAAATGTCTCATTAACTTCCACATTTTTAACTTTATTCATTATTTCACACAAATGACCAACAAAAATGTCTGAATGATTCCTAGTGAGACGGTTTGAACTTGGTTGCTGTGGCTTTCTTCACTGCTGCTCCAAATATAACACATATAATAACAAACTTCACTTCAGCTCACATTACTATTTATTACACAAGCTGTAATTCAGGTACCAGAGACAGTGTGTGAAGGAAGAATTGTAGCTGCAGTGCAGTTCAGACAGGGATGGCATCACTTAATATTTAATGAATTGGTCATAACTTTAGTTCATGACATAACATTGCTGAGTGAAGCTTATTCTGATCTTTGGTTTTGTATAGTACATCTGAAGACCTAGTGATGTTTTCTCATTCCAGCCGCCAGGTGGACTGATGAGAAAATTTGCAAGAACAGACATAAAAGCACAAAATTCATATTCCCATTTGAAAACCTTGAGTATTATAGATTAAAAAAAAAAAAAAAAAAAAAAAACACATTGAGAAAACATGATTTACTCCAGAGAGCTGCTAAGAAATCTTTTGAACAAAGTAAATTAAAACTCCTGGCTTTCTTTTTAAAGTGAGACCATGTAACTTTCAAAAACACAAGTGTGATAAACATGCCATCGCTGTTTTAATTGTTGCTGTAGGGTAAGTAATATATGCTAGCTAATTTTAGCTACCTTTAACTTGCAGTAACTTGTAACTTTTTGGGCTCTGTGCTACTTTTTGCAGCATTAAGCAATGTTATAGCATACTTCAGATTATTGTTATATAATCTTATTTTAAAGCAACTGTCTGTTTAACTATGCTTAAATTTACATTTAGTTTTAATGTTCTATTATACTGCAGTTACCATTTGTGTACACAGAGGTTCCTTTTTAGTAAAAGTTACATAGTCTCGCTTTAAGTGATTCTAAATGGTCAACACCTTAGCTTTGAGTGAGATGCATGTGCACATACACCTCAGGACAGACAAAAGCATACTATGACTTTTAACAATCTCAATACAATTGGAAGAATCACAGTTCACAGTACTTTTGTCAAGTTTTTTTGTTTTTTCTTTTTTTTTTTTTTTTTTTTTGTTTTTAGTTTTTTTTTTTTGACATAAGGGATCTATATTGAGAAAATAATTTAAAAACAGTAGAAAAAATAGCATTTTGCCTTCTTGGGACCATAACATGGTATTTTATTTTTTTTCTCCATGCATTCACAGATTTCACACAGATACATTTACTCGCTTACACTACTACCTTATTGAAACAGCTTACAAATAAAAACACTATTAAATGGTGGCCACAAGGCTGTGCAAAAGGGAAGACCTCCAATATAAGCCCTGCCATATGTCTGTCTTAGCCATTTCTTGCAAGTAACAAACTACAAAATAGCACCATTATACAGTGGATAGGATTCTTAATAGTTTTGTTATATGAAACCATCATGTACAATGAATGATAGTAATGCATAGGTTAACATAAATGGGAGTACTGTTTTGATTATACACAGACAGAGGAGGCAGAGCCAGAGAAGAGATGCCTCAGGGCTGTATGCAATAGCACGGCTGTATATCTGCATGGGGGCTTGTACAAACAGCCATTACTGTCAGTGTTCATGCAAGATATTCTCAGAACCTGATAGAGATATTGTGTGCATGTGATCATTGCTCAGTTACACAACTGCTATTTAGATTGTGGGCACTTTGCATGTGTGTTTGTTTACTGATGGACTGTGTGTAATGTCTAACATCTCTGGAGTACACGTAATTTTGGTTTGCAATATTTACCAAATCGTTTAAACTGATGGACTTTGCCACAGGTGTTGTCAAGATTTGTTACAGTTGCCCTAATAGCAGGCAATGCAGTCCATGTGACAACTGCAGTACCACGTTATGAAACTTGCTAAATAAATCACAGGCTAAACCTGTTCGATCATAACAGTTTCTCATCTATATGGCTATTGTTAGAGCCCCCTTGTCTTCCTTTAGGCTTCAGTATTGACAGACTTATGAACATTTTAACGTAGCTTAACTGTTAGTTTTGAAAGAAAATATAAAGATATTTGCAAAGATACTATGTTACTGGCTTTAGCTGATTCTGGTGGGTTATTGGAAGAGCTACTGTGACTGGATCTTCATGACTCAAACATAAACTTAAACACAGGCCTCTGCTCAGATTCAGATGTTGATCACTGGTGGTTAAAAAAAAAAAAGTTTTGGCAATAGTGCTGACAAGCGGAAAGGATGCAGAAAACAGACCTTTTGCCTGATTGTTGGTTTTTGACTTATTCCACTGATTTATGCCAAATGCACTTTGGATCCACTGAATGACCCATTTTGACAATCAAACATGCATCAGTGACCGGCCAAAAAAACCTTAATTCAATTTTGCTCCTGGTTAATATGTTCTACTGCTTTCAAAAATAAGCAAAAGCACAGTCTTATTTTTGTAGTCCTGCACTTCCCACCTTTAATAAAATCCCCTGTAATGTTGCTTGATCTGTTGTTACAGAAGTGTTTGGATTGTATGCACAGTCCTCAGGTTATCCACACTTCCTGAGGCTTATGAGGGATTTGGATCAGACTCAAACCTGCTAGGGACTCCATTTAGACAGAAGAACCCTGACTTGAATTTAATCATTCAAATGTAGGGATTCCATTTGGGTTCAAGGTAAAATAACAACAACTGTGCTTCATGCCCTACATTGAACCACCACGTCTCTTCTGTAAAACAAACCTTGTTGTTACTTTTTTAGAAATATCCCCAGTAATGCATGGCGCATAAATCATTTGTACTCTAAAGGTAAGATGAGATTCTGACTGGGATAGTAACATGTGACCAGTGATAAAGTATCCTGTCTTACCAAAGAAGTAAATTAATCCACTGTCAGAGTTACAGGATTTACCTCCACAAAGTTCAGGGGACAGGACAGACCACTGATTCACATACACACTCTGCTGCTCTGTGATTGGCTGAAGCCCAGATCCGTTCCCACCTTCCTGGAGCCAGGGGATGCTGCAGCTCACACATGGAGGTATAATAAGCTCTTGTTTGTGTCTCAGCAGCTAAACTAGTCTGTTACATTGCGTTAACAAAGAATTCCTCCCGATATGGAATGGTGCAGTGTATAAAATAATCACAAGATCCCTCGTCAAAACCTTTAACAACTCTTAGCTCATTTTGAAGAGCTTTTTCGGACCACTGTTATATCCTCTTTGCTTTGTTTTACAGTGAACCATTCCACAGGGGTACCAGGTAAGGCCGCTCCCTTCTCTCTTCTCAAGTCGCTGGGAATTTTGTCCATTCGCTCCTTCTCTACATTCTGTAATTTCTGCCCCCTGTGTTGCCTCGACTTGAATTTTTCTGATGCACCTCCTGCAAGAAAATTAAAGCACATTTTGAGACATACATATATCACAGGTAGATTTAGTATAAAGTGTGCAAGTTTGGGTTTCTGAAATCTGTGCTTGTGTCAAAAAATACACAGTTATACTTCTGAAGATGCAAACTAAAACTGAAAAGGGAATTAAAAGGATGGTCTATGCAACATTCACACTGCAATGCAATCCACAAATGAACAAATAGAAGAGGGATGTCACTGCACAAGTGCACAGACACACTAAAATGTGGTATGCGTGCTTCATCCTCCAACCTCCCTATGGTGAGATGCCAGAATTTCAGCACATAATGTACAGTAGCAGAGTGGAGATTCTGTCTGGGGAGCATGAGTGCCACTGGCTCTACCACAAAAACCACTTAGTTCCCTCTCCTGCTAATGGTTTTCTTTTTTAAGAGAAGGGTAAAAAGCACACGGTCGAATCTTAAAAGGATCACACTCTTGCAGGTTGGCAACTTGAGGATGAAACAGAGTCTGCATTTAGACCTCACAGTTTTCTTTCTTTGGCCAAGAGATTAAGATTTAAGAAGAAATGACAAACCTCCCTTTTTCCAGAATAAAACATGTTTTCCTTGTGAAGCTCTTAAAGATGTCAGAGTGTCGGTTTCATGTTTGATAGATGTTTCAGGGAGGTAATTATCCAAAATTACAACAAAATTAGGTGAAGTATATCCATTTGCATGCATACCTTAAAGGATGAATGACTATGTCCATGTAAAGGTCTCTGTGGGAGGAAAACGAAACCACTTAAGTTGGATTCATTTCTCTTACTTTACAGTAATCTGCCTGCTATTGAACCTACTGACCTCTTATGTTTGACATTTTGAGACTTATTTTATTTATTTTGAGAGCTTGAAAAGGATATCAATACCACTCTCGCATTGTGTTTCCTTAATACTAAAGAGATACTAAGCTTATTCCTACATGAAAACCAAAGGATACAGTTAGTCTAGATCTGTCTGAAGATAACAATTAATTATGTAAGATTTCACTTTAATTAACAATACTAGCCTTGTTTAGAGGATCTCCAGTGTTAATATTTACCCCTTGGGGGTAAATATTCTGATAATTTAAGAACTTAAGATGTGAAACTACAGTGCTGAACATTTTTGATTGTCTGGCCAGTATTTCCAAACCATGCACTTTGTACATGTAGTTTTTCATAGTACTTCAACACATTGCTATGAAATGTGTGACAGACACGCTGAAGACAAAGTCCAACCTAAAACACATGTATACACAGTTTGTGTGGTCACACACAATGAATACGCATAAAATCTACCAAACATGCATGTATGCTGTGCAAAGGTAAGCTAATAGGCTCCTGAAATGTACTTGAGAGTGGTATCATCCATCTTGTCTGACTCTCAGCAACAAATCACGTACAAATATTCTATCACATATTAAAATATTAACATAGAATTGTGTGAAAAGGGAAAGTACATCATTCTTGAATTCTATGGATTTACATATCAGGATATAATAGAAACTCATTAGGCCTTTACCGGGGTTTAAAATCATTTAAATCTAACTTCAAGTGTAAAACAACTAAAAAATAGAGGCAAAATGGAGGGACAGCATATGAACAACTACACCCTATATCCCACCACAGAATTTCAATCAGGTTGAGGTCCTGTCTTTGACTGAACCATTACAAAAACCTAAATGTTTTCTTTTTTGCTCATTTTGCACAAACTTGTTGATGTGCATGTAATCATTATCCAGTTGCATAATTTAGATAATTTTGTAATACTCTCCATCCAGCCCCTCCAGACAAAACTGAACAACACACTTGTTCAGTCTTTTTATAATTGCACTGTTATGACCTTAAATATTTGACATTTTAATTGAAGCCTGTAGAATCTGAGATGTATGTAATATCGCAGTTTCTCTGTGCAGTGAACAGCCTGACTTTGGGGTGAATTTGCTTGGACGTTCACTTCTAGGAATATTGAAGGTTTCTTCAGTGTTTTTCACTTGTGACTCATTTTTCTCACTATAGGATGATGGCCTACATATTGTTTGGAAATGGCTTTGAACCCTTCCCACATTGATGGGCAGCAACAATTGCTTCTCCATGCTCATTGCCATAGCCTATCTTCTTCTTGGTGTTGTGTTGAGACACACCTGAATGCTCCAGACTAGTAAACTGGAAAAACCTGTAATTTACAGAAGGGGTCACCCTTGATGTTGCTCAGTAAATCAAATGTAGTTGCTTAGCAGGACCTGGCTACTACTTGCCCTCTTAAAAGGTATGGGTTTCATTTTTGTTCTGGAAATAATGGAACAGTGGAATCTATGATGTGTTATTTTACACTTGAGGTTAGATTTAAATAATTTTAGAACCTGTTAATGTGATTTTTTCCCCCCATTATGCTGTGATAAGTAACACCACAGAATCCACAGACTGTGTACTTTCTTTCTCTCATGACTGATACAAGCTCTGACATAAGCTGCCAAAACATGAATCCTATCATTTGTTTTCAACTACATTTCCTGAGGATTAAACCTTTGAGTGTATCTGTTCAGTGCCATGCTCACCTTTTTGTTTTTTGTCTTGTCTGGCTGCTGTGCTGTCCTACGCTCTGTGCCCTTGTCCACTTTGTGCCCTGCAGTACTAACCTTAGGTGCTCTCGGCATGTCTGTGTGGCGCTGTGCACGCACAGAGCGAGGTGGCTTGCTACTCTTGGCAGGTGCACAGTACATCTCCAGGCGCCGCAGCTCACAGCTTTGGAAGCAACATTCATCCACAATGCCACGTGACCGGCGTGCGTTGGGGCCATAGCCTGCTGGCTTACCTGTTTGACAGGAACAGCAGTATGAATTAGAAAAGGGTTGAACAGCAACACAGATGATACTACCATAGACAGAAAATAGATAATGAATGAATACTTTGTGATGTCACCATTGGTTTGGGAAGTGCAATTTCAAATGCACAGTATGGCCAAAGATATTTATACAAAAGCCAATAGTCTTCCCTCATGTCTTTCACTGTTTTTGAAAACAACTAATTCAGTTGTTAAGTCTGATGTCATCAAGCTGTAAAACTAATCTCTGGGTCTTAACAATTAATGTTGGTGTTGCCTGAAGGCTCATTTCTTGTTTAGGTTCATATTCAGTTGAGTCTCAGAAGGGGCTAAATTAATTATTGACATGAATTGTTACTTTATTCAACTTCCCCTGAACTGACTGACAAATGAAATATATATGTCTAGTGCCAACTTTTTTCTTATTCATTTAAGAATTCTAAATTTGGTTATCAGTGTAATCTACCTTCTTCCTCTGCTGTTTTTCCTCACATATATTGTTTTACAGATGAATGCACAAGTTGACCCACAGAAGGATGTCATTGATTTACAACTGGATTATCTTAAGCCTCAATCACCTGTAACTGTGAGCCAATCGTAACAGTTCCTTTACATCACTGAACCTTTACATACTCCTTACAGCACTGTTTTCTGGTAGAGCAGAGTGGATATCTTAACTGTGATGGGAGAGATTACTGACATTTGTGGTAAGATTGATTATTTTTGACTTTTCGTATTGACATTATAAAGAAAAATATATATCTAGAAATCCAGATGTGTCTAGTGGACAAACAGTAGAGATGGACCTGGCCTGTTGCAAAACCTCAATCTGTTACACATCTCACAAAATTATCATTTTGTTAATATTAAATCTTATCAGGTGGCATTGTAATTTGTTAGTCTATAAATAAAATATAACGATAATCACAGAACTCATCTTATTGTTATGGAAGACAAAATTTTCACAAAAATGTCAGCGCCTTATTCCTGTAAATGCTAATGCAGTTGTGTTTGATAAGCATTATGTGAAAGCTGTGAAGAGTACAAACTCACTAAAAACAGTTGCCTGAGCTAATTATCAGGGTAGCAGGTAGACCATATAGTTGATATTAAAACTAACATGTTACACCAGTTATTGTAATTTATTGTCAGTAAACATCATGGCAGTCTTGTTACTGTAGCCTATTTCCATTTGCACTACAGCAAAAGTGCCTACAAAGGGAAAAAAGTTAAATGCAGTAAACCAAAGCTTCGAAGGTATGTCTCTGCATCCAAGTTAATGCTAGTAAAACACAAACAGCATGGGAGACATTCATGGCACACATTTTTAAATCTTGATAGTCAATTTATTAATAATGCTGAACTTTTTGGCTTGAGCTTTATAACAGTTCAACCTCTATACAGTTGATACAGAAGGGAAAATAAACTATGGACACCAAAACAACTCTTTGTACTGGGCTATAAACATTTTTATTTCAGCTTTTAAGTTATCCATTTTGACATGAGGGTCTACAGGGATAGACTTGCTTTCGGAGCCAGCCCCCCAGTGGGCATCCAGTTTACTGCACATTTTGAAACACCTGCATTGGCTTAACTTTTCACCCCAGATGTTACCACTTTGACTCCCTTTCATTCATTGTTCAAATAAACAGCATTTCTGTATAAATTCAGCTTTGGTAATTAAATTTTCTTTTCCATTCCAGTGCTTTGTATTGGTTTGCAGAATTCATCAATCTAATTGTGGCTAGTCATAAGGCTGATTCTTCTAATATATGAACAACCTTAATGACATGGATTTCTTCTGTGTAGAATTTATGGTGTATCATATTGCATACTGTGGATCTTTTTCTGGCAGAGTTTTCTTGTAAAGAGCAGGTCACAGTCACCAAAATGTTGAGAATATCATGCTCAGCCATTTTGGCCCCGGTATCTTTTACACAGAGGTCCATCCAGTGAGGCCAAACCACAAGGCCTCTGGGCCCAATCACCCTGCAGGAAAAGTCAAGCTGGCTTTGCAGCCACACCCCTGTTGGCGATACCCTACTGTTCATTCATGTTTTCATTTGGTCAGACGGAGCATCCTAAAGGTTAACTCAGAGAGCATAGATAATTAAAACAGAGGCAACAGAGGCATGATGCACCTTTCATACAGAAAAAAAGGTGAGTAGAGGAAGTTGAGGAATATACATGGAGAGATATAACTTAAATAAATAGTTATTAAACTATTTAGGGACCATGTCAACTTACCATGATGCTAATACAGACTTCCTTTTTTCAATTCCCCAATCCCCCCAAAACCCACCCTCTTTTGGTGGCCTTTAGAAAAACTCTGACTCTCCATTTATTATTCCCTCCTCACCTTGAGCAATATAGCCCTGATGGGCTTTTCCCTGTTACCAAATGAAATAATAATAATTTAATATGGCATTTACAAGGAGGAAATGCCTTTCCCTCTCAGACTTAATAGCTCTTGGCTCACAAGCCTGCCAGTGCTGACAAAGTGCATTAACTTCTGCTCTCTGTCTGCCTTGTCCTGACAATATTGTTTTGGACCGAGAGCAGGTTTCATTCAGAAACAGAGGCATCCTTCTCCCTCAAGACACCCCCAGACACAGGGCAGGGTGGAAGCTAATGGAGGTGTGAATGAGATGGAAGAAAGAAGCAAAGGGAGATGATTCTGGTTTGCACATCAGATAGAATGATGCTAAAAATACACTGTGCACCTGCATTATTCAGGGAGCAGAGACTGGATTTACCCAGATCTGATCTAGAGAAATTAGTAATTTAACATTGCCCATAACTTTATATAATATATACAATTATTCAAAATTAATAGTATTTTGAATATTATTCAAATTTACAGTTTTACACATTTTATCATTGCATTCTAGTATGTTTTTAATTCATTCTTTCCTGTGCTTTCAATCACTGAACAGATCAAATCTGCAGTTTATCATCCTGTGGTGTATATCTGTGGGACTGCTCTTGCTGTTACATGAACACCTGATGTCAAAAAAGACAAATATGAGGTTGAATTTTGGCTGGTGATTATATAATAATAGCTGAAAGCCAAAGAGGGGCACTGCCTTGAAATCTGGCCTGTTTTTCAATCCCTCCCAATAAAGCCTTGCAAATTAACATCCGCTATTATTCTCAAAATAGCTTGCAACCCTGCTGCACAAACAGCTGGAAGGGAGAGAAAAATCAGCTGGCACCGGTTGTAACATGTAAGATAATCAGCTCAGGCAGGTTGGGGAAAAACACGCATATAATAATCAGGTCTAAAAGCTTTGGAAGGTTTTAAATGCTTCAATTCCATGGATAACTGCTATAATCCCTCTTAAACAAAGAGTTGTTTTCTGTGACTGTTGTTAAACAAATAAGGGTAAACAATATTTTTGCCAGAGCTTCCCACCACACAGTACTTGCTGTTTAAATTGGACTCTGGAGGGAGGATGCATGGATCATACATGATGACAAATGTGTGTCTCATGTCATGTATCAGGTTTGAAAGAGTCTTAGTCATTATGACAAACTAATGTACTGTGATTCTGGTCTTATATGTATAATTAATTAGAATCAAAAATATTAATGAGACCTACTTTTCTCCCCACAAAGAGTATTTCATAAGTACTTTCCAAGAGTGATACTGAATTCCTCTAAATTATCTACTTTGACATCAAACTAGCATTCCTGTTATATTTTAGTGTTTACTAATAGTTTCATTTGATGCACTTTTCCAGCTAACATCACTGGTTTGGTGTTTGACAGGCACAGAACACACTGTTCATTCCTCTAAGGAACAGCACTGCATAGAGATGGCTGGATTCCCCCATTTTAGAGTGGCACAGAAAGCATCTGAGTTTTACAGCTTGGTCATGGTTAATAAAAACCAGTGGATTCTTGGAGCCTCTGCACTGCTCTTCCTGCGAAGTGTCAGGCAGTTTACAGCTGGGCAGGGACTATAAGAGCTGCTAAAGTACTGGAAACTAGCTCTTTATCACTGGTACCACAAATAGTTTATGGCAAGAATGAAGTGTTCCTCACACTATTGTGTGGTGACACCAGAATATGTACTACTAGACTGAAAGTGTGGTGTTGAATCACTGAAGGAAGACAATTTGTGAACAGCATCATTGTTTAAATATTGCATTTTAATCTATATCTGTGTAAATGTGTTCAGAGTGCAGTTGAAAAAAAGTTTTGTATTAACATATTTGCAAGATTAAAATACCGGACACCAGATTATATTTTGGTATTAACTAAGTTCGGCAAGCTTTTCCAAAGAAATTTTTTTTTATTTTTTTTTAATAATTTGTATTTATGATGCTTTTAATTGCAGTATATTTTACCAACTCTTTTCATCTGTTTTTGACTCTTGTTACTATTAGCCAGTAAAAGCACGATAGAAATACATTTCCTGTGTTCACCTGGTAGGATTGAGTACTGTAACTGTGATGAAACTGAAACTCTTACTTTTAGGGTTGTGACCACAGAGTAGTTATTCTGTTGAAAGGGTTTATTTTGATAACTATAAAGTGTTAAGTCTAAAAGATATCTAATAAATTTCAAACTGGGACAATAAAAAATGTAATCTTTTTGCTTTTGATTATCAAGACACTTAAAGATTTTTCTGATTAACTAGTAGATCAATTAATCATTGCAGTCCTGTACAAGTGAAGTCAGTTTTGAGCTTTTCAGAGTAAAACTAAAATCGAATGTCTGAGGAGATCAACTATGTGCAAGATAGAATGTGCCAGCCAGGTTCAGGATATCAGCTACAAACTTTGGTGATCTCTGCACACATGCAACTAGATATATCTTCCTCTTTCTTTGTAGATGATGCAACTGGATAAAACTGGTGAAGAGTTTCAAAGGTAAGTTACTGTTTAGACCTGTGTGTCCTCAAATCCCTTGTACCTCAGCTTCACCTAATGTACCACTCTAAATTTGGAGGACGCCTGCCTGTCCTTTTCATGAGATGCCTCTTTGTTCTGCTGTGTAGTAATTCACAGAAGGGTTAGAGATTTTTAGTTCAGGTCTTAATGGGAAAACGACACCTTTTTCATGGTGATAGAGAGGACACAGGAGGTCTTTCTTCAGATCCCAGTGCCTTCCGCTGTGTTCAGGTCCAGCGTTAAACTAGGGAGGGAGAGAAGGGGGCTGATCACCCTGTAATCCACATAATCCCCTGCTGCTGAGGGACAAGGGCTAGTTGTGTGCATGTGTGTTTGTGTGCATGCCTTTGAGCATGCATGCATGTGACGTGCTGTTTATACATTCTACCTCTCTCTCTTCAGCTTCAGCAGCTTTGAATAAAACTGACGGACAAACACTGAAAAGGAAGTCTCATCAATGGCTGCTACAAGCAATTCAGTCTCTCTCTTTTTTAACCTTCTTTAATTTGAACATCACTGGTCCAATCCAAAATCATACCTGGAAAAGAAATTGCATCTCACTTTTGGACTGATTTATGAATTAAAACTTCACCAACTCAACATCAGCAGTCAGCTAAAAACATGGACAATGTCTTTTCTTGTTTGCTGCGCTGAAATCAGTAGCAGTAACATAAGACATCACACTCATTCTTGATGGTAGACATTTCAGCATGAACCAAAAGCTTAGCTATTTAGCACCTACTCTTTAGCCAAAAAAACTCCCTAAACACATCTGATTCATAGATTGAACATCCTATTCAAATCACCCCATGCCTGCTAAAGCACTACAAACACAACTGAGGATTTCTAGGTCAGGCTAATAATTGGAAAAACTGACTATGGTTTGGGCTTTTTTTCAGTTTCTTAAACTGCAGTTTCATTATCCTGAAAAAAAAAAAAAAAAAGAATTTCCACCAACCGGTATTTAGCATTTCTGTCAGAGTAGGAACTTTAAGATACTTAACCAGTGACATGCGTAAGGTGGATTGGCAGAGGCATTCTCACCACAGAAAGTCCACTGTCATTGCAATACTGTTGGTAGACACATTATCAGTCAGAGTGCTGCCAAGTTCAACACGGCCAGCCTGGAGGGGAAGAGTTCAGGGAAGGGAGTTTGCCTCCTTTGGCCAAGCTGTTACTCTGCCGAATCCTATAGATGAACAGCCCAAATGGATTCTCCAGATATTTTACACAAGCAGCCACTGGTACATGTGGTGACCAAAAGAGAGGAAAGAGAAATGGAACAACACCTACTAGAACATGAGAGAGCAAGAGAAACTGAAGAAGACAGGGAGATGCATATTTTCCAATTCACAGCACCCTGCTGCTCAAACCTCATCGTCTTTTCAGAAAAAGGATGGAGTGTTCATGAAATACACCTCTTTTTCAACACAGGAAAATGTGGCATTGATAGATGGATGCTGTGCAGTTCAGTGACTGCTCTGTGTAAGGTAATGCGGGAAAGACAAACACATACCTAGTACCACAAAAAGGTCTGTTCCTGTTTAAGAACTGTATCCATGCATAAGGATCCATGAACGATACTGGCCTCCATTCAACACTTTATATGAGACGAATATAGACAGCAGCACTACATTTCTATAGCCTATACTAACAGTAGCCAACACTTCATCACATTCTTACATCATCCAATCCCTAGACACTTTTGTACCATGTCAAAATCTTAAACATTTCATTTACTTCAAACTACAGCTGCATCTACTTTATTTGAGCCCATTTATAAACTTTCACAACATAAAGTTTTAACAAGGGTGAAAATGGCCAAAATGTTGAAGTTAATGTTAACATTATCTGTGAAAAGGATGTCCAAGCTCAGGTGGTGTTAAGGGTTTTGATCTTTGTGTTACACAGAAGCTTTAACCACAAACAAAAGAAACAGATGCCGAAGCAGAATCCAAAAATAAAGACAGATGACTCAGAACAAATCAATAAAAATCTGTAATAATATAATATAATATAATCTGCAAGCTTTCAGACTTGCTAGACCAGGATCTTTTGTTGTCTTTTTTCGTAAGTGAAGAAAACATCATCATTTGTATAACATAATTTGTGCATTCATTGACAACCAAAAGACCAAAAAGTCTCACGGGCTGAAAACTGGCAATTGAGTTGGCTGTCATGGCCGCTTCACAGCATGTGAGTTTTGCCAGCAGCATCTGGATGAACAAGACTCGCAGCTTAACAGCAGCTTGGGAGTTCTCCAACAACTCTCTGGCAAAGTGTGTACAAAAAGCCTGATGCAAAGAATGATGTTGACTGGTTGTGGAAAAGCTGCATGCTGCGGTGGAAGAATGTGGCAGCGCGATGGTGTGGAGCACTAGCAAGGTGCATGGAGAATTTATTGCCAGAGGGTAGGTTCAGATTGAATGATTCTACAATAAACCTGTTTTACATTCAAGCAGATTTTAAAATGCTCTATGCAAATGGGGTGACATTAATGATAAAATATAAATACAAGAGAAGTTTTGTTAAGGAATAAGTTCCTAGGTATAATGAGAATCAGGGATCACCTGCTTACTTTCTGACTGGGGCAGCACAGTGGTACAGTAGATAGCACTGTCACCTCAAGAAGATCCTGGGTTTGATTCCAATACCAAGACTCCAGTGTCCTCCCACCATCCAAAAACATGCCTTGATAGGTTAATTGGTTAAGCTAAACTCCCCAGGGGTATTAATGGGAGAATAACTGGGTGTCTGTCGCTATATGTCAGCCCCTACAACTGGCAACACATCTAGGGTGAACCCTGCCTTTGCCCATAGGTCGCTGGGATAGGCTCCAGCACCTCAATGACCCTCTCAAGAATTAAGCAGTTCAAAAGATTACGTTCTAACTTGCTGCAAATATTTTCCTGTCCATACTGAACACATATTCATCTCTTTTCCTATGAGGATTCCCTTTGTAGTGTGTAGGACAGGTTATTTATTTGGTTGAATCAGCAGACCAAACAGAAACCAGCATCTCAATACCACTAAAGAACAGTGTATAAAATACATCTCAATCACCTCGTCAGACATTTTTGCAGAGGGTACTTGTTGCTAATACAGTTGCCATGTGAAACAGTGTGACAGATTTGCCAAATTACTGAACCATGAATCAATCAGATGAAGAAGATGAAACATGTGCAGTATAGTCTCTTATAAAATAGATTTCTGAGTGCACATCAGGCCATCAAACCTTATGGAAACTGAAAAGTTAGCTTTAAGATATAGATTCAGGCGATATTATGTGCTACAGGTTGCAAGTCCCAAACTGTTAACTAGGCCACCAAGACTGTCACACACTTAAAAATGCACATGCAGTGCACAACAGGTTTGTAGATAAAAGTTGTTTTTGTAAATAATTGTATAATAAATTGTCCTGTTGTAGTCTGCTTTAAAAGTGGTGTTTAGAATTAGTAGAAGTGCAACAAAATGCATAATAATTTGTGTTTTCTTTATCATAGAATGTCTACTGGTATTGCAGATTATTATTATTATTATAATTTTTTTTTTTTTTTACAGTTTGCTATGTTTATAGTAGGCCAGATGTCTCCAATTTTTAGTGGTTATCATAGGTTCTCCCTCACATTTAGAAGAGGACAGTGAAACGAGAGATATTCATTTGGTTGCAGTCTACAACATCGCCACTAGATGCGACTAAATACTATGTGCACAGTATGACATTCATTTCAGTAAGCTCTTTTTGGTCAAAACAATTCAAATACCACACATTTTAGATCAGCCTCTTACCTTTCATTGTTATCGTTCATGAAAATCATCAAAATTCTGGAACTCAATCTTTAGAGCATTTTAATAAGAGCTGATACTACACAACCACTTACAGCATTAATCACTTCATGTTTAGTGAAACACTCACAAGTAAAATTAAAAGTAAATAATGACTTAATAAAAAAGGATATAACACCATCAACTGGTGACCAAAAGAAAGATGATGACAGAGAAACAGGACAGACTTTACTGAACGTGTACATCATTGTAAACAGTTGTTGACACAGGTCAGCAGAACATATAACATTGGCGTAGCTGTCTTAAATTGTTCACTTTAGGGCTCAAATGTTAAAGCAGTTGTCCTAATAAGCTGTTGTATATAACTTTAACCATTCTTTAATGCGGAAATATGGAAGGGAATCAGAACTGCGTGTAAAGACACAACAGATCTTATTGTTAAAACTGGAGACTAGACAAAGGTTTTCAACAGAGTACCAAGCTAAGATTATGTTTAACTGTATTTAAATAAAGTCACAGAGGTATGTTCAGGATTTGACTCAGTATAACTTTGTGGTAATGTAATAAAATGTGCCATGTTTTATAAGAGTGCATTAGGAGCAGTGAGACGGCCTCTCTTGACACAGCTGAAAAGAGCCCAAGTGAAAAAACAATAATTTGCTTAATGTATTGTTAAAATACTCAGTATACTTTTCCAAAACAGTTGTGGTAATCTAGCGGTAGGCAATTCGAAGATTATTTGATCATGTACAGGAAAGAGGACACGAGAAACTGGGGCAGAGAGAGGGAAATAACATGAAACAAATGTCTCCCAGATAGAAACTGAAGATATTACAGTTTATAATCGCAACTCAAATAGAAGCCACCACCAATATTAATAACATGTGGTTTATAAACATGCTATTAGGTTACCGTTTAAATATGTGCCATCAGTTTACTTGTATTGTTGCACACTGGTCACTACATTACTCCTCTTGCTGCACAGAGACCTGTATTTAAAGACTGGGCCCCTCCTGGACCCCAGCCTTCTATCAGTCACCCAGTTGTTTTGAAAAGACATATCTAAAACCATTCTAGGTTCAGGTTTAGGGGAAAGAAATCAATTACTGGAAAAGCGAACAACTGCAAATGTACTATAGATACTGCTGATTTCCCACAGAAATCTTATATCTTCTTCTTCTCTTTTTAAAATTGGCAGCTGACAAAGTCTACCACATGTGGAAAATGTTTCATAACTTTGGGCCTGAACCAAAACATTAATAATGGATTGTTATGTTAAAGCTGCACAGGAGTCAGAGGGGCAGTGAATTACTATACAAATGTTACAATGGCTTTTGGAAAGTTGCAGTGGTCGTTCAGAACAGTTGGTGCAAATTGACTCAATTGATTGTATATCAGCCAAAAAAGGTAAATAATGAGGTTTTACATACAGCATATGTACAGCTCTTTCCAGAATTAATGTATGAGCCAGTTCTGCTGCTAATGGACAGTTGTACTGCTTTTACTGACAGTAAACTCAGAATGCACCTCAGAAACACTGGCTACTGGTGGAATATCACACTCAGCCATAGTAGGTTCATATGTCCTTTGCTGTTTTGGTTGTACCCTCAATGGAAAATCTGAGATTTAAACCCTGGATTCATAGTAGAGGGGTTTCTTTTGGTATCCTTTCTTTCTCCGGTGGAAAAAGAAAAAAAACAAGTTTACTATATATACTATATATACTTTACTGCAACATTTAGCTTCTACCCTCCTCGCTCTAAAATAAGAGTCAGCCAAATGTCACTTACAGCCCTCTCCCCATGGGCAAAACTGCAATTTGCCACAAACATTATACAGTCAGCCTTAATCAGTATGTAGTTCATCTAGGATTGCATTTTCAGAAACTTGACTTGAGTCATTTTAAACAAATGCATATGGATGAATACAGCTTACAAGAAAACATGAAATGGTCAAGGAGAAATGAATGAAAGGAGAAATAGAGAGAAAAAGAACATTAATGCAGGGAAAGTCAAGACACGATGTCAAACTGGCTGCTTTTTTATTTATGAGCCTCCTGGAGGTGGAGAGCTCTGGGACAGATACAGCCAACCTTTATGAATAAATAAAAAGGTGCACTTACTGAAATAAAAGCCTCTATCTCCACACACAAACTGCAGCGTGTCGACCAGCTCCGCCCCGCACAGGGTCTCTGGCCCCGCCCCTGTTGCCGTCGGAGTCAGGGTGAGGACGCACAGCAGTAGTGAGAGGGTGTGGCTACAGGAGATACAGCACATCGCACTCTGCGCAGAGGGAGAGAGGGAGAGCTTAACAATTTCACTGCTGCTAAAGACAGAGCATTATCACAGACAGATTTGCAATAAATCAGAAACCTGACCAAGACAAGTGACAGTGTCAAAGTAGAATTTGTCTTTTATGGCAGCCCCCCCAGCTGAACAGTTTTGCTCTGCCTGTGCGTTGGTGCAAGTGCATTTGCTACATATAAGGATTAAAATCAGAGGTGTTACAGCTGGTTTATTCCAGTCTTGTCCTTTTTAAACGGGCGGGGGTTGCAGATGGTAACTTTACAGGGTTTTTGGAAGGTGTGGGTAAATGAATTAAATCCAAACTTTCAAGCTGGTGCCAGAGTGAAAGAGAAGGCTGCAGGCTCTGATGCTCCGGAACGCCGGCGCGCAAAGGAGTTGAGCGCGTCCAAAGTGAAATCACATTTCTGCTTCTCATACCTCTACTCACTCCTGGTACACATCCTCACAAATGAATGCTTTTCCAGGCAGATTAATGCATTCTCTTATTTCAGTGATGCCCGACAAGAGAGTAATTAAAAGGAGCATTTCTTCTCTGCCAAAAAAAAAACGCTGTTAAGTCATTATTGCACACACAAGCAAAAAAAAAAGCATTAAAATTTCAAAAAGCAGAATAAACTATGCAAAAAGCGCCAGTGATCTTTCCGATCCAAAATGTGAGATGGAAAACGGCTCTCTCGCCAAAGCCAGCAGAGGAAGCTGAGTGGGCCAAATATACATAATAAGTAGAATAAACACAGCACATTATCATGTTCATCACAAACTCAAGCACACGGACATTGCAGGCATAAGAACTTCATGTAGCTAAAGCTCCTCTCTGTTAACACTGCAGTCTCATCTTAGATATTTGCCACTTAATCATGCAGACTCAGCAGTAAATCACTTTGGAAGTTGCAGAGCTGCATTCGGGCTTTCTGGTGAAAAAGAGCGCAGGGCTCACAGAAGGTGTGTGGGGATGAAAATCCATTCATCCGAGCCTGGAACTCATACACGATTCACGTCAGGATATCCAAAAGAAAAAGTCAGTTAAAGCATAACAAGGCAAGCTCTTATTATCTGGAGAGAAAACCCCCAAGTCATGCAAGACAGAACTGCTCACTAACTGTAAACGTGAGGGACAAAAAAATCGGAATAAATCCACATTTGCCATGCGTTTAAAAGCAGTAAAATCTAAATGAGCGATGCAAAATTCTTGATGTCATTTCATTTTTTAACAAGGTAAGGATGCTCCCTGCAAACAGTGAGCAAGTGAAGAAACAAGGTGATAATAGTGTCAAAGGAAATCAGGTAAGTTACCTTCAAGACATCACATAAATGCCACTGAAAGGAAAGAGCGCTAGACATCCCCACGGGTCTCCGCAAGACAAAGCCCGGCGAAAATGAACTTGTTTGAAGTCATTAAAAAACGGGGAGAAAGAGGATGAGATGCGGGCAATGTCACATCTCAATATTCTGACTTTGTTCCATTGCGCAGGCTCGTTTTGGAGAAGTGAGATTTAGCGAACAGGAGACGGATTTAGAGAGAAAATCCCTCACATTTATCTACATTACACAGACATTTTCAACAGGAAACAGCTGGGGCAGCATTTGCCTCCTACTCGTCCAAAGTTATTCATTAAGGATTTTGGGCACATATTCAAATAACGTCATTTCTCTTTTTTTCTTAGAATGGGATTGAATTTTGATCTCTCTAAGACTTGGTTAGTAGTTCAGATCAAGATAGAAAAACCATGCTGCCTCACCAGCAGTAACTTATACTGTTTATGCACTAAAAGCACATAGAAGAGAAGTTAGGAGAAGCTGGAGATAGAAATATAACTGCGTGATGGTTGTGCGTAATTTGGCACCACGTAAAAACAGTCGGTCTATACAAATTGTGATTTGACTAACAGTAAAATAAATTATTAAAATCATTTTTCCACTTAGTCACCACTGTGCTAGTTGTTTCAGTACCTAATAAAATGCTTAATAAAAAGCGGAATACATGTGAACCGTAGTGAATATGGAAAAATGTGGGACTTTTATTGTAATACAGTGCAAATATCAGCCAACGATAACCAGAAACCTTCATCTGATGTAAAAACTCTCAAATTTTCGTCTCTGTGCAGGGATTTGAATACGTTTCCCACTTTGGCAGTGCAGGTTCTTGTCTGCAAGTGCTCCAGTTTCTGTCAATAGAGTAGGATTTCGGGAAATGATAAATGATGATTGATAGCCTACATGGTGATCAATCCATGAGTTGTTGGACTGATGAGAAAATCGAACTTTTTCTTAAATACACCTTTTATATTTTAGATTTCAATCAGTCTAGGGACTTAGCTTGAGAGAAGTTCTGACAGCACGGTGGAGAAGTAAACCTGGCATGATAAAGTAAGTGTACCACTATTCCCTCTGTGTCAGAGTAAAAACAGCAGTGTCAGTCCACAGCTTCATGCGAGGGCTTAAAGAGAGTTCTTTCATCCAGGACATCAACACTGATCCAATCACTAAACATGAGATCAGAGCAGTGACCCAATCATAAAACAGGACAGCAGCACGTATTACAGGGTGCATTGAGAGTGTGTTTAAACGCATCTGAAGCAAGGATGGATCCAAAGGGACCGGACGCTTTAAGACACGCAACCCTTATGGTTGTTTAGGTAAAGTGGGTTAAAACGCATCCACCATCAAATGTCCTCATCTGACACAGTTAGAACCGAACCACACTCAATAGCATCACTTTAGATAGATAGATAGATAGATAGATAGATAGATAGATAGATAGATAGATAGATAGATAGATAGATAGATAGATA
>JAPSES010000120.1:11563937-11581453 GCA_029822895.1 Maxillicosta whitleyi | reverse complement strand
ATAGATAGATAGATAGATAGATAGATAGATAGATAGATAGATAGATAGATAGATAGATAGATAGATAGATATGCTGAAATGCCATTATTTACTCTGCTTATCTTAAACCTTTATTGATTTGTGGTTTCAAATGTGACTGGTTTTAGCCTATATATTTTATATATTGCATTGACAGATGTTGCAACAGCCACTGAAGCCATTATTCTTTATGAAGCCAAACCAAAACCTTTGGACATCTTCTTTCTTCCTGTATGTGTACAGCAACACAGACACAGCTGTGTAATGTCACTGCTATTCAATATCCAGCAGTCGGAAAAAGATACTGTGATGAAAGGAAGGAACTCACAAAGAACAAACCCAGAATCACGATTCAAATGGATTGAACCTCGTTCTTAACAAAAACTGGCAATACAAAAAGCATCATAACTACTGAACTAAATGACTGATCTAAATTATTTTATACTTCTGCATCAGAATTTTTTTTTCATTACCATGTCTTGATTCTTACCTGAATCCATGATTACCATGAATCACAACTGCAGACTAACTTCTACAGATGACCTCAAACAAATGACCTTTATCTATGTATGAACCGACTTGTCTTCTGCTAACTGGTGCAGCTCAGAGCCAAGATGTGCACCAAGCAGCATCTCTGTTTGCCTCCCTTGGTGAATTGCGTCAAAGTCAGGAGCTGCTGATACAATGTGGAATATGATGATGATGTTTCTCTGATTAGAGGGACAAAGCTGCTTTCAGACCAGAGGATGACCTTGTTAGCATCAGATCAGGGACATGTACAGTCACTGATGCCTGTAAGCCTCTCTGTGTCAGTAGCCGATCTTAGATGTGAAATCATCTCATCTTTCACTACCTCCTGATGACTTGAGATTTAAAAAAAAAAAAAAAAAAAAAAAAAAAAAAGCACCCACTAGCTTGTAAATGCTTTATCAAGACTTTCCTATTATCACTGTTGCTGTGGTCTGGCAGTATTGATGACAGGAGTCTGCTTGTGCGGTACATTTGCTGATGTAGTGTTAGGAAGAGGGGGGTGGGCTGACCTTCCCTTCCCAGTCTCTAATGCCCAGTGTTCTGAACTGTCTGAGTGCCAGATTTCTCTCTCTCTATCTCCCTCACTCTAACTCTTTTCTCTTTGGTTGCAAGACTTTTGAACTCCCACCACCGTCTCCTAACCCCCCCCCCCCCCAGCCTTGTCTAAGGAGACGTCCGCCCCAGTGAACTCATTGACCAGGGAAAGGGTTGTTTTCTCTGCCTTCTGGTGTAGGAAGGAGTGTTCACTGCAAAAAGTGTCTATGTTTGCAAGTCATTTTGATCAGGACTGAAAAAAATCTACACTTCTTCCTCCAACAGAAGTGTTAAGAACACACACTTATCTGCAGTAGAAATCAACTTCTGCAGAGTGTTTGTATGGATTCAGTGTCTTTTACTTTAAAATATGCTCCAGTTGACAACTTGCACAGATGCATTGCTCCTTATTTAAAATTTTCATCAGTTGTGTCAAGATATGGGGCAAAACAAAAAGAATTAAAAGGATGGACATTCTTTGCAGTGTTAACAGCATCCCATCTGGTCTCCCCTGCCAAACAAATGTCCGAGTGAGAGGGATGCACAGATACAGACAACGATACAGAATGCAAATGAATGCAAGTGGATGAAAGTGAAAGGACTGAGTAAGAATTTGAGTGAATGAAAGTGACAAGATAGAAGGCGAGCTTTTGGTTTTGCAGACCTGCATGAGTTCACAAACACTACAGTAGTGAGGGAGGATGGAGGGCTGTGTGTGGGGATTGCAGGGCTGGTACCCAAGATGGGAGGGAATGTGTGAGGCTGGGGATATGTCTGGGCACACACATCGGTTCACTTGAGGACACACACATGCAAGTGCATGCACATACACACACTTGATTAGGAGAGCAATCCTTCTCTATTCTTGATTAGTCTGAGGGTTTTTCCAGCTCAATGGGTTCTCTGTGTTATATTTCCTCCCTTATACATTGACTTAGAAAAACTTTGAAAAAACAATGAGAGTAGAGTATCTATTGCAAGTGATTGTATGAGTAATTTGTGATGTGTGTGTGTGCTTCTTTCTCATGCTCAGTGGTAAAATGGGGTGTGGTGCTGGCGTTCATACAAGGGTTGGTGTGTG
Organism: Maxillicosta whitleyi; assembly: GCA_029822895.1. Lineage (NCBI taxonomy): Eukaryota > Metazoa > Chordata > Actinopteri > Perciformes > Neosebastidae > Maxillicosta > Maxillicosta whitleyi. The sequence continues at coordinate 11,579,289 of JAPSES010000120.1, read as the reverse complement.
GCACTGTTGTCCATGTATTTGGAGCAGATATTGTTATTAAAGCCCTCTGCTGTGCCATACAGAATTCATATGGAAGAAATAAAGGTGCGTCATGGAGCAAAAGAAAGAAATAGGGCGCTTGTTTTGATACGCTGTTTCCGTAGTAACATGAAAGGGTCACAGTATTTTGGCAAAAAGGCCAGAAAATTCCGTGGTGCCTGTAGATGATCAAAACCTAGTTTAAAAAAAAAATCTCACTGGGACAGATTAACTGTTTGTGATCACTAAACGTGCTGGAGGAATGAGTTTCATCCAACTGAATGTTATCACATTAGTTTCTTGGGAAACTACATTTGGAAGTGATGAAAACAGTAACTCTCATCTGTACTTTTTAACAGCTTGAATTTCTGCTACATGTTATGTTAACCAACTCTTACATGTTAGAAACTGGGAATATGCCCTGTTCTGTGTAAATTCTTATTGCCTCCATGAAGGTTATGTTTTTAGTAGCATTTGTCTTGTCTGTTAGGAGTCTAATGTGCACAGATTTGGACAAATTGCTCTAATTTATTTCTTTGAACCTATTAAGGCAGTGAGAGTTTGCTTCCTGTAGATGAAACAGAAAAGTTCTATCCTTTTAATAACATGAGTAGTGATTACAAAAAAAAAAACAAAAAAAAATCAAGTCTTGATTAAAACTTATCAGATTTGATTCTTAATTAAAACACTGTTAACAATTAATGCAACAGGATGTTTGACCTTGAAAAGTCAAAGGTCACTGAAGACGTTTTTCTAAAAATCACTTTTTCTCAACATATGGTACACTTTTTTTTTTTACTCAAATTTTACTAAAGTATCTTCTGACATTGTCTGCATGAAACAAAATCATGAGTTTCTATTGATTATCTCTTTGATCACGTGTTTACACTCTTTCTAAGCCTCCTTTGTGGTTAATAGTCACTTCCATCATTTTCAATAATTTAATGTTTTTCTAAATTACAGTTTGTTTATAAGAACTACAGGTTTTAATGAACTCACATCAGCTGTTTGGACTTCAGCTTCTGACAGTAACATTAGAAACCACCAAGCAAAATTGGTATTCAAAATGACTTAAAGATGAAGAACAAATTTGGACCAATGCAACAGTGCATTTGTCAAAAAGGCAAAGTATGTAACTTCAAATAAACAATGTTAGATAGGAAAGCCGAAGTTATTTTTGCTTTGGCTTATGTTATGTTTTCTTTTGTTAGCAGATACATTATCTTTAATTTCTGGAGATTTACACTAAACAGTGCAGCTACAAAGACATAAAACTTACTTTGCTTATTTTAAAGGTTTTAAACCAATTTAAAGTGAAACCTGAAAAGGTACCATCAAATCACATTTGAGTAGTAAACCTAAAATGTGCCCATAATATTCAAAACAAGCACATATGTTTTTCTCTTACCTTCAGACTGACTACGGGGAGACCCTGATACACATAATTTATGCTACTTTGAGATATCATGGCAAACTTAGAGAACTCAAAAACAGTGCATACAACTACAGGTGTATTCCTCATAATGTTCTGTCAGCGAGATCATGACAGAGAAATATGAACAATCATGACATGTACGGCAAAAGTACAACTTTATAGCATGATTTAAATAGTGACTTAGCTGTTTCTTGTTTATATAATTTTGTCTAGCCTTCTCATATTTGTGGCACCACAGTTATCTTAGGACCTGTTAGAGCGTGTAAGAATTTATTACAAAATTCAGGAATGTCCCACTGAGTCAGGAACAAAAACACAAAGCAAATACCTGAACAACAGCATGTAGAGTAATTACAGCCTAAATATGTGGTTTCAGTAAACATAACTAATCCTGAAGAAAGAAACCACAGACAAAACTCAAACATAACAGAATGTACACATCCAGGACTATGTAATGTCAGTGACATTAAACAAATGTGTCCGTCTCTTCCAGTTTTACTGCTTACATGCTCTCTCATACTGCAAATTAGAGCTGGACGAGGACTGGAGCAAGTGTACCTTTCAGCATTCAGGAAAATGCACTGTTTGTACTGTTTATTTATCCCATGATGTAGAGTGGTTTGGGGGGTAAGGGCCACCACTCTCTGGCTCACGTCAGCTGAGTGTTTGGCTGCTCAGCATGGCTGGAGAGTGGGTGCGGTGCTGCTCTCTGCCCACCACCTGGCACTGCTGAGCCTATGTCTAGGAAAGAGGTCTCTGCCAGGCCTCAATTACGGGGGGAATAATCCAGGACACACTGAAGCAATTACTGCCTCATATAAATCAATATGCTTTGGGTTAAAAAGTGATCTGCTCCCAACACTCTGGAGAGGCTCTGACTCAGTTTGCCTTTGATTTCTGAGAGATGGGAGTTTCTCTGGAATTGGGCAGAGATGCTGCTCGAGCTGCTGCTGCTGCAGTTTAAACTGTCACTCAGACTGAGTAAACAGTCAGGTGACATGGACTGTGGCTTCAGTTTCTGCCTGAGGAAAAGCAGAAAATAAATATTGATTTGCAGTCATTAAACCTGTGTAAACAATTGCTGGGAAATTTATGCTGCATCAAGCAAAAAAGCTGAATGAATAAAAGCTCCTCTGCCATGAAGAGAGATGTCTTTATTCATGCAGTACTTTTAATATTACTGACAATGAGAAATGGATTTTAATGGCTTACAAATACTGTATTATTCATGTAGCAGGGAGCTTGCAGTCAAAAACCTCCAACATAAACTGTAACAGCAGGGGGCAACACTGACAGCTTCCCCTCCTCAGTGAACAACTGCTGCTGAGCATTGACCCTTATTATCAGGACTCTACTACCATCTACTGGTTGAGGGGAGATCCTGACAACAGGGCACTGCAATTTGAGCCAGCACAGGTCAACAATTCACCAAACAAAACCAGCATACCTAAGGTCACAATTCATCCCTTTATAAGAGCATGTTTTAACAGTTTGATCTAACAAAGAGTAGATGTATTACTATAAATAAAACCCTTTTGACTTAAACTTTCTAGTTTTAATTATTGTATTCTTTCCAGCTTCACCAAAAACCTTATTTTAGTCCTGTCACAAATTAATTTACTCCAGAAACAGTCACTATAACTTCCCAGAATGCAGACTTGCAACCTGAAACAAAATGAAAAGGGGCATCATTCACTGTCACTATCATTACACCGACTATGTAGCAGGGCTAAACAATAATTGTAAAAAAAAAAACCCTGCAAAGACCACATGCAACATGTTTGTTGAGGAGAGACTAGGGCTGCAGTAAGACCTCAGATTATGGTGCCCATTATTGTATTTTGCTATTTGATTTACAAGTGTTATATTTTCATCATCATCATGAAAAAGGCATAGATTACTGATCATTCTGAAATGTTTATTTCAATTAAATTTCTTACATCCCTATAAAAATACAAAGCTTTCCAAAAATGCCTCTAACTGCATATTTTACACAGTACTTCTCTGCTGTGTCATTACCAGTACATCCAAATGACCATACACACAGTAGACCTTGAAAATGTTGTCTATTAACAACATTGGAACTTCATTAACTGTGCAGCTCTAGTTAAAAAAAAAAAAATCACAGTATATACCACATCATGCAAACATCACATCTCACAAACTGTTACCCTTTGCATCTGCAGTATAAAATAACTGCAATGTAACATTTTGTATTCAATTTAGCCTCATTATGCAACATTATTACATTAAAATGAGCCAAAAATACATACAGGAATTGCACCTGTTCATTTATCTTAGAAAAACATTTATGTTTGGATGCCTATATAATTATATGAATATTTACATGTTACAAAGCACAAGCAATATTCCTTATCAAACAGAAATAGCAGAGAAACACAAAGAGAAAACAAATACCAATGTACATGTTGGCCAAAATCAAGTTAAAAACAGCAAATTAAGTACTGGGAAGGATTTAGGAAACAAGGGAACTTATCCTGAAAATAATTTAAAGAAAACCACCTGAATTAATACACAAGGATCTCACTGAAATTCTATTCTCACTTCGTCAGTGAATGTTGGTTCCATTTTGACATTGTGAGTAAGTGAGTGTTCCCAAAGGGACTTTTTTTGGAGGAATGCTATCCCACACTCTTCACATATGTAGGTCTTTGGCTTTCCGCTGTGTGTCCGTCTGTGTTTCTTCATGTGATAGGATAACCTGAAGCCTTTATCACATACATCACATTTAAATGGCTTCTCTCCTGTATGAATGCGCATGTGTGACTTCAGATATCCTGACTGGATGAAGGCTTTTCCACACACTTCACATTTGTAGGGGCGCTCCCCAGTGTGATATCTGTTATGAAGTCTTAGCTCGTTGGCAGTCAGGAAGGTCTTCCCACAGACGGTGCACTGGTGCGGCCTCTCACCTGTGTGGATGAGCTCATGCCTCTTCAGAGACGTCTCCTTCATGAACTGCTTTCCACAGCTGTTGCAGGGATACCTGACGCCAATGTGGACTTGTTCAACATGGTTTGTCAGCTGTAGCTTTGTACGGTAAGCCATGTCGCACTGTGTGCATGCCCAGGGTCTCTCCTCAGAGTGGGTTCCCATGTGCACTGTGAGTTCTGAGGCCGAGCGGTAGCACTTCCCACATTGCCAACACAGAAAGGGCTTCTCCCCAGTGTGTTTCCTTTGATGCACCGTCAGACAATTAGAAGACCTGAACTTCTCTGGGCACATATTACACATGTAAGGAAACTCTCCTTTGTGGATTCTTCCATGAATGGCCAAGTAGGACAGCTGCATAAAGGTTTTGTCACATTGAGAACAAGGGTATGGTCCAGTAAAGTTGTGTTGCTTTTCATAGTGTTCCCTCAAACGTCTCAGTAAAGTGAATGTTTTATCGCACATTGTACACTGCATTGGTCTATGCATTAGCTTGTGCCGCTCAAAAGCAGCCTCATTTGCAAGAATCTTTCCACATTCTTTGCAGTAAAGTGGATCGTGAATCCTCTGATGCACTTTGAGCATTGTCATGCTCTTGAATTCTTTCCCACAGTCATCACATTTCATGATCTCTCTCACTTCCACTTTACAGATGTTTTCTTGATGTTCCTTCAAAGCAGACAAGTACTCAAAGTGTTTTCCACAGTTTGAGCACCACACAGGTATCTTGAATGGCTGGCCCTGTTGAGAGTCAGTACTGGTACCATCGGCCTGACTGGTCCCTGCTCTCAGCTCTTTCTTCCAAGAGAATCGTGCAATTTTCTTATGACAAATGGCATAAATTTGGTGTCTCTTTAAGCCATGCATATGTTTAAAACGCTTCTTACAATGGACACAATGGTATGGCCGATCCTCTGTGTGACACTGTATATGTCTGTTGAAGGTTTTTACACTATCAAATGCCCTGGAACATACAGGACATACTTTAAGTGATTTTTTGTTTACTTTTGGTGGAGGGGTAGAGCAGGACTCCTGAGGAGCCTCAGCAGGTGCCTCAGGATTATTTTCTTTTTGATCAAGACTGCTGGCATCGGCACAACTTAGAATGTCAGCTTCTGCCAAAATCTGCTCCACCGTCTTTGTTTCTTCTTCCCGGATCCCCTCGTGACCGTGAATGATTTGGTGCTTTTTTAAAGTGTCCTTGTATTTAAAACCCTTTTCACAAGTGACACAAATAAATGGACGGTCTTCAGTGTGTGACCTTAAATGCTTAGCAATATCTGCAGTGCATGGCAGGATCCTGCTACAGATGGGACAGATCTTGCCTTCGGCTGATCCCTCCAAAGATGGCTGTGGATTCGAACGTTGCATCTCTCTCTTCTTAGAAGCAATGGCAGGTTTTTTCAACTCTCTGCATTTGCATATTTTACTCTGATGTCTCTTTAAAACATAAGGATTCTTAAATTTCTTCTCACAGAAAGGACATTTATATGGTCGGTCCTCAGAGTGAGACTTCATGTGTCGCTCCATGTCAACACAACGGGCAAAATATTTCCCACACAGAATGCAATTTTTGTTTTCTGAAGTGCTAGGGTCATGTGAATCCTCCGTTTTGGGGGGGCTATTCATCTCTTCCTTTTCATGAACACGCATATTGTGCCGGTTCATGTCATACTGGTCCCTGAATCGTTTGTCACAATTGTCACACTTGTACTTGAGATCCCGATTTTCAGAATGAATTTCCAGGTGTCGTCTCATGGCTGCAGCCCGCAGAAAAGTCTTGTTGCAGACAGGACATGTCTTGTTATTAGGATATTTCTTTCTTTGTCTCTTACCCGTTGGTGAACTCTCGTTTTTCTTTAACTGCAGCCTTTTGCTTTGTTTTAGGGGCTGAAAAGCAGCTGGCTTTAAAGAGTCACTGACATCTTCTCCCTCATCTAGCTTATCATCCATAGTTTCCTCATCATTTACAGATTCATCCTGATCATCAGGTTCATCTAAACCTGAAGGCTGTTCAATCTGAATGTAGTCCAACAGCGTCACAGTTTGCCCCTCTACCTGTACAGTCATGCAGCCTTCCATCTGATGTGAGGGAGGCTGAAGCTGTATTTGGTCTGCGTCTATTACAACTTTCTCCAGTTGAGGGAGGGACAAGGAGGAGAGGATGCAGTTTCCAAAAGAGGATGGAATGGTCTGAGAGTCATCTGTGGAAAAAGAAAAGAAAAAAGAATAAATTAAATAGCACTAGTCAGACATCGCATTGCTCTAGAAGTAAAAAAAACAAAAAACTCTAGGATAAAATTAATAAAATTTTAATCAAGACTGAGTCAATAATAAAGAAAAATTAAGTCAAAATGCTGCTTGGCTGTAGTTTTCTGGATGACCTGCTCTACCAACTGAACCACAGCCAGCCAAAACAAGGGGCAAAACATGCAATTCTGAGAATTAATCGGAATGGATTTTACTGAAACAGGAATGTTTCTCTCAGACCTACTCCAAAACGCCGTCTGCACAGAAGAGTCTTGCAAAATGATTTTAGACAGTGTGCATTTTTCCATAAAAAAAAAAAAAAATCCTTTACCTCATTCTGTACAGATGATATAGGGCGGTGGAGCCAGTACTGATGTGTATATCTATATCTATAGCTGTTTTCTTAATGTTGCAGTCCTTGGTTGTACAATATAGTACTGGAAGTTTTTGCCACCATTGACAGTGGTTCTCAGAGTATGATGCTTTGTTCTCTGCAAGGAATTTAACCTGATAAATCCAAATGCCCTAGTGTTGTGTGGTACAGGAGGACAGTTTTCAGGTGCTGGGGGTCAGGAACAGAGTGCACACATTCTTCTAGAGCAGATGGAACACCACTCAGCATGGATGCAGTCTAGAAAAGAAAAGAAGCAAAAGCTAAAAAACAGACTTCCACTCAATGGTCTTAAAAAACTGAGCAACTGTCTCCTAGCCCAGTAAAGCAGAGATTAACAGGATCTAATGTGAGGTAGACTGTTAATTCATTCAAACAAAAGGCCATCAAGTTTTCATGTTGATTCATGAATCAGCTTGGATGGCGAAAATAAAGTTGAAAGGTAGACTAATTTCAGTACCTGCTGAATGTCTGGTACTGGAAGGAGCTTCTCTAGTCTGGATAAAAAATCCATCATTAGCACCTGTAGAGCGCCATCATATTCAGGTCCAAAATCAGAGGGAAAAACATCCTAAAAGAAAGGACATCAACAAAATATTCAACACTTTCATGTTGCAAAAACTATATAAAGTATAAAAGTACAACCATTGAAAACCTCAAAATTTGCATTTGAAATTCCTAAAAGCTGTAACACACCTGGAAGAACTTCTCCTTCTCTTCAGGATCTTTTAACAACAACTCAATTTGATCCACAAAGTTGGATTCTGGGAACTCAACCTCTGCAAAACATGGCTAGAAACAAATATACAGGATAAAGTTTAAGCACAATCATAAGGATTTGATTGAAAATATGACCACACTGTTGACCTGAATAACATTGTTGAACATTGTTGGAAAGCTAACCTGTGCTGCCCAAGTGGATACAAGATGTTTGATACGCTCCAGGTGCATCTCAATGGATTCCATGTCTGTTATCTGGTCAGCTTGGCACAAATCAAGGACCACCTACAATACAAAGATTTCGCTTTAAGGCAAGCACAACTTAAAGTAAACCTCCTGCAAATGATTGTCTTCAACAGTAAACAGCACTGGGACATTTTTTTATCATTTTTGAATGGCATATAACAATAAATACTTTGTTAACTGTACCTAGACAACATACATTTATTAACGTTTTGTTCCACTTTGCAAAAATGATGATTACACACATAGCCAAAAGAATACACCCAAATTTCCCCCAAAACAATTATTACACTCTAAAATACAAACAACAGCCTTACTCGTGCTCGAAGACCTAAAAGGAGTTGAGCTTTGTGGTCTGCATTTAAAAGCTCAGGTACAATTTCAGTAACTGTACTGATGAACTCCTCCACCATCCCATAGTCCTGCACATCTCCCTGCTGGACGACCTGCCACATTGCTGCAGACACCAGGCGCAATGGAGGTATGAAGAGGCGAAGAGATGGAAGCAGAAGGGGTGTATCTGAAACATATAGAAGACATAGCTGTAAAAACAGCAGCACAAAGCCTCCCTTGTTATGTAAACATACATTCACTATAGTCCTAATTGGAGCTTCAACATTCACATTACTACTTATCCCTATTATGTGCTTGTATTAATGTAAGAGTTGCCATTAAGTATTGGTTATTTTTCTGCACACAACGTTCACCATCATTAGATAACCCACTCAAAAAACAGTGTGTCACCTTTCTTGACTTTTGAGGTACCTTTGTGATCAGTTTGTAATCTTCCATCTACACATCCACCTGTTTCCGTCTGACCCCAGTTGCATTCACGGACTGGCAAGCGTGTCGTAATTATGATATCACAGCACACAAACGCCCCAGAAAGCGCTACATTTTGCCGTAATGGTCTTGAATTTTGATGTTCTACAAAAACTGCCAAGTGGGTATAGGGATAAGGGTAGTTATTTCTGTTGGCGTTGCTTTCGGCACTTTTTTTTTCTTCTGTAAAATGTGTGAACCAGTTGTATTTGTGTGGGACTTTCTGCAACTCAAAAGCCTGGTACGTTTGTTTTTATCTCACTGGTGCAGGACATTTCAGTTAAAGCGCCTGAAGGTAGCATCTGTCAGTTTGTACAGCGACATAATCACTTCATTTGGTAACAGACCGACTCAACCACTGCGCAAAGTAAGATGTCACTACCAGTTGTGTTTGAATATCCCCGTTAAATATGTTATCAGGACTCCTCAGTGGCTAATTTTCCAATGCTAAGCTGGGAATGCTACCTACCGGTCCCACATCAGCTCACTATGGATAAGAACACGAACGCTACATAAGGCTACCGCCATCTCAGAGCGGGGTACGCCATGTTCAAAATCGGACGCACACAAAGCTAAAGGAAACTTGATAACTCACGACGGATGACACATGATTCACTTCTTATGGACTTACCTGTTTCAACACGTTGTAGGCTCTCCATTTTGACTTGAAAAATATTTAATTTGACACGTAAATCCACTCGGGGTTGTTATGAGTCGATGTCCGCCCGACCCTGCGGTGCTAGTTGGCGGGGAGGAAGGGCGGCTTGATATGCTGCTTGGTGTGCGCAGGCGTACTGGACGACAAATGAATTGCTGGTTGTATCGGGCGTCGTATTAACTGTACACTTAAATCTTAAATAGTCACACTGGAGTCAGTCTCTTTTACATAACTGTACCTTATACTAAGTCCAGAAATAATAATTTCCGCTGCTCCAAACAATTTCAAGATCTTCTACCACGCAAAACAGATTCTTCTTCTGTAAAAAAAAAAAAAAACATGTCAAACAGTAAAGTTGTTTCGTAATTACCACCACCTAGAGGCTATTTGAGGCAAAACAAGTATTTACTGCCACCTTTGCTTTTCCAATGTCTAATAAAGTTAGAGAAGTCTGGAAACGTCATTTTATGTTTAAATTTAACTGAACAGCTCCATTTCTAGTCTAAAATTCTCATTAATTACCTTCATTAATTTGTCATAAACTCTTTTCTAAAGTAAATGTAAAATTTATGTTGCAAGATTGCAAATTTCTTAACTTAAGTAATGTTATGTTAAATTTTGGTATTGTAGTCACATTGCTTCATGTGGGATCAGATAAATATTGTAATAAAGGTTTTTTGTTTTTTTTTAAATTTTGCATTAATTACACTGTTGCCGATACAGTTGGAATAATTGTTTTTAGACAAATTCCTCCTTTTTAATTCCAATTTATACACATCACTTATCAGCATTAACCAGACACAATGATTATATACTGACTTCCTGTTACACTTTATCTATAATGAATACATCACAGTGTTGCAATCATTTCATGAGAAGAGGTAAATATATTTTATTCCAACTTCATGGGCAACATTGTAAATGCCTTGTAGAACAGATGGACATGAGGGAATTTAGAAATATACAAGAAATGTGTAAGCCAAGGCTGAATTAACTTAAGATGATTTAACTGATTTAATAACTTCATGCTTCTGGAGAGTACAGATGTTTCTCTGTTTGCTCCTGCTTTTGTCCTCCTTTGATTTGCTTTTACTCTTGCTGCTTTTATTTTTGGGATTTTAATCTTGATACATTTATTTTTGGACAAACTCTTTTATCCATTCTTTTAAACAGTTTTAAGTGGTTCTAAAACTGTGTTGGGGATATTCAATCCGATGAGACAAGCAATCTCGGTCTTGGAAATATTTTTCAACATGTCTAGAGGATACAAAAACAACCTCTCACCACAAAAACAGCAAGAATACATAAAAGAAATCATCATGTTACAAGAGAAAATTTTTATGCCAGACACAGAGAAGGGCCTTCACCAGACACCCACAGTGTCATCTCTTGGTCAGAACTCTCAAGGATCTTTCAGAAATAATGGTGACCAAATGGCTAAATTCCACCTGAACGATATGGTTTCTTTGCCACATCTATCCAAAGTGCTGCTAAGTGGAATAAAGCTGCACAGAAGAATGAAAGTGGATGGTGGTATTACTGAACTTCTATGCCATTACCCAAAATAAAACTTACAAACAGATTTCTACCACTGTCACAGCCAAATATGACTGCGAGTGACAAACATACAGAGACATGTAGGAATACGCTACAGAACAGGAGTCATGAAGTTGGAAAAAGGCAGTCAGCCAGAGAGATGGAATCTGAGCCAAGAGTCTAGGATATCTTGGTCTTAGGAGATGCTGCTACCAGTGAGATAGACAACAACAGATCAACATGCAACTATCCCAGCACCACTGTGAAAGACATAGGCCTAACAACTATTCTCCCCCAGACATTATAAAATCACTAAGTCAAGCAGCTGATTGTACATGTGGGTGTGGTGGACACTAGAAAAAACAGAATCTGAAGTCCTAAAAAAGGATTTTGTTAAGTTGTTTGAGGCACTTTATAGAGTCTCAATTCAGTCCTTCATCAGTGGACCCCTTGCCAACATCGATGGGAGGGTGAACAAATTCAGCCGGCTGCTGCAGCTGAACACATGACTATACAGGATCTGTGAGTCCAGAGGGATGTATTTCATTGATAACTTAGATCTGTTCTGGCACCGAGAGGATCTCTTTAAGGGAAAGGGCCCACACATGGCCAGAGGGGGAGTTAGATGGTTGTCGGACACCCTCCTCCATGCTCTGAGGCATCAGAATGGCCCTGGATGGGATCCCAAGAAGCCGAAGAGAAAAGGGAGAATTGAGACAGGTGCTCGTGCCTTGCCAGTCGTGGACACAGCTAAAAAATTCATAGCAGCCTCTTCACCACCGCCACCTGCTACATCCACACCTCCAGCAGCTTCTTCAGTTCCAACATCTTTGGAGGAGCCCTTACCCCAGCGCTGGGACCCACCTGTCACATCCACACCCTCTGCAAAATCACTATTGTCCCTTTCATCTCCGCTAATGGACTTTCCTAACCACCTTGAGAGCTTGGTGAAAACAGGAATAAAGATGGCTCCACATATCACAAAATCACCAGAGGTATTACCTTTGTTGCCCCAACAGAACTCTACGTCCCCCCCCCCACACACACACACACCACCCCTGTCAAGACTTCCCCCACCTCCCCCAGTTAGAGAGCCCTCTCCCCCAGTGCTATACAAAGTAGAAACAACTTTACAAGCCGGGAAATATAGAACCCAAATGCAGACCAGAACCACAGGATCAGTTCAAACAGTTTATTCTCCTGGTGTAGGAACCATGCAAGAGAATCACAGTTTATATTAATACTCAGACTAAGAGAGTTCAACACTATGGTGCCCAGGTGAGTCCCGGGATGAATCACGGGGAATCCAGGGAGGGGCGCAGGCTGAGGCAAAGTCCAAAGACGAGCGGGGGTCAGTGGGAAGAGGCAGGCAGGTAGGCAGACGGGTGAACAGGTGGAGAGCGGTACCGTGGGGCAGTCCAATAGAAGGTTCATTTAGGCGAGGGTAGAAATGCAGGCGGCTATCAGGGTCGGATCCGGAACACAAAGCAGAGATCATACACAGAACAGACAGATACAAGGTAACACCAGAGAGTAATTACTAACAGTTGACAATCTGGCAGAGAACTGGTGACTGAGGCTGAGTATATATAGAGGCCACCTGATTGGGAACAGCTGTCCCAATCAGGTGGCCATGATCAGAAATTAGATCAACTGGGAGGGGTGAAAGGTGACAGGCAGAACAGGCAAAGACGCAAAGCAGAGCAGAAAAAAAACACACACAACACATGAAACTCATGACACAACTAGAGGGTCAAATAAGATAAATTTAGTCCATATCCCTGCTATCAGATAAGAACTGGTTCTACAAAAACTAATCTGAAACTTGCTTTGCACAATGTCAGATCTTTATGAAACAAATACTTTTTAACTGATAATTTTATTTCCTCTTATAATCTGGATTTTATGTTTTTAAATGAGACATGGCAAGATGGGTATAGCAGCTCTAATTGAATCCACCCCAACTATCTTTACATCTGTATCAGAAATATGAGAAAGCAATAAAAGTAGAGGTGCGTGTGCATTACTTAGAGATGATATAGTTACTCATAAGATGTTATTTGGGGTGTTCTCATTTTCTGAGTATGTATCTTTCAAAATGGAGTTAAATTTATCTCCTTCCACACTCTATATGTAATCATATACAGGCCTCCCAAATAGTGTCAGGGTTTTATTGATGATTTTATTGTGTTACTTTCAGTTTGACTTGATCATCATTACAGGTGATGTGAATGTACGTGGATAATGTGTGTGACAGAAATGTAAAAAAAAAAAAAACCTCTCTGCTGTCCTTGAAACCTTTGCTTTAATTCTGCATGTGAGCGAGCCCACCCACAGCAGAGGGCACTCTGGACTTATTCATTACTGTAAGTATTTCAGGTATTAATGAGGTTGATGTTGCTTTATCTGATCAATTCTGTGTCTTCTTTGAACTGTCAATAATTCCTAAACTAATGGAGGGACCTGTAATTGTTCAGAAGAGACACATTAGGTTTGAAAACACCTCATGTTTTAATGTTGATGATCTGTTGAACTCATATTCCTCTTAAATCCATAACATCATCAACCTTTTACCATCTCAAAAATATTGTCAGAATCAAAGGTTTACTGTGTAAACCAGACTTAGATAGACTCATCCATGCATTTATCTCAAGCAGGTTGAACTACTTTAACAGCCTTCTCACTGGACTCTCTAAACCAACTGTAACACAGCTGCAGTCGGTCCAGAACGCTGCTGCTCAGGTCCTGACTTGAACCAGGAAGTACGACCACATTAGTCTGTGCCCAGGTCTGTGCACTGGCTTCCTGTGGCTCAGAGAATAGACTTTAAAACAGCTCTGTCCATGGTCTAGAACCAAAGTACATCTGCGACATGGTGGTCCCATATGAACCATCTCAGACTCTGAGAACCTCAGGCACTGGTCTCTTACTGGTGCCCAGAGTCAGGACTAAACACAGTGAAGCTGTGTTTCGGTTCCACGCAGCTGAACTGTGGAACATTCTTCCTGATGATGGGACACAGACCTCTACTCTGACAGTGTTTCAGTCCAGGCTGAAAACAACTCTGTTCAACTGTGCATAGAACAACTGGAAGGATTCTATCTGCACTCTGCTCTTTTACGCAATTTTAATTGCTTATTAATTATGTTTTATTGATTATGTTTTAATTGTAATTGTGTGTTTATAATTTAAGGTATCTTCCTGCACTGAAGTTACTTTTGAAGAAGAAAATGCTGTGTTATTGTAGTATGAATGACTCCCTTGTATAATAGCCAATACTTTGACAATTTTATGTAGATGAAGATATCTGAATTTGTGCAGATACACAGATACTGATTTCCCACTTAAATGGTTATTATTTGCACAGTTAAATCAATCAATTCAGCGTGGAGAATCCCACCACATGGAATCAGAGCCAAACCCTCCTCCAGACTTTTTATGACCTTGTATTTCTTCATCAGTCTAACTGCAGACAGTCCATTGGCTTTTGTGAGGGAGCTGTCATGAGTTTTAGTACCTTGAGTCATTTGTTCGATAGATGTAAAGGGATCAATAAAACACCCTGGTGCTGGGCTCCAGCCAGATTTGTCACATTTTTATTCCAAGGATGTTGCAGTGTCCTTGTAAAAGACAATAATTACTCCAAAATGGAATATTCTATGTTTCTTATGTTTTACACTCAGGTTGTTGTATAAGGTTAAGAAATTAATTAATTTTTTTATTATGTTTTATCCCAAAAAGTCCTGTGCTGTTATATAGTTTTTTTTTGACAAGAAAAACTCAAACAACTGATTATAAGACTCACCACAAACTGATAGTATATATCATGAAATAAGACCAGTTTATCTAATGGAGTTTTTCCAATTTTTATTGATTACCATAATACAGCTTGTCCTCAAGTCATTTGGCTTCTCCTCTTTGTAATCAACAAGTCATTTATTAATATGTTCAATATAAATAGCACTATTCATTTATTGATAGTGTATTGATGTATATTAAATGTTGTTGTCAATGCCTCCTTTTAGCTGTTAAAATGTTCAACACAATGTATGTTTGATCGTTTCAAGGTAGTGGTGGTTGTTAATGTTAGTTTCAGTCAGCTGTCAAACTACAGAAAGAACAAAAACACTGACATGATGCGCTGTGTTAAAATGAAAATCTGACAAGAACAAAACAAAAACTGACTTTCATTGTTTAAACTGTGGTCGTTTATTAGCTGTCCACAAAAGCAAGTCATGGAACAACAGAAGTGCAGCATGAGTGTAACATTCCTTGTTGTTGTTAGACTCAACCACACCCCTGCTTCTCACACCATGTATAATTTATT
>JAPSES010000120.1:11533362-11557956 GCA_029822895.1 Maxillicosta whitleyi | reverse complement strand
AAAGTAAGCAAATGATAACATGGTGGAGTTCATACATGGAATATACTGTATTTGACATGGCTGATCTCAATACAGGTGTTTTCTGCTGCAGGTCGATTTTGGAGTAAGGACTTGAACCTACACAACAAAAGAAAAACACAATAATGACCACTTAATTTTGGTTCTCTATCTTAAAAAGAAATATAATACTTAAATTGAGCCAAACTGTTGTATACCTGGGTGAAGCTGTAAACAACAAAACTTTGTGTGCATAAAATGGTTTCCCCTCCACCAGGAAAGTAACATCAGACATCTCTTTGTTGTTAAGGAAATGAGGGTCTGAAAAAGAAAAAAACATAACAACGATATTGAACACAGCCAAATGATGTCCCATCATTCATGTCTCTAAATACCACGGATGTAGGACAGCTACCGGCAAAAGATTAAGTTAATGTGAACATTAATTAACTCTAAGGGCAATTCATCACTCAGCAATCAGAACACCATTACCAAAATACAGTAATTGCCATTTCATTACTATTCAAAAACTATTTCATATCATGTCCTTGAATTTACTGATTAATGAATCTGTTTGAAAACATTAAATCACTTCCATTTGACATTTCATTTCAATTCTATTTTTATATTAAACACAAGATGGTGCTGCAGAACAGTAGGAATGTTTTACTGACTTCTTGAGTTATAATTAATAGTATACTTTAAAAAGAAGAGACACTGAGATGTAAAACAGACAAGTATGTGCTGGAAAACATTTCAGTTGCCATGAGAAGATGACAGTAGTTTTTTTTCAAGTCTAATTTGTTTGTGGTCTGATTTGAAGATATATTCTACTTCTATTTAATTAATGTGTGATTTGCTGTTCCATAATTTTTTCATATGTGACGTTTTTACAAGAAAACATTTACCATCCTTTTATTGTAAACCACCAAATGATTAATTACAAAAGTAATTTAGCTTACAGTCAGTTGATTTGTGAAGAAACATTTGCAGCACTAATAAAAAGATTACAGCACCACTTGCAAAACTCATAAACTGGAAATGTGAGGAAAATAAGTTAAATTATGTCACTTTGACTGGCAAGTAATTTCTGAGCTCATCAAAATCTAACACCACCATAAAAAAAAAAAAAGCATTGACTCACAACAACCCCTCAGTCACCTCCCCCACCATCATTCACCACATAACTTAAGGCAGAAAGTACCAAAAAATGTTGAAGAGTCACCGTTTTTTTCTCCCTTACCTAAGCGTGAGGTCTGTTTCTTCTTCATCTCTGTCAGCTTAGGGATGGGAAAGGGCCCATAACACTGAGTGAAAATGACTGACAGCTGTTGGCTTATCACCTCATTCTGCAAACACAGTGACAGTGAGCACACATGTGAGAAAGTTTTTACAGATGAATGTTTTGTGCCCTCTGTTTTCCATGCGTTATCTGGGTCAGAATTTTATGCAAATGCATGATAATTTAGAGTGCAACTAACTATATGCAAATAGGAGAGTAAATGTCACTGTAGCATATGAGTGCAGGGCAGTTTGTATTCCCGGCAAAAAAAGCCTTACATTGTCTGATATCTCACTAACAAGCATTTTGTTTACATCCACATGAAAGAAAAGCTCTGTGACCTTGCTGGCTCGAAGGATCTGGAACATGAGCGGAAGGCCGTGCGTGATCAGCTCCTCTGTGTACTCCTCCTCCTGGATGCAGCTGAAGTCTTTGAGTAGGCCCTGGATCAGTGGCCGGCGGTGCTGGATATAGCAGGTACGCAGGGACTCGAGCCAGGTGTGCAGGGTCCAGGGAACGCCTGGGAATAGCACCACAGTGACTGTGAATACACTTGTGCAGAGATAAGAGAGCTTTACTTTGAGCCAGAACCGACCATGTCTCCATCACGTTATGATGTCAGTGAGTTGAAGGGCGATTGCATGGTGGTGTTGGATTAGTGGAAAGGCTAGCAGGATTTTAACAGCAGCACTTCAATGTAATTAAAAAATCTCAGTAAAGCTATGATGGAATATATACAGGATATACATAAAATTTACATAAATAATTTTCAAATTTAGCATGACAGTTGGACATGACTGACAGCTGGTCACTCATCAAAGTCTAAAACCAAAATCATGGTTTCAAGCTATTATCCTTGGTTTTCTTGAAACATATATTTGGCTGTAGGTAGTCATAAATAATGATAAAACAAGCACCTTACAGATGATACCTTGACTTTTTAACCCAAGGTCTGCAGAATATTTTACTTAGTATTCTGTTGACATTTCATATGATACAATTCTTAAACAATAGTAAAAATTTCATTCTAGACTGTAGAAATAAATGAGTTGATAAGGACAATGCCTGATCAATTCAACACTACCAAAATGGATGCATGTTGAGATCATTCTAGGCATACTCCAGTCAGGAATGAACTCTGAATCCCAGCTGATCACTCCTTAGAGTGCGGCACATCTGCATATTGATGACAACTTAGAAAACTGCAGCGGAACCTTGTATTTTCAAAACAACTTCAGTCATAAATACACCTTATGATGATGCTGTCAAATACAAATTCCAGTGAAATCAAAAGATGTGCTTATGGAGAAAATAACCGGTAATATCAGGGTGAAAGCTGATGATGGCCACATCTACACAAAGAGTACTGCTTGAGGACACTGCTTCATCATCATGTTCACACCTCTGACTAAAGCTATTATCACCTCGTACATAAAAAGTTGTATTTTTGAGATTGTTTCATGGGTGGATGCGTGTGATTACTGAGGGTGTGTACAGAACAGCACAGCACAGGACGGGACAGGACAGGCACAGCATGAAGCACATCTCCAGGACAGCTGAAGGCACCAGAGAGCGAGGCATGTGGGCCAATGAAGCATGTATTAGTAAATCTGACCTAAGCTGCGGATGTCTATGGTGATGTCCACATGGCCGTGCTCTGCGCTATGGTACATGGCCTCTCTCAGGGCCCTCAGTTTGGCCTTTCCTGTTCGCAGAGTTCCTCCCCCGTTGGCCTGTGGGGCCAGTCTCTTCTCCCCATGATCCGATCCCTCAGCCAGAATCTCTTCCAGGGACAACACATCCCCCTTTTCCTTCTCCGACTGGGACAGGAGCTTCCGAAAGACATTCCTAGAGGGGACAAAGAAGAAGATAAGACTAAGACAGTGATGACACAAATCCAAAGTGATACCAGAGAGATAAGAAATATATTGCTTTAAGGTCAGAACAGGAGGCAAAAAAGCAAAAAATGTGGGGAGGGAAGGAGAGGGGAGCTAAGAAACTGACCTGAGGATAAGTAACAGGGAGAGGGTTTGTCATATAGTGACAAAGAACATGCACTGCAAGCGGCACCAATGCTATGACACACACTGTGTTTCCTATGAGCACATGGTCAAAAGATTTGAGGACACTGGTAGACTTATAAAATATTTATACAATAGTATCATGTTTGTTTCTTACTAGTGACAAACATTATTTTATTATGATCCTGCTCCTTTTTATGTCCTTTAGAAGAGAGTTGTGTGATCTTGTGAGTATGTGTTGATGAGACAGAGACAGTTCATAAATAGTTGATTTTCTACATTCTCTCTGTGTGTCTAGCAATGCCATTTTAAAGTTACGAAGACATGTAGCTTATGAGAAATGGGTCAATTATTCATGTGAATGACTACAGGGCAAAATAACTAGTTGTAACCTATGATCTCATTCACTTTTCCAAATGGGATGAATGGGACTCAATATTCTGCTAAAGGTACAGGATGGCAGAACTCAATGCACTGTCCAAACGGAGCTGTCTGTGGTGTTCAGTGAAAGTGTGTTTGCTAAGCGTGTCAGGCAAATCCACAGCTCACTCTGCCTCTCTTCAGTAGGAGGCAGGTGGGGTTGATGACACAATCCAGGAGCAGAATTTGAACAGCAACTCCTTTTGGAACTTTAAGGGTTTACCTAATGGTGAGGGTTTGGAAAAGACTGTGACTTACATCAAAAACTCTATTGTGTCAATTCTAATGGCATCTTCGAGAACTTTTCTGTATAAACTCAGTATCTTAATAATACTGTTATCCAAAAACAGACTTAGTGGAGCTGGATCCTCAGAAATAAAAAAGACACCATAGAACCGAGCAAAGGTATGCCTTTTTGCATGATTTAAAATCTGTCAAAACTTGCCATTTTCAGTGTGTATTCGCTTGCTTGGAGGCTGTTGTTCTTTCATGTCATGTAAGGATAAAAACAACAACAGTGCTAACCATGGAAAGGGAAGAAAATGCTGACTGAAATAGTGGGCCAACAGCAGCCTAGTCCAACAGACTACTTCCTGTGAGTCAGACTGTGAAGTGGATGATCACTGACAGGAAAAAGGCCCTACATTAGTCTCAACACATATGGTGTTAACACCACATTAAGCACAATCAACTCTTCAGCTCTGATGACAATTACAATATCCTCATGTGTCGTCCTGTAATCTTGACAACTTTTATATTTCTGAAGATTAAAAAGAGTTAAGATTTTTTGATTTGAAAAAAGATGGAAATCTTGTCATTAAAAACTGTTCAAAAGCAGAAAGTCTGATGCAGGGGTAACAATGCCTATCTTTGGGAAGAATGGAGGAGTAATATAAACAGTAAAATCACAGCATGGAGATGCATCACTACACCATCTGCTTTAGTAAGGAGGGGCTGTTGTAGAAGCCAAGCTCAGGATTACATCACATCCTGTTTGTTCATGAGTTTGATCACTGGGTACATGTTAGTGGGCGGCACACTGAAGCTGTACATAAATTGTGTTTGATCACCAGTAACACTGTGTCATAATCCATGTAAGAGACTTCAATCCTAAGGAATATTAAAAAAAATGTGTTTGAGACTAAACATAGTTCTGACCAATGTACCACATTTTCACTGTCAGTACAATATAAAAATGAATGATATTGATAGACTGCCAGAAAGGCCATGAATAGGAAAAAAAGGTTTTACATTTCTGTGAACTCTCACATATGTATTCACATAATTTCCTAAGGTTTACCAGCTAACCCCAATTTGGTGCCAATATGACAGTGACTGAGAGACCACTTTATTTATCATATGCTCTACTGTCATTGCAATACTGAGCCACTATTCACTATCAGTCTCTACAGATAATGTTACATAACATTGTAACATTGTCCACAACCTCTTGAGGAAAAACTGGTGTGTTTCTAAAACTGCCAGAATATTTTTATATATTGTTTTTCCTTAAAAAACCCCCCAAAAAAACCCTATTTAAATATGTAGCCTTAAGACCAGAATTGGTGAAATGTAACAAAGTAAACACTTGTCAAATACTGCACTAAAATACTTAACTATCTCCATTTTATTTTATGCTTCTACAATTATACTGCACATCTCAAGAGTTAATTATTACACTTTTTTTTAGCCCACTCCATGTACCTGAGACCTTTTCAAATGACAGTTTTTCCATCTTCTTCAATGTCCAGAAAAAGCACAAGTCTTAGAATAAATTTGAGTGTCTGTGAGGATGAAATTCTTTTATGGGGTGAGTTGAAATAAAGACTTACTAGAAAATGCATTGCTGCAAAGGTGTTTTTATGAGCAAATGCAAAGGTGACTTTTTAAGATACATGGTTCTCACAGGACAACAATGCGATAAACACATGCTGATTTTGTAGAATATGATGCAATGTTGTACATTAAAACTCCCAACAGTATATAAAACAGTTTAAATGAGCTCAACCTTAAACATGCACACCAGTAAAATGCAACATAAATTACATTATGCAGTTGTAATATGAGTCCAAACAACACCACATACAATAGTAGAGCTATGACAAGGACCACTTTACAGCAAAGGGACTGCTTTAACTACATTTTGCTGATAATATGTACTTACTAAGACAAACAGTAACCACAGTAATATATGGCCCATTGTCATATATGAAAAATTCCAGAACATAGTTAATTTGTGCAATGTACATTAGAAGAGAGAGTTAAAAAAAAAAAAAAAAAGTCATACATACAAACTTTACCTTCTGGTGCTCTGTGAGTAACCTCATTAATTCATAACAACGCCTGATGCAGTGTGAACCTTTTCATTGCAGGCTCACAACACTGCAGCATAATCTACATATAATTGATTGTCTTCATAATACTGCATTGTGTTGTTGGCTTGCCACTCCACTCCACTTCCTGACAGCCCTAAATGCCCAGAGTGCTAATGGGCTTTATCTCATGCAGCTGCAGGGAAATGATGTCAAGCTAAAGCCATAAGTGCCACTGAATAGGCAGCAGCGCTTATCACAGCCTGCTGTCCGACAGGCAAAGTAAGATACCGGCATCTCATATACTGCATATACCTCTGTTAGAGGCAGAAGGACCAGGACAGAGTGTGTAAATGGATCAATACTGTGGTAATGGATATATCTCAGCTGTACCATACTTCTGTATGTGTGTGCGTGCATGTGTGTGTGATTTGTTTTTCACCTGTGGCCATGAGCTGCTGCCAGGCTGTATGAGTTCATGTCTCCAAGAGGAGCTGAGGAGATGCCATTTCGACACATAGTCCCTATCATGGGGTCCGCTCCTCGTTCCAACAGCAAACTCACCAGTTCAAAGTTACCTACAAATACAGCAGATCATTAAAGACTTCACAAAGGTTCATAATCATCTATATTTGTGCTTAGTTAGGCTACTTCAATTAGATCGAATCATTACCGCAGCAAGGTCAGTTCTGTTGAGAACAAAAATACGTCTTACTAATCTACAGTATGAAGCACTGGGGCAAATGATAGAAAATCAGTGCCTAGGGGTCATTATAACTTTTTTATACACTACATTGAAAGTTCAGTGAAGCGCTTGAACAGTATCTAATAGATCATTAACAGGAAACTCATAAAATCATGCACTGCACCATTTACAATGAACTGGGGGTGACCTGTATTCACAGAAACTTGCACTGCCTACTTGAGTTTTTATATTCTAATAAAAGTTAATGTGACAGAAGAGTAAAACAAGCAAGAATTAGCCCAAAATCTGCATAAAATGATCTTGTGCTTGGAATTTCTTTCTCTCTTTGCTAATAATAAACAACATTCCCTGTGTAATTGTTGCCCTTTTCTCTATCATTTAGTATTTAATGAATAGGTTGTTAAGAATGATTATTCACTACTATGTGTTTGTGGCGACATAGCTGCTTACACCTATCTATGCCAACCTGGTACCAATGCTACTTTGACTCTAATGTAAAGACATAAGAGATGATAATGATACCACAATAAACATTGATTATTACAGAGGGAAAGTCATGTGATTCGTGTCAGTGATGTTGTCGTTGTGCTTTAATATTTAATGTCAACTAGGAGAGCATATTCTGATGCACAACCAATACATGCACAGATTTTTTCACAGGTGGCCACAAAACTATAATATACAGAAACAAATCATCACTGACAGCAGTTAAAACCGAGCCCATTCTTGAATTTCAGATCATAATCTATAGTGATAAATTAATTACATGAATAAAACAAAATTACACTTTCTGCTGAGTCAAGAATCAGACACATCATGACTAATCTCTTCTATAATACATCACTGAGAAGAAAAGTTGGGTCAGATATCTTCGATAAATGTGTGTCTCTGATTACCCGCTGCAGCAGCCAGTTGCAGAGGCGTCTCTGTGTAGTTCTCAGCCCCATCCTGCAGGGCGCCCTCCACATTCGCTCTATTATCCAGCAACAACTGTGGTAAGGATGCAAGAGGTACAGAGGGAGGATAGGGAAACAAACCAAGGGGAAAGTAGGGAGGAAGAAAGCCGGCAAAGGAAACAATGTGTTACAGTCAGGCTTGGCCAGTGGAAACCTACACTGCCTCATTTGGAGCTGTGGACATGAAATACATTCCTCGCTACACCTCCTCATTAGGTGTGGGTCCTGTCTTGGGGGTTTATTGTTGATGTTGACTTGGCTGAGTTGGAAAAAAAAACTAAGTGTGGAGGAAGAAGCATGTTTTTTTTCTATCCTTAAAATTGTGATTGCAGTTGTACACATCAAAAATGAAAGATGACAGTGTTCTTCAGGTTTTCAGTTCATACTACAGTATCTATTGTAACCAAATCCATTTTCCATTAAAATGAACACTGAACAATTTGTCATTCCTGAGGCTGTGTATCAGGCTTGTGGAGCTTGGTTCAGTTCAGTTTGCCTGTAGATGTGTTTTCTGCTCATAAATTGGGGCCTGGGTGACTAATCTATGCCTCTAAAGAGCACACGTGATTAAAAACAAATGTAATCTGAAGAGTTGACTGGACACAAGTAAGTCAAGACTCCAAACAGCTGTGATTACTGCACAGTCAGTAGGTCAAGCCAAGGCTTGCATCAACATTATTGATATGATGCATCATAATGATCTATCATCAAAATGATCTTCATTTTGTTGCAAAGGTCAGGGCAAGGGCCAAAGTTTATTGTTTACAGGTCATAAACGTCACTACCTGCACGACAGGGACGTGTCCATGTAACACTGCGAATGTGAGTGGCGTCCCCTGGCGCGTTTCAGGATAAACTGAGGGGTGCTTGTTTACTGTACTTGGCACCTGGGAAGTCATAGGTGAAGTTCAGGGAGAGAGATACACAGCCATTAACATTCACAGCTCAGGGCAGGAAGATGTAAGGAAGGAGGAGTGAGAAGCAGTATGCAGGGGGAGAAGTGTAAGCAGAAGAGGGCAGGATGGCAGAGGAAGATTTTCCTCTTGAGTTTCACAGAAAAATCTTGAGCAGCTTGAATTCTACACTTCATTTCAATCCTCATATTTTTTTTAGTTCTATCTGGGCAAGGCTGTCTAACCACACTGTAATATCTGTCTAGCTCCATCTTTAAACAGCGTTTCATTTCAAAGGAGAATGAAACCAGAGAGAAAACACAGCACTGGCAAAGACTACAAACACTGTCAAGATGGGTGGTGCTGACTCATGAACAAAGCAGTGATAGAATAAAGTTAAACAGACATGGAGCCCAGTGTTGTTTTGTGATTTTTAAAGAGCCTTTATCACAGAGTCAATTACAGAAATTATTTCTAAGTGTCGCCTAGAGCATGCCTACTTTAAACAGACATTTAATATAATGTCACATTTCATTGGGGCTTTGATGCTACAGAACAGTGGGACTGTTACTGTTTCTGTGTTTACAACAATGAATTATTAATTGGTTATAATATCAGGGAGTTTCCACTGTAACAGAGGGCATCACAGACTGCAATGTCTTTAATAGCCTCCAGAGGTATTCAACAAAATGTTTTTAAGAGAATGTGCTTTCAGCAGTGTGCAAAAGAATGTCTTTTGACTGTAGACCTCAAGGCTCAGTTCATCAAAATAACAAACAAACAGGCCTGATTTTCCCCTAGATGAAGGGAATTTTTTAATCTCAATGAGACTTCCCTTGTTAAATATAGGTTAAATAATGATAATAATAATAATAATAAGGTGTATCTAACCAAGCAGACAGTTTTCATAACTTAAAACAATTAACTGTTATGCTTTTTTTTTTTTTTTTTTTTACCCCATTTATTGGTTTGAAATAATACATTATCATCTGTCAGTAAAATTTCATTAAGTTTTAGTATTATTCTATTTTATTTTTGCCTTTATTACTGTTAACTCCTGTTTTTGAGTCATTCTCCATTTTGTTGGGTTTAAAATCACTTGTTTGATTCAATATATGTTTCTATGGATCATGTTTTTGTGTCCAGTCTACTGGAATTGCATGTCTGATGTACACAAACAGTTCCTCTGGTATGCTTTTTTGAGAATTAAAAATCTGTTGATACTGTGTCATAATTAAGTAATTTAGCTTTCCTCATTTGATAATTTACCTACACTAGCAAATGATACATGATGTGTGCAGGCATGCAAAACCCACTTTTCATTTTCTTGCCAGCAACCCAACAACATCTTAAATTGCAAGCGCAGAGTTTGGCCTTGTAGTTCAGAAGACTCTCATTTTCTCATTTAGATTTACTGTATGATGTAAACTGAGTCTGCTCATGGAATTGTTTTTTTTTTTTATTTGGGTGAACTTTAAATGGAAAATACTCCTAATACTTTGCTTTTGAGTCAACACACCTGCACTAATAACAGGCACTAAATCAATGGGGCAGTCACAACAATGGAATCACTGAGGTGAACGAAAGTGAAGCATTTTTACTTTTGCATGTTCTTATTGCCAACTAAGATGTTGCAGTTACATACACAAGACACACTGGCAAGCAAGATTTAAAACAATATAACTACACTGACTTTAAATGGTTTTAATTCAACCAAGTAAGTAACTACAATGAAGTTCATGCATCATGTTTATTGTGGTAGCAAGTTACATTAAGTGCACAAACTCTTACAGCAGTGATGCATTATTGATGTGGTATGAAGCAAACAGCTGCTCACTGTCTACAGTGAAAATTGTAATGAAGTAAGTGGTTGCACTGGGGGACTATTAGAAGACTATTATTGTATATCAGAGTAGAGACAAACTATAGTTGTTACTGTGCAGACGACACCTGCTTATTGCTTCTCAGTGCACTTCATGTAACAAGCTGCCAGAAGAGAATTCATACTGACAGCAGGTGAGACAACAAAGACAGAGCAGGGAAGGAACAACACAAAGTATGAATTGGTATGCACAATAAAATTGAATGAATGACTCGGATAAAAACTAAAAAGTACAACTATAGTGACATTGTTGAGAGGTTCAACACTGACCTCGCTGTTGATATCGGCCCCGGCATCAAGCAGCATCTGGACCATGGCCTCATCACCACGGACACAAGCATACATCAGAGGGGTCATTCCCTGCATGAAAGGAAAAGACTGCATTTTGTATTGGTTTTTCGTAATATTTAAGATAGAAAAGTGTTGAGTTGTATTAATATGCAGCCCCTTCAGACAGAGGTTTAAATGAAATAAATAGTAATTAAATAAAAACAGACTGATGGTGATTTATTGCACTGTTAATTAATTAAGTAATTAATTAATGTACGTATTCAGATGTTGGTCTGTAGAATGTGAATAGTCCTACAGATTGCACCTAGAAATCTAATAATCTTACCAAAGCTAAATCCTAGTTTGACTCCATTGATTATGCAAATTTGCAGCAAATACAAATCTGCTTCAAAATACTCTATCCAAACAGAGTAAATGCTAAAGGTGGGTTATACACTGGTCTTTTAACATCTTATATTTCCAAATGCCACCATATGCACAGAGCACTGTTTTGAGCCAGATACGCCTACATGTATTATGCTTCAAGCTGTAGATGGAAGCTGCCACATGTAAGTCGTGACACAAAACAGAAACATAACAAAAGTACTTCATTCTATAGCAGTCAAAATGATCTACCTGGTTTTCAGTTTCTAGACTAAAGTAAAGTGTATTTTAAAGACTTCTAGATGAGGTTCCATAAAACTTCAATCATATGTCTGTTCTGGGTCATTATGTTCAGCAAAGGCCTTTTATGACACACTCATATCACACCAAAGCGCGTTAGGTTGAAGACTGAAATCCCTTTGTGGTGATTCATTCTTAAATATTTCCTGGACACCGATCTACTTAATCAGCAGACAGCTAAAAGGGCGATAGATGCTGGACCATCACGGTCCTTATGATGAGTTCAAATGCCCATTGGCCTTAATGATAGAATGCAGCTTTTATTACATATGTAATGCTGTCTGGTCCCTTGCACCATGTAACACATTTTACAAGGAAATAAAACCCTGACTGTATTTCACCAGGGCTTGTTATTTATGTGACAAATGAAGAAGAAAACCATAAACAATATGTAATACTCACAAACATTATATGAATCAGCCTAATGTGCATGTCTTATCAAATACATTTTGGACAAATACAAATCCTCCAAATCTGGAGAATTTTAGAGTATGTTAGAGGAGATCTACCAAGGTTATCTTAATTGAACTCAACCAGGCAGAATTTTCCAGCCTGAGAAAATCAAATTGTACTATTAGCTTCCATTTAACAGTGCAAGGAATAACCAATATTTCCATCGAGTGTGGGAGATAGAAAATCCCAAATGACATTACCACTTGGATTCTCTGAGACCCAATTATTGACCGTATTGTTAAACCCAAGCCCAGTGAAGATGAAGTGTGAAAACAACAACAGATGAATCCCTTTTGAAGCAATGGGAATCTTGTAGGTTTAAATAGTGGCATTACAATTTAGCACATTATTACTCAGAAGGAGCAGCCTGTGCTCAGCATGTGTGTGAATTTAGAACATTTGCCAGGTGATACTTGTTAGATTTTCACAATTTCATTGTGTGTTGTGTACTTTACAACAATCCTCCATTCCTGTGTAGGTGTGTGATGTTAATACTGTGTACAAATGTAGGAGTATGTGCTAAGTGCCAGACCTGTTCACTCATGCTGTTAATGCCATCAGGTCCCAGCAGGTTGACCGCTTGCTTGACCAGGTCCGTCCGTCCACAATTCAGCATCCTGAAGCCCAGATCCTGCAGGAACTTTGCCTCTGTGGAGGCTGCATCCAGCTTCCTGGTGGCACAGAAACAATCCTCGGCTCTGCAGATGAAAACAGGAGATCCATTATTGTGATTAAATGAGAACGCATCTCAGAAATGGATATTGAGATTAGTGGATATACATCTCCATAACACACTGAAGGCAACATAAAAATGAGTGGTGCTCTATCATTCACAGCCAACAGTGTAGCAGCAACTATATAACTTTATTTTAAAAACTGACCTGAAGTCAAAGTCAACTTGATAATGTTTGCATTTGTCATCAACTTTTCAGACTCTCTACATCTTGTATCTTCTAAAGTAGCTTTTTTTCCCCCAGTGCAACTTCGCCTCTGACTTATTACTGCTCACCCCTGTCTCTTGTAAAGTCTCTAATTCAACCTGCAAATAGCTGTCAGTGAAATTTCCACAGGGTGACACAAGAAATGGATTATGTTAGGTGACAGTTACACTAGACACAAGTTACAAAGAGTCCCATAGAGACCTAAGTACAGCATTTTTTACAAAGAGAGCAAAATGCAGGGGGGCACTGCAAAAGTTTTGATAGTTCCAAATGAAGACAAGAGGGTTGAAGGTTGATATTCTCACCTCCCTGCAAATATTTATAATTATATATAATACGTACCTAATAGTTCAGCTCACTCCATTTTAATTTAACAAAACCACTGAGATTATTTGTGCCTTTAGATCACCTTGTTGGTTGTACTGAGAGCATTTATTCTTACTTTATTTGTCGTGGTTCACAGTCCACCCCGGGTAGCAGCAGCCTGGCAGCCTGCCTCACATCATCGCTGTCCA
This sequence comes from Maxillicosta whitleyi, assembly GCA_029822895.1. Classification (NCBI taxonomy): domain Eukaryota; kingdom Metazoa; phylum Chordata; class Actinopteri; order Perciformes; family Neosebastidae; genus Maxillicosta; species Maxillicosta whitleyi. The sequence continues at coordinate 11,544,624 of JAPSES010000120.1, read as the reverse complement.
CAGAGAAGCTCCGTCGATGTTCAGTATGAGCGACCGCCACTCGAATCCACTCCATCAAAGGAGGCAGCACAAGGAATGGTCTGCAGGGTAATAAACATAATTTTAAGAATATTGTTTCGTTTGCTAATACTCCTCAATAAACTGTCTTGACAACATAACATTAAAATATACACAGTATTCTATAGCATGTTATATAGAGTACACAGCAGGAAGAATCCAGTACCGACTCTTTTCCAATTTCAGTATCTTCTTTTCTTTTCTAAAATACAATGCAGACACACACACACACACACACACACACACACACACACACACACACACACACACACACTGTGGTCAAACTGAAATCACTTAATCTTTCAGTACACATATGTCATTTTGATAAGCCCCAATTTGCTCTTTTCACCTTCTAAATTACAGCAAGAAATAAAGCAAAATAACAGGTGCAACCATTATAATTAAAGATGCCCCTAGTGATAACCAGAAAAGTCCCCTTACCCAATCAATGATAATAAGTTAAGGTACCAAAGAACAAAAAGAGATCTAGATGCTGCAACCTCCCTCAATAACCTTATTACAGTCTTTAATCAAATCGGTAATGGGTCTTGCCTGGCTGACATGTTCATATTTCCTCATTTATTTCTGGATTAGTGAGTGTGTGCCTCATCACAAATCACCTGAATCATACTCATATGTTGTTCTGTCCTGGTTTTCTTCACCACAGCACAACACTGTCCAAATGTAGATCAGCCGTTCACAGGACACTTAACCTTGCTTTACATATAGAATAAATGTTCCATTCTACCACATTCACTGTATCATATTAGATATAGATAGCTATAAAGTACTTTTATTTCTAATAATATATTCATGCTGAAAGCTTTGAGACACACTTTAGGCTGACTTGGCCAAGTTTTAGAACACCTCTAAAGCAAAGTTAGTTAACATGCTTTGTAATGTTAAAATAAGAGATTGGCTGATGTAAATGCACATGAATGGCCTTCACCTGAAGCTCCCACTGGGCAAAGACGACCATAGCTTTGGCCAAAATAGCACATACAAAAGAAACCTACTTTTTCTGAACCTTCTGTCTTTATATGACTGTCACAGTCATACAAAATGTTTAGTGATCATCATGGTTAATGTTGTTAAGTACAGGAAGTAAGACTACTCTGAACTTAAAAGATATCAACCCTGTGAATCACATCAAATAAAGAAAATATAATTGCTGCAACAACAACATAAGTTACAGCAGGTGCCAAGGGACCTCACAGCATCTTTAGTTGTTCATCGAGAACCTCCCTGAAATTCCGTTGTGATTTGATGTTTCTGCCGTGCTGTGCAGTGCTGTACAGTGGCTTATTGCATCCTTACAGGATAGGATTACAAAGCAAGACTTACATCATGCCAACAATCAGCACCAACCTCCACTGGGGCAGACAGATTTATCAGCCAAAACTCTGGGAAAAAAAGTTTGGTATTTGAGCTAAGTGAACAGACACTTTATCATAAAATTATAACTCAGATAAATATTTGAAAGTGAAAACTGCTGGTGCCTAATGTGGATACAGAAGACACAAAAAGAAAACCAGTAATGATGCCATCACAGCTTTATTTAAACAGCTATGATACTGCAGTTTTCACTGAAGTTATCTAAGAGATTTTTCCAGGTAACAAGTTCAAAGAAATGAAGTTTGTTTTGCAGTTCATATAATAGATGACTTTAATCCAGTCCATCCTCTGGCTGTGTGCTTTCAGAAAATCCTACTCATTAATAATCATCATCTTGTCAGGCTCATAAAAATAGTCCTTTCAACTCTAAATTAGTGTCCTAATGACAAACAGATAGTGGGATATGGCTAATGTGAACTTTTGCAGTGCCAGCCCTATCCCTTAAAGCAGGCTGTTGGTAGATAGGATACGCATGAAAAATTATTTGCACACAGTTCTCATTAGGAGGACATTAGGCTTTTTCAATTTGTACATTGCCATCACGACTCTGCCCTTTTTAATGAACTCAGTGATACTTCTGCCACAAAAATGTATTCCACAAGAAATCTTAAATAGAATAGGGGGAGCAAAAAATTCCTGGCTTTGCCAGATACAGTTTAAATGATAATTCAGTTCAGCATTTTCCTTTAAGGCATTTTAGAACCATGAAGCAGGCTAAGATACACATTAAAAACCTTCAAACATAAAATTAAATAGACTAATTCCACTGAAATTATATTATGAATCCATTAGAAAAGGTCCTTTCAGAGTGTTTTCCCCTCATGACCCTCTGGCAACTATATTTCTTCAAAAAATATCCTAAACAGAATCAGAAACCATTCGGGGCTGTCGTGTTTACAGTCCATGCAGCCACCTATTCCTTCTGTAAATTTGCTGTAAGCACATGTTTCAAAAAGACAACAGCTTTTAGATATGGACTTGCTGTGTTTGTCATGTCTACATTTTGTATGCATCAGTTTTCCATTCAGTGATCTACACTATCCATGTCCTTATACCTCCAGTCTGCTACAAATGTGAACCCTGTCACGAGCAACAACAAAAAAGAAAAAGCTCTTTTACTTTTTAGCAGTTGGGTGACTAATGTGACAATTTAGAAAATCCTCCCATTTCTCAGAGGTTGTACTTTAACTGATGTTTGCTTCCTGAAAGACATATTTACAGTTCACAGATTGAAAAAAAAACAAAAAAAAAAACAAAACATGGAGACCAAGGAATAAAAACACTGTGGGCAATGTTATCCATTCATACATGCAGCAGGCTTGCAGTGACAACCAAACCCAGTAGGAAAAAAAAAACTGTGGCTCAAAATACTGAATATATTAAGGAATGATGAAGGACTGCACCTCTCTTTTGATACCCTTGATTCTTTATCTACTAACCTTCAAAATATTTAGTTATTTTACATGAAATAAAATGATCTGCAGTCTCTTATTCTAATCCACATCCCAGTAGATATTTAAAGCTTAGGTGAAAAAATCATGTCAGTATTTTACCTCTCTTAGTAATGTGTCATCCCACAAAGGCTTATCTGAAACTTCACAAAACAAGCATAAAGATTACTTTATCTCATTTAATCTTCTTCTTATCATCCATTGGGTTGTCCGGGCCTTCTCTACTGGCTTCAACCTTGCAGCAGAATGCTAAATAGAACATATTCTCTCCAGGAAACCCAGAGCTTGCTGACATGTCATTCTGTTTGACATTCCTTTGGCTCCCAAGAGTCATCAGGATGGAGTTTTATCTTTTCAGAGTGGAGGGAAGTTGTTAGAATATCTGTCCATCCGTCCATCCACCAAGTGAATTCCCCCTGGTTCACATCAATCTGCTCTATGCCTTAGGAAGTGTCAGCGTTGACCAGCCCACACAGCATATTACAGGATACTTTTGAGGGGCAAAAAACTTGTGCAAGAAAGTAGAAATATCTGTATCAACCTCCAGCACAATCAGAAATGTTCTAGCAGAGAGTAATGTACAAGTGTGTTAACTGACAAAGGTAATATGGCTGAAAGGATATATGTGTCTGCATATCAAGATCAAGAGCTTTTGAAATTCATGACCACTTAATATAGTGCTTTCAGAGCGTGTGAAGCATGCCAAACATTTCCCAGAGACAGAAATCATCTTAGTGCTTGATTTAGACTTTGAAGTACAGAGGTAAAAGACCACATATCATTATGTGCAAGTTGGCTAATTGACTAAGTTGAATGGCAGATTGGGAGCTCTGAACAAAATGGCTGTTATTTAACTCTCGTTTTGGAAAAGGACTGGCTGAATCCATTTTCATGCTGGAACAGGGGGGAAAAATGCTCTGGCTTGCTTGCATTTCTTTAAACAAATCACAATTTTGGACGGTATTAAGCCAAGGATGGCTCAATAAAAGGTGTCAGGGGGGAGCTTGTTTTGGTGGGAGGTGAGTCCTTGCAAAATGGCCAAATCCCCACAAAACCCCACAGAGAACCAAGCAGCCCTGCCTTATTGCACAATTATAATCTCCATTAAAACTTGCCATTTGCAGTGTGTAGATGCTGGAGGATGTTGATCCATGTAGTGAGGGGGCCTTGAAAATGATAAGATGTCAAGCTGTTATAGAGCTTGAATTTAACCAGTCTCATCTTCTGTTTTGTCACAACCTTAGTGGGAGTTTTAGCAGGTAGCATTTTCTGTGGCCTTTTTTTTTTTTTTTTTTTTTCCTTTTTTCCCACCAGCTATTGAGGCTCTAATGTTCATAGAAGGGAGAAGGGATAAAATGTTGAATGTTCAGATTGGAGAAGATATTTTCTCTCCTAAGTCACCACAATGTATTGGGTGTCAAACATACGGCACACGGGCCAAAACCAGCCCGCCAAAGGTTCCAATCTGGTCTGTGGGATGAATTTGCAAAGTGTAAAAATTACATAGAAGATATTAACATTCAGGGGTGTCAAATTCATTTTAGTTCCAAATTCTAATCTCCAGAATATTGACAATATCATGTCAAAAATGTTGGTGTCCTTGTAGATCACTGTGATTTGTAATGCAAATGGTATGTTGAGACATAATACCTTTAAACTGCATATTTTTCAGGTTATACAGGTTTTTTGTGAAATGATAGTTTGTAAATGTAAACATTTTCAGAATTAAATTTACATTTTTTGTTTAAATTTACATTTTTGTTGTTTCATGTTTCAGAACTAAATGAGTTTGACACCCCTGGACTCTGGAAACATAAAACATAGAGCCAACGACATTCCTGAATAGCAAAAAACAAAAAAAAAACTATGTAGGAGTAGACAGGTGGTGTGGTGCTTTTGTCTTGAGTTTGTTCTCTCTGTGATTTTCTTCAAGTTCCTCTAGTTTCTAGGTACTGTATATTTTGTTTCATTCTCTCATCAGTGCCCTTGACCACAGTACTGATGAAGATCTGGAGTTGGTCCCTGAGCACCTTCAATGGCAGCTCACTACGACTAAGTGCTAATGCTAATTGTAAATGCTACTGCTAAGTACGTGTACATAATGATGCAGAGACCACATTTCCCAACAGGGATAGTAAACTGAGTTAATGTTTAATCTTTAAAGTGGCTGGGGTGGTTATAAGCCAGGTAACACAAAAGTCTGGTGACTTGATAAAGTGGCATTATCTAGACATCTGATTGTTTACATTGCATGTTAGAAAAATTATGCCCTGACTAAGCATAAATATGTGACCAGATGGTAGTGAAGCTGTGTATCTGTGAAGAACTTCCTGGTTGGGCTCACCTCTCAGTCTGTAAGGTGACTTTGGAGGGCTCAACGTTTGGGTTCTCCCATTCCATCTGTGGGCAGTGCATGAAGTAACACAGAGTATAAAGGGCTTCGGGCTCCCAGTGCACTGTGGTGTTGGTCTTCTGGTGGACTGGGGTGCCATTACTGGAGTTCTTGATGTGGAGTGGCTGAAGGTGGTGCATGGCCCGAGATACCAAATCACCTGGAAAGTAAATTTATAGATGACAAAAATACATATATTTTACCATTAGGATGTGACACAAATGAAAAAAATAACAGTGTTATACATTAGTCTAAAATGTAGGTGTCTTGCATGTGTACAAAACCCTTCTATTATGCTACTCCTCAGAACTAATGAAAGAGATGTGTTCTCTCATTCACACACACTCTTTAGTCATACATATGTTCCCACACACTGGGCTCAGTGAACATTTACTGCCTTGAAAAGAAATCATTGCATCATGTGACTCTCAGTAAAATACTCTCTCAGCTCTTACTCCATTCTGAGTTCATCTTCCAGATACTATTGTTTCAATTTCTTCATGGGCGCCACAGCTGAATGGGTATATCTCTGTAAGTAAGTGTCAAACATGGTCACAAATGTGTGTGCATTACATGATCTGTGGCTAAATAAGATGTACAAACGTGTAAAACAGTGTGTACATAAAAATACCACATCTACACATTGTCATTTGATGCTTATGTCTTATATTATCTATGTCATTCTTTTATTTCATTTCAAACTGTTAAATGTGTCTCCACAAGTCGGTTATTCTTGTCAATATCCCATTACATTTACACATTGAGTTTTAGATGCTTCTCACATCCTTAACTCCTCACAGCCTGATGTGTGTGTGTGTGTGTGTGTGTGTGTGTGTGTGTGTGTGTGTGTGTGTGTGCTAGTGAAAAAACAGGACTTCTGGGCTTTTGATGGATTCATGGTTGGAGAAACATGTTCCTACATATACATAATCCATATTTTTGAATTACATACTCCAGAGAAGTGTTGGAAAATCAAAATATATGCTGTGACTGAGGTTGACATGTCTTGATGTTTTGTGAAAATAGCCTGTCCTAGGAAACACTGATACTGCCTCAATTAGTTAGCTGACACTAATAAATTAAGTTAATTGTTGAGTTAATTCAATTAAGTTATTGTCAAACATTATAAAAATGCAGGGCGTGTCTCCCTTATGATCTTTTTATTTGTGTTTCTAATTTGCACAGAAAAATCCCTGGTGGAAACTTCAAATATTCACAAAACATTGTGAAATTTCATACTCGGGAAAGATGGAAAAGTTGTTCTATAAGTAAAAGACTAAATGCAACTAAGTGAGATGGAAACATATTCAACAAATTATTATGTGTGCATTTGTAGAGGAGACCAGTCTGGGAGTACCCATGCTGCCTTGCACATTCTTTTCAAACTGCTCGACAGCCTGGAGACCATGGCCAAAATCCTCACATCGATCTGGGGGCCAATCACAGAACGAGGAGGGACGAAAGGTGATGATGCGTACTATTCAACAAACAGAAGTTAGTAGTTTTCTTTCGCGAATCCATCATGGCGGCAGCAGATCCGAAGCTATCTTTCGAAGAAGCTCTGGACAGTGTTCTAAATAGTTTAGAACGCAAGTTCACTTTAAAAGATGAACAGCGTTTAGTGTTAGAGTCGTTTACACGCTACACACGTCATCGCGTGCAAGGCAGCATGGGTTCTCCCCGGAGAGTGATAGACATTCGTACCGCCCAATCAACGGCTACGGAAACCACAACTCTGTACGAGAAAATGAATGGGTGCCAGACTAAATCACTAGTGAGATTTAGTCTGGCGCTCGCCAGACTAAGAGGAGACCACAATGTTCATGGAACTATTATGAAAAACAAACACAAACAATGTTGCAGATGTGAAACACCACCAAAATTCCACAAGTTGTATAATAATAAAGAAAGTCTTTGACAAATCATGGAAGAGCTTGAAACATCAAATGAGTGGTTTGGTTTGGTTTGGTTTGGTAGTCAAAAACAGTGATGGGTTTACCTCAAAATATTACATACTATTGACTCCTCATACAGCTCAGGTAAAATGTTATTGTACGAACTATATTGTGTACTGTATTGTATTGTACATGTAACTGTTATTCTACTAAACAATGTTTAGTTTGAAGTTTGAACTGACACTTATTATTCACACACCAGTACCTTTGTATTTCTTTTTTCAAACTGTCAGAAAAGTTGGTTCATGATATATTTAGTACATTCTAACTACACTTTTACAATTCTGTGTTCAGTAATGCCTGAATCCAGACAAATTTTTTCTATCTGATAATAATAATTCAATCATTTTTCACAAGATCTCCTGAAACATGGAGTCACATCAAAAAAAGACAAAGTAATTCATTCATAACCAAAATGTTATTTGTAATGCCATAAACCAAAAAAACTAAGTAAACCTCTTTTGGGGCTTTCATGCTGTACAATTTCTAAAGTTTTCCATAATAAATGTGGCCCATTAGTTTTCATGTGAGCTCATTTCAAGCTGTGTCTGCACACAGCAGGAACACAGAGTGAATGAAAATCAGGACATTTTACATTTCTAATAGTTCTGAACACCAGAGGAGGTATGAATTTCAGAAATATAACATTTAGTGCACTAGAGAGAGATATTCAGCTTGGACATTTAGAAAAAATACGTTTCTGATTTAAGATTTTGTCAAGCCATTTATAAATGAGTTCATTAGTGGTGCATTCAAGAATAACGATGTTACTCGGACACAGAAAATACTGCAGTCAATTTCTCAGGAAAAAGAAATACTCTTATTGATCTGATCATGCTGCCGGTTTCAGGTTTGTAGAAAGACACCACTGCCTGAAATCTGGGAGTCCGTGCCTTGCTGCATAACGTGTAATTCCAGAAATGTAAAAAAAATCTGAGCTGCAGTGAAACAACAAATACATTGCAATGCACACACATTCATGCACACATTCTCTCTACTTTTGTTTGATTACTCGATCCAAAAATACCCAGTCTCTGGAAAGCTGGCCTATCTTGAAACCTCATTCCTTAGACAGAGTGACACAGGGAGTGACTGCCCAAGGTCCTCCATCTGTCAGACTAAAGGACCCTAACTGAGTTCACAGACAGTCAGACGTAAACAGTTCAGAGAACAGTCTGAACCAATGCTCTAGGGATTCTGATGGACGGTTGAGGAGAAAACATTAAATACATCAAATGCATCAATAAATAAATTATACAAAAATGTGACAAACATTACATTTTGCTATAGGAATTGAATGTTTTCAATATGATTCAACCTGAATGTGCTATCATTTGCACTTGGCCATATATACATATTGGAAATGCACCTGAATCTGTTCACCAAAAACCCCAGAAGGAAAAGTGACAATCTAAGTACTGCTTGTATGGAATGACTGTAACTTGTAGACCACTGGTGACCTATAAAGTAACCCCCATGTCTGTATTTCTGGTGGGTACATTTTCACTGCAAAGTAAAGTTTGTTTTTTATGTAAATTTACTGCCATTATTCCCTGGTTATAATGTAAAGGTTGGAGTCATCACATACAGATAACTGGTAAAAAAATAGAATGAAATTTTTACTCTTGATATCCTGTATGTCATCCATGCAGATCTCACTGTTCTGAAGTTTTAGATTTTATTCTTCGGTAAATATACATGCTATATAGCAAAATTAGGTTCCTGAATTTCCACTAAAACACTTTTAAACTTGCATTTATATTCCCCAGATGGTCAGTCTTTCACCAGGGAAAAGGTGGTAGAAATGAATGTGTAGTGGAAACCAGAAATGTTGCAAATTACTAAAAATCCCAAAGATGTTAATTCACGTGGGACTAATATTGTCACATAACCTCTGTGTTTGTTGAAATATGCATAATACACGTTACATAGTTTCACATGGGATTCCCAAATGATCTCTGCAATCTGTACAAATGAGCAAAAGTACAAAGGTAGAGTATATGAGGAAGGCATAAGTAACAACACCGACAGAAAAGACTGTGGGTTTTGCCTATTTAATGACAAAACCTATAGTGATTAATAGAGGTGAAACATTTAGTATTTCCGGTATGTTGTGATTGGGATCACGCATCGGACATAAAACGTGATTAATTTGTGTTATTAAATCATTGTCATATATTGCACAGCTGAGAATTGGTGACCTGTGAAAGTGATAAAATAAATAAAATCTGTCTAAGTGACAGAATTTGTTATTTTATAGCCTGAGTACCATCATGTCTTTAAGTGCTATTATAACAAAACCAGGCTCTGTGGATGTCATCTTGGGGACACGTCATGGACATTTTTCAGAAAAGAAACCAATAATTCCTATGTGACAGAAGCCTTGGCTCCTTGCATTTGCTATAGAAAACTGCCATGAATGTCTGGCTCTCAAAACATTTCATTTGAAACCTCAAGAAAGCAAAATAATCTGAGCAGAGAAAGAATTGGGCTCAGGTACCCAGGAGCTTCTCATGCTGTTCAGTGTATATTTATGCAGTTTGCTAGTGGCTTGAATAGGAAGAGGAACAGAGAACCATTAATAAAGATTAAGGAGATAAACAAAGAAGAGTGAAACTTGCACTTAGATTATAAAACTCCTTGCTTAGAGGGAAGCAACACAAACAGACCATAAAACAGACAACAGAGAACCTCTAACTCCAGGAATTGACAACACTCCCCTGAGGCTTGCACAGCTTGCTGAACAAAAACAGAAGTCTACTGCCACACCAGGTCCATAAATAATAGACCACATGTAGTTTGTTGTTGCTGTTTTTTTACCCAGACAAACCGGTGACTAAAACCATCACCACAGTCAAACAACCACCAGCTCTATGTGCTGAACCCAGGATCCATATAAATAATCAAGCTTTTTTTTTTTTCGCTCATTAATTGTTCTTGTGACTTTGGTTTTGTCAGCAGGACAATATTTGCTCCCATCTCTTTTGCTGTAATTATCTAAGCAACACTCCTATGGGGTTCATGCTTCATCTCATCTGAATTAATCATAGGGGACAGCTTAGTGTCTTCCTCTCTCCCAGCCAAGCCTTTCCCTCTTGGAAGGACTCATTACAAAACAAAACTTTGTTCCCTATTCCCAGTGTAAAAATGGTGAAGCAGCATAGAGCTATAATGAAATGTCACAGCTTTAAATTCTGTCATATAGCTGCAAGAAAATCTGTAATAACCTCCCTGTACTTGTACAGTATATTACTGTACAATAACTGCAAAACTATTCTAAGTTTAGAGTAGGGTCTTTTTCCGTAGCTAATCATTTCAGTGTAACAATCATTATAGATGCACATTTTCCTTTTCACCCACAACTCCACAAGACCATAGTTCAAAAAACATGACAGATATCAAACCTGCCATTATTCTTCATTAAAATGCAAGCTCTTGACATCAATGTGTGCACTTACAAAGTGAAGCTGATTCTCCTTAGCTGAATATTCCACCTTAACACCTCACCATCTAAACCCTTATGTGCAGGGGTGTAGTTGGCGTGGTATGTGGGGGTACGCTGTCCACCCAATTCTCCCGATGTGAGATACAAAAAATTCACATCCACGATGTCACAAATTGCGTACACCCTTAAAAAATCCCCACTACACCACTACTAATGTGTTAATCATTGTTTTCTCTGTCAGTATGAGGACCCAATTAGCCTCTTTTTAGGAGAAGACAGCTTTCCAACTTCAATTCCCAGTTCTGATCTATAAATGTACTTTCAGTAACAGCAATACAATAAATAAATAAATAAAACATCATTAGGGTCTCATAATGAAATGTCACTGGGAGTCTGGTTTGAGATATTGTGCTCTGAGCCTAAATTTATTTTGATGGATTGCAAATGTTATTTTTGCAATATCACAAAACCCAAATGGAGTTTTAAATCTAATTTGAGGGTGATTAGTTGGTCAAAAGAACTCACAAACTATTTTGATGAACTATTTTGAACAATATATATTGTTAT
>JAPSES010000120.1:11507521-11533262 GCA_029822895.1 Maxillicosta whitleyi | reverse complement strand
AGACAGACAGACAGACAGACAGACAGACAGACAGACAGACAGACAGACAGACAGACAGACAAACGCTGGCAAAAACACAACCTCCTTGGCAGAGGTAATAGTAATAATAGCAGCAACGTACTGAAAAATCAACAACAACTATAAACTAGTTCATTTTTTTTTTTTTTGGAAACGGACGAATCATTAAATATAAAAAACTATTAACTATGAACAAACAAGTTCATTTTGAAATTTTTGAACTGAACTTTTAACTAGTTCAGGTAGAAAATCAACTTTCCCAACAATGGTGGTTTCATCTTCAACTTTCTTCTTGTTTCTGTTTTCAGCGGCAGGACGGGGAAACGCTGAGTCATGAGACAAAATGGACTTTGGTATGGATTAACAGGAGTAGAAAGATGTCGTCACCTGTCTCCTCCCTCCCACATTTCCAAAATTACACCATGAAATCTACTCTTCTACATCCAAACAGCCATAAATGATTCACTCACTTGATGTTTCTAGATGTTTGTGTAGATGGAGTCATGGAAGGAGACCAGTCAGAGATAGAAGACCAGACCTCAGACCCAACGTACCCACTAAAACCCAGAATGAACCCCCTGTGGACAAACATTTAGCCTGAAACCGTAAAAACTACAATAAACTGCATAAACTTCATCTTTTTCTTCTAAGTTTGTAAACGACTGGACTTCACAGTTGAAGATGTTTAACCTTTAGCGGTCTGAGTCTGTTTTGTCCTTCTGTCAGTACTTCTGATTTTATAGCACATCAAAAACTGTTTACCATACCCATGTTTGATAAGGTTTTTTTTTTCCCACTTTATGATCTGATCAATATTTTTATACTTTATCTCACTTTATTAACATGTTGGACCCAAACTACAGAAAAATAATAAAATATAATTAGGAAAAATATCCTATTTATCACAAATGAAAACCTTAAACGTGGTTAATGAAGTGTTTTGGAAGTTGAAACACTAAAAGATAAGTGCAAATATGAATATCTCTTTATCTGTGAATAATATCTCCAGTTTTACATGGTCAATCAAACTCAAAGAAACCCTATGGATTGTTAGTTGTTTTTTTGTTTGTTTGTTTGTTTGTTTTTTACAGTGCTTTGATTCATTTTGGAGGGTTTAAAGCCAGAGTTCAAGTGTTTTTCAATAATTTAGAAACTGTAGAGTTAATGTTCAAGTGTATAGTGGTAAATTTAAAAAGTACTTAACCAAAACTTCTACTAACATTTAACAAAAGTTGTTGCCTTGGTGATACTGTCAAACTCTTCTGTCGAACTGAATGATGTATTCCAGCCTTCGTGGTTTGAAATACGTCATTAAGGTTCAGTTCATTTGGAGATAAACAAACAGGATTAAAAACGGTTGTCTGAGAAGTAACTTTGACATGTACAATGTCTGACTAAGAAGTAGAGAAACAGAGAGGAACTATAAAGTCATATACAATAGAAATACTTAAATAACTCAAATATATATATGACATATGACAGTCGTGTTATAGTTGTGTTAGTTATGTAAAATTTAAGTTGCATTGCAATGTAATGTTCAGTGGTTAACAAGGCAGAGTTCCATATGTTAGACTGGTGTTCTGCTAACATCAATGATAACTACTCTGTAGAAACCTGCTTCTTTAATGTCATGTGATCTGTCTGCACTACCTTCTGTCCTGGTCTAAATGCATTAACCATCCTATCAGAGAAAAGACAGTTTAGTATGGCATTCCATTTAGGAAATTATTATATATATATATATAATAGGAAAGTCTGAATATATTGAGTGAAACTCTAACATCATTCCATATATTCAAGCCAACATGTGACATTTGCAAACGAATCTAGTCTTTTAAATGGCTCTTTGAAGTGAACGATGAAAACTGATTCACAGTGGTGAATCATTTGTATATGAGCTGTTTTTATATACAAATTGCTCACACTGCCTTTATGAGTCACTTGTGTGCCCATTGAGTCTGAGTTGTCAACACTACCTTCCCGTGAATGACTGAGTTTGTGTTTTCTACCGCATGATCTATTCACCTGAAAGCATTTGAGGTGAGACTAAGGTGGACCGGAGCCACATTTACCTCTGGACCAGGAAGTAGATATTTGCGACTGAAAAAAAGGAGATGCGAGGTTAATCTGGAGGATCATCTTCTTCCTATAAATGCGGAGTTTGAATTTGAATGAAACTGTCAGATTTTGGATCTTTAATTTTGTTGTACTCAGAAATTAAAAAAAATATTTTAAATATTCACATATTTACACTCACAGCTGGATATTTTAAAAGTCTTGTTAGATCAGTCAGACTAACAATCCTCATGTGCTGCGTCAAATGATAGTTTACATTATAGCTCTATCAGCTTAGGCACATTAAAACCACAACATTACCACTGTGCTTGGTTTGTCAACACAGTTTGTGTTGTCAAGAGCTGCACTAAAGATCTGTTCTGAATCATCCAAACAAGGTCAGAACTGTCACAGCCTAGTCTGAACCAAATAACATCATGTAATAACTTTATATCTTCATAACCAAGCTCACCTGTGAAGAAGAAACTTTATGCTGTGAGCATCAAGTTAAATTTCCTTCTTTTAGAGCTGTGTCCAGAAAACCACAGCAGTGCATCTCACTTTTATCACTGCCACTTTCTTTGAGTTTCTTACTATTTCTCATCCCATCTTGTCTCATTCTGATACTTTGGTAAAACTGCCCTGTGCTGTTAGTTTTCCTCACCATGGAAGACTGGCAGTGACTCACTTCTTGCTCTAGTGGTCAAATCCAATTCATTTCATATCTCTACAGTCCAGTACATTAGTATATTTGACATGTTTTAGTATATTGACATATACTGTTTATTCTCACCACTCAAACAGTAATTTTAGGCCTTTTTTAATATTTGAAAGTTGAAGTACTACTGCAAACTCTTCAACAGACAATGAACCAGATGTGATTTAAGTGTTTTTTAATGTCAATACTCACCCAACTGTTTGTAATTCCAGCAGAGGTGATGTGAGGTGAACCAACTTATCAAATGTGACCTGAGATAATCATGGCGAGACAACTGTTGTGTTCACTAATGGAGGACAGATACAGAAGAATCCTCCGACACACTGTCATGGCCCATGACTCCCTAGGGGCCAAACTGAGGACATTTAATCATGGCTTGGTAATATGAGCGACTCAGCTCTGCCTTTGGGGCACATTAGCAATTCCACGGCAACTATTAATCACAGTCAATTACAGGACATGTCATCACCAACACAGAAGTGGCAGATACTTTTACCAGCACTGCTAAAGTGGGAATTAATCACTGGTAGACACATTCAATATATGACATGTGAAGGAAGGTCAATGGTATCTGTCTGTGGTCGGAAAGACAAATGATCAGACTTAATAAAAGTACAGCAGTGGTTTCAGAGATGGTATATTGATATGTATATGAATGCTGTCAGTCTGGTGAATGTAATACTTTTAGCAAAACTGTAATAGTAACCTATATGGGATGTAATCAGGAGCTGAGTGGTGTGGGAGATTATAAGCCACATAGCTATAAAAAAAAAAGAGTAAAAAAAAAAGCATTGTTATTTGTTAATAATAATAATAATAATTGTTTCTAGTCCTTTATCCTGTGAGGCTCCATTGAGGGAATGAAGAGAGGTTTACATTTGTGTAGTATTTTTATTTTTTTTTTTTTTACATAAAAATAGTAAAAGACATTATGTTGTTTATGTTGAATAATATGAAACAACATCTACTCAAGATGAACCAACATGAAAATGCAGTAACACAAGATATGGTGAAAATACCCTGAAAGAGAACAAATAACGCACTGTGCTACATACGACAAAATGAGTCAGTCATTCACCACACATCCATGCACAATGGTACTGCAGCTGTTGACCTTCCTTGTATCACTGCTGAAAATATTCTAAGATAAATTTATAATGAATCACTACACAGAAAGGAAAAAAGCAAAAGTGAATACATAAATAGCACAAATAGGAAATTAATATAATGTGAATGTCATATGAAAAAAAAAAAAAAAGGTAGTGAGTAAAGCATTAAGAGAGATGGGGAAACACTGAGTTACTTGTGCAGAAAAAACATTTGAAGACCTGGTTCTTGGTGAAGACATCAACTCTGATGGTGCAGTGTTCCTCTAAATTTCTGAATGAATGAAGGCACGCCACCATGTTAATTATACATTTTAAAGCCAAAAACAGTGATTGTGAGTTGTTTCGCAAATTTGCTCACCTACAGTGACCAGACCTTCACTCCTGCACCTTTGGAAATCTACTTGAAGTTTAGGTGTCATGCAGATCCTGTAACTTTAATGTTTAACCTGAACAAAACAATTAATTTTAATAGAATTTAATAGAATTTTTATGTTGCAACCACAAAATATTGTATGTCTTAAGTCAGGTTCTTAAAGGGAACACTTCTGCAGTATAACACCATCTGTTTTACCTCAGGATGTGTTGACAATGGGGTAAAGAATAATTCATTAAAATGTTTAGTTTAGAATTATGAATAATCACCTTAAAAATAGGAGGTTTATGTAAAAATTGTCCTATTTTTCATGTGACTGTTGAATGGATCAGATCTGGACTGGGCAAATGTTCTCAGCTGTTCTTTGAATTTGTGTCCTTCTGTTGGGGAAATATTGCCTAAAGCTGAGGAATGAGCATCCTATGACGCAAGATGCTGCAAAATGTTATGAAATCCTTGCCTGGAAAAAAGCACTTCCCTTCATACACTATTTAATAGTTTTGATGCAGCAGAAGCCATCATCATCATTTCTCATTTGTGGTGATTACAGAAAAACCTCCGTCTGCTGCTGTGGTTATCTCCTGGACTGATGACTGAGGTAAAACAATGAAATGGCACCAGACGGCACTGAAATACGTTTTGATGGTTTGGGATCCCGTTACAACACCTGGTACTACACCTGTTTACAACAGTGATGGAACATGATACAAAACTTTTCTAGATAATGACTTAATTGTGGTCTTGTGCTTTTATCCAGATATTTCTAGTGTGTGGAAATGGAACAGGAGATCACACATATGTATAATTTCTCTCTTCAGTTGTCATCCTCTATCCTGAAAACTCATAGGAGGGGTGATCTCAATGGATGCCACTTTATTCTGTCCAGTTGCTTTTTAGGGACTGGTCTGTGAAGATCTATAGAAGGACCACTGCAAACTGCTGCACTTTATGATAAATAACCTTTCTACAAATGTATGGTCTTGAATATCCTCTGTATGAAATGTGTTTAGTACTGCACCAATCACATTTCAGTGGGGGGGCTTATATTTCCACTGTTCTTTTTAAGACCTGCCTCACAATTGCAATAAAAGCAGGTGTTGTCTGTCCTATGGTCACTAAAGTACACAAAGGTACACTGTCAACACTGGAACCACTAGTTATACACCTAAACAAAAATGGTCACATTAACCCAACCATTTCTAGACTCCAAATGTTCTCTATTACTGTCAAATTTCTTCACTAAGGAATGTCTCAGGTCATAACATTTCTTTGTTTAGTCATCACCTGTGTTTTGGTCCTTGGTTTTCTAAGGAACTATCGTTAACAACACTGATCACCTCACATGGCCGTCAGTACCAATTGGAATAAACAGAGAAAATAGGTATTGTTAGGTATAACAATTATAAAAGACCTAACATAAAGTCCTGGGGCCACAATATTAGATACAACTACTCAACTGATTGTTCAAACACGTACTGTACCTAATAAGTCGACCAGATTGGCAACATATCCATGCATTTATTTTATTTTATTGGTTTATTTAATAGGAGACATACATATTTATGTTTGTATGTATATTTACATTGTTGTATGAAAAAAATTTCCCATGTAAAACTACATTTCAACTGCAGTCCCTAGGCAAGCGACAGAACAATACTTTATGTCAGCCAACATTGATAACAACACTCATTCACTATAAACTAAAAAAAGAAAAAAAAAAAAAGATTTGTAGACATGACAACTGCTGAAATTCAAACCAAAGATCAGAATGAGGAAGAAATGTGATTGAAGTGACCTTGAATGTAATGTGGTTGTTGTTGTCAGGTGAGCTTATCTGAATATTTCAGAAACTGCTGATCTACTGGGATTTTCATGCATAATCCTTTCTACGTTTTAAAGAAAATGGTCTTGAGAAAACATCCAGTGAGCGGCAGTTCTCTGGGTGAAAATGTCTTTTTGATGGCAGAGAACAGAAAATGACCTGACTGGTTCAATGTGATAGAAAATTTTAAGAATAATCACCTCTTACAGGTAAAAAACAAAACAAAACTCAAACATATCCAAACACACAACATAGCAAACCTTGAAGCAGATGGTGTACAGCAGCAGACCTTTACTATCAGCTACAAAAAGGAAACTGAGGCTACAATTTGCTTGAGCTCATCAAAACTGGACAATAGAAGATTGGAAATATGTTCTGATAGGTCTCAATTTCCTACGACGGCTACAACGTTTAAATTACATAGTGTACAATATAGAAGATCCATCTAGTGTTGAGACATTTGCAGTAAAACTGGAGAGTTTTAAAATGTGTAGCAGTAATTTCCAAAACTTCACAAAACTGGGGCACTATAGCAGCAACAGTCAAATCAAAAATATCAATTCATTGTCACACACTAGGAAAAGGTCTGGAGGACACAAAGATCATTAAGGTAACAGTTTACTTTAAGAGTCAGTCTTTTGGAAGAACAATGATGCAAAGCAGTAAACGTTCACCTGCACATAAGCTTAAAACTGCAGAAGGAGAAAAGATACAGTATATCAAGCTGATGTAAAGTATTTTGTTGGCACATTTACTACTATAACCTGTTTGAAAGTGTTATTGCACATTTCTTGCCAAAATCGAGGGGGGAAAAAGAGTTGGCTCTCTGATGATGGCCGGTATTGTGCATAAAAGTTGTGAAATTGACATTTTATCATCATTTTTATGCCATAGGATATCGAAAAACAAAGTCACAATAAAGCAACTGCATGAGTAGAAGCCATTTTTTGACTCTGCACTAGTTTGAAACGTGAATTTCATCTCACAGAACATATTAACCACACTCTCTGAGATTAGAAGAATTATTCGCAACAATTTAAAGTTTACTATAATTGTCAGAAGATGTTTCAATGCGTAACATTGTGACAAAATAATCAAAGAATACAGAATAATCTGCCTATAGCAGATGGATATGTCATTTATGAAGGTCAGACACTGGTTTTAATGATAGAAGTTTAGTAAAACTACCAACATCAGTTATTGTAAAGTCCTCTTTCATCAGAGTTTTTTTTGCAAACAGCTGTTGGTATTTATCTCCAAACAGCTGCTTTGAGGTTTTTTTTCTTTTTTTTTTCTGAAAACACTGAGGTGAGAACTAAGAGCAGCCTGTTCAATTCACCGCCTTATTACCCCAAAACTTCCATTAGCCTTGTGGACTCCTCCAAAACACCCAAATAGTGCCTCTGCATTATCTCTCAGTTCAGAGTTCCACGTTCATCATATTGCAGCAGGTCTTTAAGTGGAACATGGATAATATGAGCCTGTCCCTCAGCTATTGAAGACGCAACAGTCAAGAAGCTTAGAGACACAGGCTTGACTATTAACTCTCAGATGTCTGACTGAGAGGTCAAAATTATTAAAGAACTGGGGTGGGTGTTGTACCTCTCTCATGAGCTGTTGCACTTGAACACTTCCACAGGTAGGCACCTGCAGATCCACTTTGTTGAAAATACTTTAAATTCAATTATAGTTCAGCACTCGAGCCATAGAACAGCATCCCAGCACAATGGCTGCAGGTCCATGTCAACAGGAGACTTAAAGGGGAAATAGTATTCTACTTTCAAATATCAAAATTAAATATCAAAACAAATTAATCTAGAGAGTCTTAAGTATACAACGTAGACTTTTATACAGGACTGAACATGACGGTTTATTACGGCTCACTGACATCCTGTGCCTGGATCTGCTGAACTCTGGTCCATGTGATGCGAGTCTGTCGGCCTGTCACTGTGTTATGGTGTGTGTGTGCGGGGGTGGGGGGTTGGGGCAGTCCCCCACGTTTACAGCTGTAAATGGACTTGTCTGCAGGTCGTGTAAGCCCATTATAATTTTCAAAACAACTAATGACAAAAAAACATCAGTTGTATCAATAAACTGTTTTGGCCTGTCTGATCCTTGACCCAAAGTACATAAGTACTTCAAAAGGCAAAGCCTCGCTCCAGTTTTTCAGTTGTAAAGCAGACACACATGCATGAACACATGCACACAGAGGCTATTTGGCTTTTATAATATAGATAAACTTATGCTAAACATGCTAATGTAATTGACTGTAGAGATATGAAGTGGATCTGTATTTCCCTGACCACTAGAGGGAGCAGCGAGTCACTCAGCTGGTCATGGTGAAGAAAACTAACACCATGGGGCCTTTGACCAAAACATCAGATGTTGATGAGATGGGATGAGAACCATAGGGAGACAACTTCTAGTCAAAAAAGTAACAGCCTTGAAAGCTAGGAGCACTGTTCTTGTTTTCGCCACTGGACACAGCTCTAATAGTGACAACAACGGACCTTGACAATGAAATCCTTGTGTTTCCTCAACATGGGTGAATTCAATCATGAGGCTTATGACCTTGTTTGGACGATTTTACACACATCTTTAATGCAGTGTTTCCCAACCAGTGTGACGTGGCACATTAGTGTGGTTTTACTGTGGCTGTTTACTGACTAAAAACAGTGCAAAGCTAACAGATCTATAATATAAACTCTCAGCCGAAGCATGTGAAAATTATAAAGACACAGTACAACAACAGAATTTTTGTTTGAAGAAGAAAATTTTACAATTCCATTTCACAGATGTGTGCAAACAATGAGCTTTATATTTTATTCAGTGAGTGGTACAATATGTGGAACCTATAAATGTGTGCTGGTATATGACTTCCTCTTGCTTCTAAGAGTTTTTAAGCTTTTAAAAGGAAAATGAATACTACAAAGAACCTCTTTAAATAAACAAAATGATCTCAACTCTGCAACTTTAATAAAGTAAAGTGGTGATTAATTAAGGTGATATTCTGCAGTTAATGTTGGTGGGGACTGAGGACCACATCGCTCCAGAAATGCAGATTAAAGAGTAATAATAGATGTTTTTGATGTTGTATAATTAAATAATTCAGCTATCCTGACGATGTTTTTTGCACATTCCAATCTGTGAAATGGACAACATCAGTGTTTGGGCATGCTGCATCATTCTTTAAGTGAATATTTGGCTGCTTTTCACTTTTCTTTTTGTTGGCATTGGCCAACCCACCATGTGATGTTTTGTAAGTTGGCAAGTCCCTAAACTGCTGAGATCTCAATCCATTGCTTGTCCTTGCACTCTTTTGTTATTTGAAAATGTACATCTGCCTTTGAAAATTTTGCTCAATGGATTATGAAGGACAAAAGAAAAGCTTGTAATGGTTTTGAAAAGAGTCACACAGCAAATGACAAAAAGCACAAAGCATTTTGACTTGTAGGGAGAAAACAGAGGGCTATGTTTGTGGTGGACTATGTGGTTGGTAGGATACATTGTACAAGATGAGCATGCTGCTGCTCAGCCATTCAGACAGTACTTTATGTATCCCAAGGTATGCAAAATCATTGAACAGTGGAAGAAAAGTGATTGGAAATTGAATGTGTACAATGATGCATGTTGTCATTTTCACTAGTTTCCTTTATTTTTAATAATTCTCACACTGTATGTATTTTCTTTCCACTGGGGTCAACAGTAAAAGATGTAGTAGTTGGTGATATTGTGTAGGATCGTCAGTGTTTTTTGTTTTTTATCAGGATTGTTGATTGGAATCTATGTGGTGGGAATCGTTTATGTCATCATTAAAAATTGTTTACTAAATGTTTGTGTTAGTAAAAGGATGGGATACAAAATTAAATGAATCATCAAATCATTGAAAACATTTACTAAAATGTAAGCAGTAAAATCGATAAAATATATAACGTGTACACAGTCATTTAATGCTGAAATATTTTTATGTTGTTCATGTTTGTTAAATGTAGTTTGTATTGTTTTTTCCAACACATGCCTTAACATATTTCAAGTTATCTTTATCCTTTATGTTTTTTCACCTTCAAACCACCAAAGCTATGCTATTTTACTGGTTGTTACATGCTACCAAAACATAATAATAGAAAGTGGAATAGTCTTGCAATGTCTAAATGATTTAGTGGAGACAATGTGGTCTTATATCTTCCGTTTACAAACTACTTGATTTATTCTTCAAGCAGCTCTGTAATCGCTTCTCTAATCTCTGCAGCACCAAGCTCCGATGAGCAACTGAGATCCTGTGGCAGGTACCGAGGGACATTAAACCATTATACTATAATGAATCCAGCCTCACATAATTACTGCAGCATGCAGCAAAAGCCTACAAGATTCTCAGTTATGTGTCTTTTGTGTAAGACCAAGAGGTGTGTGTGTGTGTGTGTGTGTGTGTGTGTGTGTGTGTGTGTGTGTGTGTGTGATGTGTTTGTGGGATTGTGAGGGAGGTTGTTTGTATCAGCATGGCCTTGCTGTCCTCATAAAGGTGTTGGAGGACAGATAAGGAAAATGGCTGCATACCGTTTCGGTGACTGAATGCACCAAGCAAGCCTCACCTTAAGAACCCAGTCAATTTTTTTTTTCAAGCCACAAGATGGACAGACATGAGGAAATGAATGGCACTGCAGAGATGGAGGAGGGCAGAGAAGCAAGTAAAAGTGATGTGATGATGACAGAAATGACAGCAGGAACCTTTTCTGAGCACATCAGTGTACTCTTCTGCTCTGGTGTGTCCATTAGAGACTGTGAAAAAGACATCAAGGTGATATTTGTCATCAGTAGATGAAGTGGCCAAAAATGAGTACAGTGCATGTATTACTTCAAAGGTAGAAATACAACTTTATCTCAAGCTGTGGTAGCCCGTTTACTGATAAAGTAACTCATGATTCATACCTCATTTAGTCTCTTTTCCATCACCATCTGTGAGAAGTGGGTCAGACTGTATGAGATTAGGAAAAATAGGTGGAGGGTGAAAGATGATGCATGGTGAAGTAGGAAAAGTATTTTAACTCTAATATGATGAAAAATGAGAATAGAGTGGATAGTCTCAAGATGAAATGTAACACCTACCCCTGAATCTTCTCATTGTGTGCGTGAAGATATCCCATTATCTCTCATTTAGTATATGAAAGTGGGATAATGGAGGAGACAATGGCAGTAATCATACTAAAAAGAACATTTTACACACATTTCCAGGTCCATATTTTTTTTATAATGTGACTCTAAAATAGCTTTGTATGACTGACAGTTCACAAAACCTGACCTGTTGTGCCTCGTTCTAAATCAGGCCTTTCAACATTAGCCCCAAAACTGGATTCTCCTCAGTTCATATATACCTATCCTATTGACATAGGTTACGTCCCACTTTATAGTTGGCCGTAGGTTGGAAAATGTTGGGGCTGGTAGATTAAACAGTTGTGATGAACTAATAAATTCAACTGAACAGACGCCCATTTGTACATTAGCAGTGGCCGAAAACAAATATATAGCATCAGCTGAAGTCATATTTACCCTTCAGTGTGATTGCTACATTACATTCAGTTCGGGTCAAGATAGTTTCAGTGGCCATTTTACAGTTTTATGCCTGTAAGAAATGAATTGCTGTACACAGGTGTAGTCGAATGTACGCCTATTTCACCCTGGGTGCTGTGTAGCAATAATAGTAGACTCAATATATTCTGTTCAATCATTCATTTGAGATCAGTTTAGAATATGGTTTGTGCAACACAAGCACACTAATGAAATATAATTAAATGTGCAGCCAAAGATGATAATGCACATTATGGTGTGAAATGGACATTACAGTCATTATGAATTACGAATATAATTATCACATAATCCTCAGGCCAGCTACAGATATTTAACATTTATATGTGGTGTTGCTAAGGCCATAATAAAATAAATGAACAAACTTCTAAGTAATGTGAACAAACAAAGGTATGCAGCCATATGGCCTGATTAACTATACTGTGAAGTTTGCCCTCTGGCATTAATTAACATTACTGTGATGTTCAAAATACAACACATAATGCAGATATCATGCACTGAATATTACAGTCACTGTACTGAACAATATCATTTATGAAGATTTACCCACAAAACACGTAGCAGCACTTATTGTTCCATGTAACCATACTATGACTGCTCTGAAAGAGGTACTGAACATATGCCTCATTAGTCGCTTTTCCATTGACCTTCAAATTCTCTGAATTTAGTTTTTTTTACCTAATTTTACCTAAAATATTTACCTAATGAAAAAATGACAATTTTGTAAAAACTCTCATTTTTTTTATTAAAAGTTTTTAATGCTGGTGGTTTTTTGAGCGTAGTGCAAATGGTATATCATGCAAAACTGCAATGGAAAGACCTTTTTATGCAACTAGAGTCACGTGAATAAAAATTCTTTTTTAAAAAAGGATGTTGACGAACATTACAAGTAAAGCATTACGCACTTCGGTTTATTCGACATTTCGTAAATATCAGTAAAAGTTTGCACAGATGTTCAATGGAAAAGTGATTACTATGTGTTTCCAGTGGCAGGTTAGGACCCCACAGCTCCACAGCTGTCCTCACTGTGCAACACTGGGGAATTTGGTAGTAATATTATAATTATGAAATTACATATTTATCAAAAACTAAAGCAAACAATGGCTAATGTTATTTGTAAAACTTCATGCAAGTATATATAAAGTTATTTCTAATATTTGTTAAAATCTTGAAAAGATTTTTAGTGTCTGACAGGAAATGTTATGGCGCATGGGGACGACCATTCATAGTCTCTAGCTCAGTGTTTCCCACCCTTTTTTGCACCATGGCACATGTTTGACCTTAGAAAACAGACCACCAACTAAAAATGTCACAAAAAGTATATTTATTGAATTTAAACAAGAAAGCTCAGAGGGGTGCACTAGCGATCCCTCAGTCTGAGCCCCTGGACTGAAGTCTGTTGTATATTGTTGTATATTATAGGATGCATATCCCTCCTGCCCCAACCCGATACCTGGGGTTTGTGGGTAACTCACTAATCCATGCATCACTACTGAGGGGGTTTTATCAACAGAACCACCACATCAGGACCAGTTCACTTTTATTTTTATTTTCCAAACAGAAGCAGTAGACTGTAGTTACAGACTGGATCATTGGTGTGTTCAGTTTATGGATCTGTATCACACTGTGGGCTTACAGAACCAATAAGCTGAAACTGGATCATTTTCCACGGCACACCCGATGACTTCTCACGGCACACTGGTTGGGAAACACTGCTCTAGCTCATTACAGTTGTCACTCCAAGACTGGCCAATAGACAGGCAGAGCATGTTCCCTGTCCTGCCCACCACACAGTCACTAATGAACAGCCAATCACAATGTGCAATGGCATCTGTAAATGCTGGATATCAAACTGAACCTCCTCCATAAACAAACTCTTCAAACTATTCACACATGTTTGAATCAGAAACAGGTCATGACAGTGGATGATGATGATAAATGACATAACAACAGATTGTATCATTTTAATTTGCCATAACAGATGTATAAGATTTGGGTGGGTGTGTCCGTATGTCATGTGCTTACAAACTGACACTGCTCTCACAAAAGTAAAAAAAAATTCTGGAAGCAAAAAATTCAGAGCAGGTTGGATCCTGAGATTTTAAATTCAGGATTGTTTTAGAATTTTAAATGGATATTTAACATCATAACATTATTCTGTACTGGACAGAAAACAATAAAAAGCAAAACATGTCCTCTCATAATAATTTTTTAAAGAATAACAGAAAGGTTGGATTTCACCATAAGGAAGGATGTTGTATATGCACATCTCACAACACAAATAAAATCCACAGGCACAGTTAGGACCTAGGCCAATCTGAGATATTCACCAAGCAATCACTTCCAGAAAAAATAAAAATAACATCCAATTGCTCTGCAATTTTCTGTACCCTTTCAAACCAGCACACTGCTCCAGCAGCTTTGCAGGGCAGAGGGATTCCTCTATTTCTGAAACCCACTCAGCCCTGAAGAATAAGCACTTTCTTCTCTTCCTATGCACAATAGAATACACGATGACTCATTTTTAAAGCTGGCTATTGTCAGCTTTGGGACATAAGTGAGTGCTGCCTTAATATTCAAAGCATGCAGTCTGTGATAAGCATCAACATATTGCCATAAAACCCAAGATAGTTTAATGTATTTATTTTTTTAAATGAATAGGTACAAATGACTTAAAGTGATGTTTAGTGTGCGGAGCTTTCACTATTCATACTTTAAATATTCACCATCGTCTCTGGTAGCAGCACACCCATCACCAGGAATGGAGGGCCCCATTGTTAGAAGCCTGCACTGTATTACATTACACATTTATTTGCTCCGTGACCCAGAGGGCAGCCCCTGCACTGACAGATAAATGGCCTTTCTCTGCCACACCTGGTTACAATATGTCAGTTTAGACCCTATGGAGTCTATACACCACACACAACCTGCTATACTGAAGAAAAACAGAGAAAGAAGGTTATCATTCATGAGCAAATGTCATGACAAATGAAGAAGAGTGCAAACACCAGAAACATCCACTGCCCAAACCTGCCGTTGGCAATCTGCTCTGCTAGCTGGGACAAAGACAAGATATATGAGTGAAAAAGATGAGCAGGGGATAATGGTGACCTCAGAATTAAAGGACTTATTTTTCCACCTCAAAGACTGAAATTATGGATATAGTGATGAATGTTGCTCTTTAACAGCCTCTTCTATTATCCATTCATTACAGAATAAGTCGGGTGTGAAATTGCCCCGGCAAACAGCTCCGTGCAGTCGCTTTACTTTCAAATGATCTGTTTATTGTTCAGATAGTGAGCTAATTGCTTCAAATTGATTTCAATTTAAACAATTTAAGTGTGTTGATGCCAAACACATATTCATTGCTTTATATATGGACGCAGCATCTGACCATTGCTGAATTCTTTAGATGCTATATTCGCAAAAGGGGAGGAAAGTATATTCAATCAAAAAAGTCTTAGTTATCCAGTGTACAACCATCCAAAGAAATACAAAAAAAACAACAACCAATTAACAGAAACAGAACAGTTTTGATTATTTGTTAAAAAAAATATTTTTCTACTTCTTTGAAGACCACATTCATCTGTAGATATAAATAATTCATTCTAACAAAAACACAAAAATGTGTGTATGTATTTTCTGTTGATTACACACCAATGAACACATAATAATATTCACATCCCTAATTTTGCTGGTTCCAAACAGGTGCATTATACAGTATGTGATTCTGTAAGCCACACAAGCTAAGAGGCAGACACATTTCATAGAAAGTCCTGTTTTTTGACAAATTACATCTGCCAGATAGACTCACTCTGACTTATTTATCTGCAAAGCCATTGATGGTGCCTTTGTACACAGTGACACTTCAGTCTGGTGTATATTGAGCCCATAATAGTGAATGATTGATGCTTTAGTAACATAAAAGTCTGTTCTTACTGTTAGTGCAGTGGTCTCTGAGAACATCTAACCATTTCTAGCCTCTATTCATAAGAGGTCTCACAACCCACATGCATGTGTGAGGACCAATGATCAAACTTCTCCAAGCTTCAGTCTGCACAGAGGCACCAGACAGGGCTGCCCTCTATCCCCTTCACTGTTTTCCATTTTTATTGAACCTTTATCTGCTGCCATTAGACAGCACGAAGAAATTAAAGGAATTCATATAAAAAAATATAGATCACAAAATAAGTAGCCTATTTATGCGGACGATGTATTACTTTTCCTTCAGAACTCACAAACATGCCTTCCTCAGACAATCACACTCATAAATACATACTCCTCTATATCAGATTACTCCATTAATTGGTCTAAGACCACAGCTATGCCTATTAACTGTCACTTTCAGGGTGTCCCTAACATCACTACATTCTGGTAATATCAGATATCTCGGTGTAAACTTTTCACCCAGGCTGTCAGAACTAATAAAGTTGAGCTATGTTCAGCTCTTGAAAACAACAGAGGATGATCTTTTTGCAGTGGAGGCACCTATCCTTATCACTAATGGGGAGAGATGCATATGCTTGGTTCGCCATGTTTGGCCGCTGGGGAGGTGGCAGGGGGCACGCATGTGGGCGGCATTCCCGGGACGATAGGACTGGGTGTGTGTGGGTGCATAGGGGGTGTGACTGTGTGGGTGTGCATGTGGGTATGTGGACATGTAAAAAAAAAAAAAAAGAGGTCTCACAATAATCAGATGGTTTTACCTCTCTGCCGTTGCTTACAAAAGTCTGACATTAATCATTATCTTTCATTCTGTTTCTATGACTCTATCTGTATGGTACTCTATATCTGACTTGCTGAAAAGCAAGTATGCACAGTGGACATACACTTTACAAATAATAAGTCAAGAATAGTATTTTTGTATTTGAACTCCAGACAATTTAGTAACTGTGTCATGTGTTAAGTCAGTATATTTATCATGGTCATCAAATACATGCACAAGCAGAAAAGCTAATTATATGCAAGGCGCACTTTGGATGACAGAAAAACTGTTCTTGCAGGATGGTGCACTTGTTTGATGAATATCTTATGACTGGTGTCTGTATAGTGCAAAAATGTGTCTGAAATGGGTTGCAAAAAATGTTGTCTTTCTTTCGATGGCAGATGGTATAACATGCTAAAAGTAATGCAATCATCACACACTTGTTAAACTAATTCACACCATGGTATTCGGTGACTCGTGCAGATCAATCTATTCGTATGCAATGTCAGATAGAAAAATATGTCACAGAATGCACTGAAATTCCCTAAATGCCTTCAGGCATTTGGCAAGGACTGTAAAAAAAAACCCCACATGTTGAGCTCTGACAGCACTGGACTGGGCGACCCTGGAGGTGAGGAAGCCCAGCTGAGGCAACGAAGCACAGGGAGTTAAACATGGGATATATTTAACAGAAATCAAACAGCAGCTGGTGCTGCTGCTTTTGCTTTCTGATTCATGTGCATGAAGTGAATGTCTTTAATGTTTTCGACTGATATGTTAAGCATAAACAGCTTGCATAAACACAGGATAATGCTTTTAAATGCATATTTGCATTTCCATCATTAATTGTAGGAAATGCAGTCATTAATTTCCTTTCATCCTTAATGCACATACAGCTCTGTATTTTATGCTGTGTACATTTAGAATAACTGTCATCAAAAGTGTCATCAAAGTAAAAACTTCTACATATTACATGTTACTAAATTTATGACCCATTTCTTGGCTATTTATGTTTATGGCATTCTACTCATATCTTCTCTCCATACATGCAATGGAACCTCTCTCAATAAGGTTTAAAATGTCTCTTTCCCTTATATATCTTTGGCATATACACCATAAACTAAGAAAGTGAATAACAATAATAAAAATAAATAAATACATAAAAAAATATCACAATAATATCACAATCTGTTTGTTGAACATTTGATAATATTTTAATTTGTGTTACTGTGAACTGAAGCTGACGATACCCATTTTAGTATATTAATAACATATACATACATCTCCTCACCTAGTTAGTGGTTATTGAGCAGTATTACTTTATGCATGCTGGTGGTAACTGTTGCTCAGCAACAGCTACTGTTGTAGGAGAAGATGGCTGGGTGCCTGGAGAACTAAACTTATGAGTGTCAGAGAAGACTGGAAGCATAAAAGCGGAGGTCTTCTCATTATCTTGATGGTAATAATAGAAAATATAAATATGTTATCTTTGTAATAACATGTATGAAATGTTGTGAGAAACACTTGACCCAGAACACCAACATGAGGAAAAGGAAGCTGCTTGAAAAATAAAGCACTTAGAGGTGATGTTTTATGAGCAGTAAAGCAGTAGTTTGAGCATAAGTACCACAGAAACAAGAACCTGTCAGTAATATGGACTTGAACCTCTAGATGTCACATATTTTACACTAGACATAAATATATTTAGCCTTCTGTATTTCAATAATACATGAGCTGAACTGAACTAAATGCAGTGCAGGGTTGTATTGTGTTACCTAAGACAAATGAGGATAGACACCAGCACACAGGCCCACATAGTGCAAATGTCTGAAGGGGACAAGATGATCTAACATATGGCTGTGGACAGGATGAGGGCGGAGGTTAGATATGGAGGAGGGGTGTCAGAGTTAAAGGTGGAGCCCTTTCTTTCAAGTAGAGGGTAAAAGCCTGTGAGGCGACGACCTTGGATTTAAAGGTCCCTAGGCTGAACGAAGCAGGTGTTGGAACAGCTGTAATAGAACGGTTCCTGGCTGCAGTTTGTCACTGGGTGAGGCAGCAAGAGATGAATGAAGTTCACAGTGAGAGGACGGTACAATAGGGGTGTGTTGGCCTCAGACCACCATGACAGCCCACAGGGACAGGGAGTGTGCATTCCCTCACACTAATGGGGCTATTTGGCAAAAAGCAATGGAAATACATCCCTGAGCAGAGATGTTTTAATATGTATAACACTTACTGATGCATTTTATCACTGTGTGTCTTTTAGTCCTGTATACTGAACTTTGACACTTTGTATACTTAGTCCTACCCAACAAGCACAAGCATTTCAAGACAACAGATCTATATTTTTCCCTCCAACTGCACATGTATTACGTGCACAGTATGCAATATCTGCTGCTACTTGTCTATCATTGCTGATATACAGATTATTTATTTTATTTTATTTTAATGAAGTAGCTGCAAAAGGCATGAGCTAAAGAGTTTCCTGTCTTTCCTTTAAGGGGATGTGATGCCATTGAATGGCAACCAATGACGCAGACCAATACATTGAACAAAATGAAAGAGTTCTCTCTACCTTGAATTATTGTAAATATTGATATAAACGTGAGTACACACATCAACAAAATATCTAATGTAGACCTTTTGAAATCTTAAGTGCTACTTCTTTATTATCTAACATTGGCACAAGCTTGTGTGTTTATGTGAGATTTGAATTTGGAGATGGTGTGGATTTGTTCATGTTAATGGATGGTAGTGAGTGTTGCACTGTGTTGCTGCTGTAGAAGAGCAGAAAAGTGGCAATGAAGAAAATGGAAGTGAGCAAAATGATTTTTGTAGGAAATAAGTCCTGAATAATAATAATAATAATAATAATAATAATAAAAAACAGTCCATGCAAATAAATAAGCAGTTTATAAAAGTAAATGTCTTTGCATGTGTTACCTATTGGACTTTAGTGAATATGAAGAGGACACTCACTCAGCTCAGCGATGCTGCCCACCCTGGTTGCAAGCAGTGACTGCTCCAGTGTGCGGAGTTCAGCCTGGGTGTAGCTGTGTCCCTCGCTGCCCCTCCCTGAGCGCTGCTGGTCCCGGTGCAGGTTTAAACTCTCTGGCAGGCTCAACACACCTGGAGACAAAAGAGTAAAGACAAAAGGTCAGTGAGGAAAGCAGGGATTCATGAATCCTCTTGTGGGGATTTTCCTCTGCTGCTTCACACTTTTTGATAATGTCAGACAACATGGGAACACAAACTGCACAAATGCAAAAGAGTAGGGGGACACACAAATCAGCACTTTCACTTAAATATTCACCACAGAAAGGGTTCATTTTACATGCAGAAGCAATTCCAACAAACATTTATCTTAATAATTAAATAGAGACAGAGTCATAGGTTAATAACATACTTAATTTGTTGGCATAGCACTACAAACATAAAGTCTTTCACTTTTTTTTTTTTTTTTTGTCTCAGGTGAGGTGCAGCACTTCTGTCAACATTAAAATAACATGACTTTGAGTACATAATTCCAGCAAAGTAATTTACCATCACTGAAATAAATTGCAGCTATTATAAATCACTAAATATTGTCCTTTTGTTCTGCATATTACTCTCCACCTGGCTTCATGCTAAACTTTGAAGCTTGAACTCTAATTGAACTCATTAGGCTGCAGGCCACATTTGTTTCTGCAAAGACAGAAATAAAAAAAGCGACCTTGGTTTACTGGGAAGCGTATATTCCTTTTGTGCTACATCTTCTGATTGTAGTTCTGTTTTTTCCCCCTTCCTTTCCAGGTTTTTCCTCCCTACAAGGTATACCAGATAATGTTGGCTACAGAGGATTAATCCATTTAGGTGCTGTTATTCCAGCCAGGCTTTGTTTAGCTGTGGAGAATGCCTTGTGACAGATGGGTTATTGAGTTTTTGCTGCAGCAGAATGGAACGCAACACCCCGTTGAGTGCTAATCCTAATGACACGGCGCAAGGGGATACGCTGTTTCTCAACAAATAGTAATTACAACATGGAGGAAGTCATTCAGTTTGTTTGTGTTTGATGCCAGCACATAAAACAAAAGACCCTCACACTGGACACAGAGCAGCAGATTCATAAGTCTTGTGTTTTAGCACTCGAGGTAGGAGTTTTCCCTCTGTGGAATGGAGGGTTGGGAGTTCAGTCTTCCCCACATCCAGATTCTTCCCACCATGTCCTCTTCCCACAGTGTCCAACCCAAGAATTCCAGTATTCCCCTATTAGACTCTCACTGCCCCTTTTTCCCACAGCCTTTGGAGGAGGTCAGCTTCTTTTCAGTGATTATTATAACAGCTTTTTCCATTGCTTTTTAACCACAGGTCAGTATTGATGAATACAGCTGGTATTAGGGTGTGTCAGAAGTAGACTTCCAAAAGTTAAACTTGTGTTCTACAAAGCCAGTGGATGGTTTAGTCTGCAGTGTTTGCATTTCAAATGCATTTCAATTAAATAGACTAAAATGCTCCACTGAAAGCACGGCTTTGCAAGAAATTGAAAATCAGGCTGCATATTGATAAATTATTGATACATCTATTCATTCTAATATCTGAAACATGTAGTTTGGGGCTTTACATGAAATCAACATTTTAATATTTTTAAAGCAAGGTGATGTTCACATGTCAAACAGCACTTTCATTTTCTTTTCTTATATCAAATCAACAAAGATGTCATGTAGTTCCGCATTATGCCCGAGTAAAGACGTGTGCTCTGCAAACTCCGACCAATTTAATGACCTGGTTTAATTATAAAACTCCACGCAAAGAAAGGAAGTTTAACAGGGAAAGTGAGCGACAATGAGTTCCACACAAAAAACGAACAGAAAAGACTCTAGAACCGGCAAAGACTAAAGACACGGTGCTGCTCAAAAGCAGCTAACGTTGGATGCTGGTTTGGCTCAGAATAGCACCTGTAGCAGTGAACTGTTGATGCTAGCGGAGATCCGCACAACGTGATATTAAAAACTCTGAGACACGCATGGAGGCTTCGATTGGAGAGATTAAAAGAAGACTTGATACACTGGAGGACAGACTGACCACTGCCGAAAACAGAGTGAGTAAAACTGAAGACCACAGGGCATACGGCAGGAAAAAGTGCTTGCTTACTTGATTAGAATAGATGCTGTGCTTACCGCTAAACAAGATGACTTTGAAAACAGGATGCGCAGAAATAACATCAGAATCTATGGCATATAAGTGGAAGTGGAAGGAAGAGAGGTGATTCTGTTTGTCACTGAGTTTATCAAATCGACTCTGAAGTTGCCTGAAGATCTAAACATCCGCATAGAGAGCCCACAGCCAAAACAACGGCACCGCCCAGATCCATAATAGTTCATTTTTTGGACTTCAAAGTTAGACAAGAAGTGCTACAACAGGCGTGGAAGCAGCGAGATTTGGAGTTTCATGGGAAGAGAGTTTAATTTGACCTGGACCACTCCCCTGATGTTCAAAGAAGAAGGAAGCAAGTGTGTGAAGTGATTAAAAAACTCAGACTGCAACATTAAAGCTCATTCACCATACTCAGCCCAACTCAGAGTTTTCCTGGGTACAGGTGTCAAAATCTTCCCCTCTTGTGGAGGTGCAATTTACTCTCAAGGATCTGGGAGTGAATGTTATGGTAGATGAGTGAGATATCTTGGAGCACGAGTTTTGCTGCATGAAAGATGGCAAACACAGGACAGACAGAAGAAGGATGGACAAATCCTGACCCCTAAAGAAATTAGAAACTTCATAAACACCAAGGATCAAAATGAGGAGGACTGAAGGACTAGGCCAGATCACCTACCTCCCACTTAGTCAATATAACAACAGTGGAGGATATACTAGATGAGACGCAAAAACATGCAGGCTTAATAGTATTAATAGTTTTCAGAAACCATTGGCCTAAGAGCTAGATGGAGATTATGTTCACTTACTTTTACAACCGGGCACTTGAAGCAGCAGAGTGGAGACTATGTGGACTTCTGCTCACCGTTCCATTTTGTATACTCTTTCCAGGGAACAAAGTTTCCCTGCCCATTTTACATCGGGAGTGTGTTGCCACCTTGGGTTGATCAGTTGTTACAGTCAGACTGAGTTTAGTTTTATGTTGTTCATGTTCTTGGTTTCTCAGCAAAAGATACATAAAATGATTTCTAGATTAATTTGGCAACAAAAGAAAAACAGAGTTAAATTTACTAAGATGACCATAAAGCCCATGGAGGCCTTAATTTACCAAACTTTAAACTATACTACTGGGCAGCTCAACTGCGGGGAGTAGTGGAATGGATAAAGCAGAGTGCAGAAACTACATGGTTATCATTGGAACAAAGTTCATGCCCTGGTTTTTCACTGCAAGTTTATGCATTCGGTTCAAAAGAGATGTGGCATAAGTACAAAATCTCAAATACTTAGATGAAATGTACTCAAAAAGTGTGGACTAGTATTAGAAAAAAGATTAATGCACCTCAGTCTATATCTAGGGCAATAAAAATTTCTCAAATCACAGACTTACCAGGAAAACTAGATTCAAGTTTCCATGAATGAGAAGGGAAGGGTCTCAGCTTTATAGATCATGTATTTGAGGGAGAACATTTGAAGTCCTTTAGTCAGATCCAGGAGGAGTTTGGTTTGATCTCTTTTGATTTTTATAGATTTCTGCAATTGAGAAGTTATTGGACGTCACACAAAGAATGGCCCTCTCTCCATATTCAACCCACAGATTTGGAAAGGTTTTTCTTAAAGATCATGAAAGTGGGCAAATGTGATAAGACTGTGTCAAATCTATGTAAATACTTATATGTAAACATGTCAGAGTGTACTCTTGAAGTAAAAGAAAAGTGGGAATTAGAAATGAATGTTATAATTGAAGACTAAGACTGGGAGCAGGTGTGCGAAAATAGTCATAAAATAGCCAACAGTCCAACATGGAAAGAATTTTTTTGTTCTGTTTCTATTGTTTTAGAATATTTGAAGGTTTTTGCAAGATGACAGAAGTGAGATGATTTTACATGTTGTAAAGCTTGAATTCTTAAAAAACTTTTGCTCAAAAAAAAAAAAAGATGTTATGTAGTTGCAGTTGATCATGGATAGAGAGAGAGGGGGAAATAGAGAGTCTTCAGTAACATTAACAGCACTAATGTAGTTCAATCATCAGCAATAAAATCACTTTACTAATTACAGTTTATCTCTTTGACTGATGAAGGACACTTCATCCATTCTATTTTTGATGATAATTATATCTTTAGATGACAAGGCCCTCTCCATCTGTTCGATGAAAATGGATAAACACATGATTTTTTTTTCATCATATCAAAGATCAAGAGGAATGAAGAATCTGCAGCAAAGCAAAGTAGCATAACAGTTTGGGCTTACAACTGTATATTTTCAGTGCTGAAAATGCCTGGGGACAGCAAGGCCAAAAACAATAGAAGTATCCCACAAAATGTATATTCTGAAAATAGACCTGAGAATCTGTGATGGCAACCAGAAAACAGGAATTCCAATCCCCTGTGCCAGCGTAAAGCAGATAAATTTAAGTGTCCAATCAAAACCCTATTCACAACTTCCCTTGCTTACCATTTTTCACTTGTATATTTCTTTTTGGGAGAACACGTCTGAATAATTCACAGATTTCTCAGTAATCAAGGCCTCCAATCTTAGCAACTGACCCAACTCCATCTCCTCTAACTTTCCCCCCACTGCCCAAACTATTCTTTTAATATAATCCTGGGGTGCCAGGGAGTCCTTTGCTGAATTATTCATTCTGTCAGATCAAGACGTATAAACAAGTCTTCAGCGTTCTCTTTCCCCACCTCCCACTCCCTCTGCATGTTATCTCTCACTAACACTTGGCTTCTCCAGATAGAAAAAAAAGTAAGAATATTTGATCCTTGGTGCTGTTTGTGTAACAAACATCATAGGTGAGAAAGAAGCCAGCCTGGCCCCTTGGAGAGTAGAAAATGGAGTGCAGGCAGTGATAAAGGGAAGAGGGGATGCTGACATAAATATCTGATTAAAAAATGACAAGCAACATGAGACTCTCAAACACAGAAGTTACAGGCATGTTTTATGACCTTATATTTCTGTGTCACTTCAGCCACATCTTTTTGTGACCTCCAAGGCAATTGGATGAGTGCAGTGGCATATATACTTCAGACACAGTCTAATCCCAAATAAACAGATATGACCTGCATTTTCTATTCCGGGGATCCCTTCATCTCTACTGCTGTCAGCAGATGAAAAAGGAGACTGGGTCATGGACAAGACTACTTTAAAGCACCAAATTGTGTACCAAATCCCCTGAAGTCATCTCAGCAGAAATACCACTGCTCAGTGCTCATGCACGTAGTCATGAATAATACAGGAAATATTGAACAATATGATACAATACATTCATAAAATCCATTTTGTAGAAAAGGAGGGCAAACAGCATAAATAAAGAAAATCACATGGCTGTAGATAAAGCAATAACTCAAGACTTGAAATGATAGAACTAAGATGCTACTATTTCATTTAAACTGCTTCTCTTTTACTAAGATGAGTTTTCAACCAGGTTCTAGTGTTTACATAAGCCTGCGAGCTATCCTTGTTGTATAGCATTACTCGTGAAACAATACACTCAGCACCAGCTTCAAATCAGTTCAAAGCAACTTCTGTGTCTGTCATGAATTAAAGAAAATAACGTTTTGAAAATATCTGCAATTATATGCCATTCTGTCAGAAGGACTTCATCATAATGTATTCAAAAAGACCATATGTCTCATATCTGCCTGTTACATTCAGACAGCTACAGACAGGAAAAGAATAGTGTAGCTTGGCACAAAGGTTAACAGATTTACAGATAACAGATTTGTTCATCCTATCAATATACAATCTAAAAAATCAACATTTTTACTTCTAGAAGCCTGAGTGACCACATTTGTTTTTAGTCTCAAATTTTTTTGGAAGGTTTTAAATTATTTCATACGACAACAAAATATGCAATCCTTCACAGTCCCTATCTACACTGCTCCATACACTGTGATTGTACATAATTTTAACTCAATACATTTTTCCTGTGCTTGTAAAATTCATGAGATTTTATGGAAGGAATCTATCTATTATCCAATGACACCCTGGTGACTTTTATTTCATCGTGATACAGTGTAAGGTGATGATGCAGTAGCAGAATCATGGGTGGTTTTTCATTGGTTGAATATGACACACCTTGACATTTAGATTTATTGAGTTTTGTATGAGTCAGATAGATACACAGACAGACAGGCAGACAGACAGACAGGCAGACAGACAGACAGACAGACAGACAGACAGACAGACAGACAGACAGACAGATAGATAGATAGATAGATAGATAGAT
>JAPSES010000120.1:11482244-11498427 GCA_029822895.1 Maxillicosta whitleyi | reverse complement strand
TTGCAATTTTGAGGGGTTGGAGGGCGAAGGGCGATGTGTAACCATTAGTGACGAACTCTAGGTGGAAAATAGAGCCCTGCAGCTGTGGTTTATAAACACTTTACTGAGACAGGTTTCATTTTGAATTTACTACCTTATGCGTCACTTTAATTTCTAACTGAGGAAATTATGATTGAAGTGTATAAGACTTTAATGCAAAGTGACTGACCTGAACTGGAAAAATATTAGCTGTGAAATATTTTTTGTTGAGGAGTTTTAATTTTCTTCAATTGTACTAAATTACAATTTTGTCAATATTTCAGACACCACAGATTTTGTTAATTTACCATATAATTCATCCAATCTGGTGTAATCAGTGATGGAAATTCTCAAGAGTGTTATTTACGAGTGTATTCTAACTCCCTCTGTTGAGTACCACTTGAAGCCACAAAACTGCAGTTTTTTTTGTTGGTGCAAGTCTGAGGTGAAACTAACAAATATTTCATAAAATGTCAAGTTTTCAGTCAGAGGAGATAGCCATTTCCTCACTGACATTAGTGATTGACAGGTCAGCCTACTGTAAATTCTCACAAGCTGTTTAGTTGGAGGAAAGTTTTGGATCAAACAGAATCTGTCTGGTCACATTTCCTGTCAGCCCTAAGCATAGGAAGAGGCAGAGTCAAACCAACAAAGACAATCTGGTTTATACATGAAATATTGTATGAATTAAACATGCAGACAATTCCAGGAACTCCTCCACACCTCCTGAAACATAAACATGTCAAGGAATGCAGACAGACAATGGTAAAGAAGTAAACTCATCGCCCAGCGTTACATAATACAACCCTGCTATTCATCAGTCAGATAATGAAGAGATGGCCTGTTTGCAAACTGCCTTTAGAAAAGCAACAGATATGTATGTTATAAAGTATAATAATGATCCAAGAGTGAGGAACAGCTGAGGGAGTGCGTCAGATTTCACCAGTGTGGGTGAGCTAACTGCTTATTAAAATTCATAACTCTGACCCACAGTTTTGACAACCCCCCTTGAGTTAATCACGCTAATCAGTAGATCCTGCAACATCACAGTGATAAATAAAACTACCATATCAACAAACAGATAGACAGTCCCCCAATTACTGTTGGAAAACAACACATGGGTCTGCAAAGTATGGAGTATGGAGCTGCAAAAGTAAACATAAAGGTGAGTAAACTACACCTACTCTCCCATCATTATATGGTACATAAGTCCCATTGGAACAAGAATCAATTATTTATTCAGAACAAAAACAAAACCCTATGCAAAATAAATACAATTAAACTAATGCCCACTTCATATATATTAAGATGAGCTAAAAGAGGGTGGGAAAGAGAAAGTGGTACAGTAGGCCTATGTCAGTGTAGGTGGGTTTAGCCTCCCTCGTCAAAACCAGGAATCTTAGTGACCCAGTTCTGAGCAGAAACTCCCTCAGCACACTTCTTTTCAACCGTGTCCCACACCATATGGCAGGCAGCCCGACTCAGTGGGAACTGAGGTGGGAGGTTGGGACAGCCAAGCCATGGCAAGCTTCAGTCTGCGGGTGTAAAAACTGTGGGGAAAGGAAGGAAATTCCTTCTTCAAACAAAAATTCTTGGCTTTTTGACCCAGCCTCAAGCAAAAGCCCCTTGCCTTCAACTCCTCAGTCCTCTCATAATATGAAAATGACGCAACAGGAGACTCTCAAAAGTCATAGTTTCCCTGCAGCATTCTCTATAAAATCATCTCCATCAACACGCAGGGCTGTTGCCTAGATACCTGGCTCTGCAGGAGTGCAGTGATGCATTGTGGACCAGTGTGGGGACCACTTCACAACCCACATCTACTGTGTGATCATGGTGGAAAGCAGAAGTGTGTCAAGTTCTTTCTTTTATACCCAAGATAAAAATATAACAAGAACAGGAAGCATGCTAACATAAAAACACAGATATTCAAATCAAGGAATGGGCCATATGGTTGGATCTATATAGGCCCGGTTCAGATTCACATCTGATAGAAGGTGTGCAACAACAGAAACTTGTCAATGATCACAACCTCATTTATGTTATATATATATAATATACTATATTTGTTTTGTATTACTGTACAAACACTGTGCTACTTTATGTATACCGAAGAAATATTACTTAATGGCCAATGTATTGAATATACCAGTAATGATATATGTTTGAGGAATGAAACTCAGGTTTCACTTCACATACTCTCAGACACAATACATTGATAAAGATAAGAAAGCTCATAAAAACAGGTTCACCTTAGGTAGAGAAAGTTACCTCTTATTAAGTTAGCTGCTATGAGCTTAAGTGAAGAACCCAAAGTCACAGAGAGGCTCAGTGGGGATCCTGACAACCAACCTGACAAACAGTGCAGCATATGGAACTGCTATTAATATCAGCCCTGGCAAACGATACATGCCGCATTTTATTAGAACCAATATGATGCCTCTAGAGGGAGAGTGAACTCCCATAAGACTGTTATTGTGTTCTGCTGTGATTATTAAGCTCCTTGTATTATCTTCCCTGCTATCAGAGGCTTACTCATGTTTAAACAGAACCCCTCACCGTGATAATTTTCACAGGCAAATGCATCTACTTCAGTCTCTGAAGGCTTTATCAGCATAAAACAAGCTTCGATTGTTCTGAACCTGATTTTTAATGTGACATGCAGCCAGTCGCTGTGACCAGAGATTGATTTCATGGTTCTTTTCAAATTAAACAGGAGAATTTTTACGCCTCCTGCATTACTCTACTTGATTAGCTTATACATGAAAAGGTAGCTGTTATAATGATATGCTTTGTCTCCGCTTGACACATTCATCTTGGGTATGGAAGTGTGTACAATCACCATTCCTATTAATCAACCTGCATCCTCCAGAGTGACAGAGATATGAAAATAATAACCATACTCAATCAACAAATTTGAAAGTAATGAGTATTATTAATATTTATTCCTATAAACAGGTACAAAAAGAAACAGCTAAGTAAAAACTATCATTTGACTTATTGTTCTTTGACTAAATACTCTCAAGTTAGTTCATTTTTCATGAAGGTATTAATTACTTACTGCTTACCTTCTTGTCTTGACTAAAACGTAAATTTATAGTGTTGCATATAAAGTTGGAATTTGTTTTCAGACACATTCCTTTTTTCATCTGTAATCAGCTTTGCCAGTCAAAGATGGTTACACACTCCCAGTTATTCTTTATCTATCAAGAATAAATCACATTGTCACAATCATTTCATGAGAAAAGGTAAAAATATTTCATTTCACCTTTATGGACAACAGTATATAAAGTAAGGTAGTTCACTTCAACTGCATAGATGGTATAAAAACATGTGCCCACAATTGAAAACCCTCCAGCTTCAGTCCATGCTAAAGTTTTTGCACATATGGACGGACAAACAGACAGACGCTGAACTGAAGACAATACCCTGTGGTGAGGGTCAGGGGTAACCAGTAAAACATTATTTCAAACAGGCCATTAAGTCAAGTTCAGTATTTCTAGAACATCATTGATACCAGCTGATCTCAGGAACAGCTGAGCTGACAACGCGGCTCATTTCCATCTATGCAACCAATTGGTATATCACAAACTGCTTTCTCCTGTTCACCATGAGGTTTCCTTTGCCAGCCCCTTTACAGCCCACCTCTGCCCCACATCTACCTTTTCATAATATGTTTGACTTTATTAATGTCATATCATTGACATAGAAAAGAGCACTGCTGGACCTGCTGCTGTGATGCCAGATGGGAAAGTGTTAAAAAATACCAGGAGTTTAAAATGTTGATGATTATATTTTGAGAAAAATGATCATCCACGAGTCACAACCAAGAGAGTAGAACTGGAGAAAAGTGGCACTAAGGTAACTTGTCTCCCAAATGTGGAGAGAGGATTGAAGTTAACAAGACATCAGTTATTTCATCATCAGTGCGATGATGATTGAATGGAAAAGACACCACACAAGTAGACGTGTGTGAGACAAATGCAGGAAATATATTTTATTTTATTGTTAAATGAATCCAAACAAGACAGCATTCACTGATTACCACAGTATCACAATGTAATTAAATTGTTACACTAAATGTTCATAAAAACTGTGTAACTGGTAACACTGCTGCTCTCCCTGTCTTAAACCTTTGTAAGAACAGAAATGTTCAAGAACAGTCATAATGCCAAGAATGCCTTCCTGCAGATGAAATAATAAAGCCATAATGTAACTGGTTTTGAATGAACATTAAATTGTGATGCAATGAAATAGCAGGTTAATGGTTCACCATGAAGACCTCATAAAGAAAACAAAGGTTCCCATTTCACAGAGTAAAGCCTCCTGTTTTGTCTGGATTACTTAAGGAAATGGATATGTTCAGCCTCTGCTTCTAAGGTGCAACAAGGGTCTGAAAAAGCCCATCAAATTCAGTGTTCACTATTTTTTATTTATATTGACCCTGGTAACAGTTTATTGACACTTTTGATACAAAGATGCCCTCAAAGACCCAAATCTATTGTGCTTTGGGTTATTTCTTATCTTTTTGAGGATCTAAGATGACTCAACAAATACAGTTCAAATAAATGAGCCTGGTTGTTCATTCTGTCATTGAACACTCATTTGTTAAAAGGAAGCACTCAAGTCTTTAAGACAAACTACAGTTTTCAAGTGGCCATAAATGTCTGCATTGTGAGTCTCTTTTTAACTTTTCAAGCTTTAGGTGTTTAACAGTGTGGCAAAAAGAATGATTTGATGGGAAAGTAAATGAAAGCACCTTAGAGGAGCTGAAAAGAACAACTGAGGATAATCCCCTTTTTAACTGCATGGCCAGAATGTCCTTCAGTGCACGGCTTCATGGTGTTTTTGGTATTTTTCACTCTTAAAAGATGGCACTGTAGATATTTCACCTTTATTGTCATCTACTGAGAATTAGAAAAGTGTTCTAAGACGGTCTACAGAATTAGCTCTGTCTCATTTAAGGATATTCACATCTTCTCTTGTGGTCTTTTTTTTTTTTCAGAACTAACAGTTTCCCTCACTGTTCTGCACATGTTGGACAGGTGCCAGAAATTACAGCCACGTTTTGGCTTTTGACTTCTGGGATAAGAAATTCACAAGTCAAAGTGCATTTTTATAAGCAGCTTCTATTTATTCTTTATAACCCCTCAAGCTACTTTCCTTTATTATTATTTATGCATGACGCAAATAGGCTCAGTAGACATAATTAAAATGTTGCCGGATGGCATGAACTTAAGCATCCTCAAGTTACAAGCTAGAGGAGCAATTGAGGAGACACTATCACCATCCGTCTTCAAAAGAGAATTTCGTAACAAAGATGTAATGCACAAAGCCTGTTATTCCTCAAACACCTGCACTATAGCATCAGCTTTGCCAGAACTTTTCAAAAACTTTTCCACTTTCAAAGACTACTATGTCTATCACAAATAACAATATGGACTTTCTGAGGAACACTTTCTCTAAGTCCTTCTTCGGTGATAATAAAAGAGGAAAATCTACAAATAGGGTTTAAAAGCTGACGATCAGGCTCATTGTTACTGCAAAACATATGGACGTATTGTGCTTTTTTGGCTTTATCTCTTGTTTTGACGTTACAATGTTAGTTTTGCATAAATAATAAATCATACTAAAGGGGAGCATTTCAAAGTTATTTTAACATGGTCTGTGTGGCATTAAAAAGCCTTTTGCAGGAGGGAGTCTTTTGGCAATTAAAGCAAGTGAAAAAATAAAATATATATACACAGATGCAGAGAAGAAAAGAAAAATAGCAAAAGCAGCTGAAGTGGCACATACATTATAAACCTTTGCATACATTATAAACCTTTGTATAAAAATAGAAATAATAAACTCTAAATTAATGTCCTTAAAGTACTCTCCAAAATGGAAACATTGCTAATTGTAATTTTGGTGTTTAGCATAAAGCATTTTCAGAAGTACAAACACTTTTCATCCTCTAAAACACACTCTCTTATACTAAAATTAGCCTAGCGATGACTCTCCTGATAGCTTCCTATTAGCTGACACAGAAGGGAGGGGATGCACACGGAGCAGAGAAGAGCTCCAAGGCTGATAGAAACCTGGTGAAATTAATGAACTGAGCATGAATTCAGCAATGATATTGACAATCTGAAGCAGCTCTAGTTAAGAACTTGTTGTAAATGACTGAGAAATCCCTAAACATTGGAAATAGCATGCTGCACGAAGCTGTGGGCAACAATAACATCTACTGCCTACTGAGGGAGTGAGTGCTGCCAATTAAAAATGAGAAGCAATGAGGCTTGACATTTGCTTGATGCAGTTAACCAATTTGTGATATCAGTTTGCTTCAAAAGCTATATATTCCATACATTTTCCAGTGTTTTACTGCAATTCAATCTATTATATGCAACACACCCTCCATTTTAGCTTTAAATCATGTCATATGCACATCCATATTCCCAAGGACGGTGCATCTTTCTATGTTTTTCATCAAGTGCTTGCTTACTGAATGTACAGCCACCAGATCTGGGATTCGGAAATCAGGGTGCGGCCACTCTTTTGCCCTTTTTTTTTTTTTTAAAGGTTCAAGCAAATCAGTGGCTGAGCATGCCTGACACAAGTCATTTCCAGCCATGGCAGTGGACAGAAAAGCTGCCTGGCTGACTGCTTTGACCGTTGCACGCCTGACCTCAGTCACCCACTGGGCTAGCATAAGATATACATAGATGATCCGTAAATATACAGCGCTGAAGCCAAGGATGTGGCTTTTGGAGAAGGAATATGAGTTAGCAGAGGGGTGGCTGAAAAAGCATTTGGAGTAATATTCATTTATTGTTTTTGTAATATTCATCTTGAAACTAACCTCACTACTCTGTACAAGTGCAACATCCATAATGACAGCTGTAAACAGGTTCTGTGAATGTCACAAACCATGTAAAAGGATTTAATAAGAAGGAGGCAAATAAATCTCACAAGTTCAACATTTTGAGTACAGTGACATATGTCATATATGACACAAAACCTAGAAAAGCTGGAAAATAAACTCATTTCTTGTATTTTTATCTAGTGATAGGTTTCAACCCAAAAAACCAACAAACAAAAAAAACAGACTGCTCCTTAGTCTTAAGTTGTTTTTCTGTATTGGGGTCAAAGAATGAAACAAAAAGCTCTGTTAAGTTGCTGTAGGCTGCTTGCGTGATGAGTTTACCACCACTGCCTCACCTCATTATTCACAGATACACACAGTAAACTCCCCAGAATTGCAGCTGCAAACTCATGACAGTTACGTCCTTTAATGAGCACAAATACTTTCTCTTTCTGCATGCAGAATAAATTCTCAAATCTGACTTATTAAGAGCTTTTTTCATTTGCATAAGGTGCTGAAGTATTTCACCACCACCTGCTGTACAACATGGCCCCGCTGAGCTTCAGATGTGACATGAACTTCCCTGAAGTGAAAGCACAGTTTGCACCTTGGATTAGTCTGTTTTGCACGTACTCCATTCCAGTGATTCTAGTGCAAACACATTGCTAGATGGCTGGAGAGTCCAAGCAGGAAATGAAAACAAATGCTATGACACCATTAGCTTTCCTGGAGCAAGAGTATAAATATTTCACTTTGAAGGTTTTACATCTTTGCTCCAGAAGGATCTTGTCCTGCATCTTACACTCCTGTCCTAAATACACTGCTATTACTGATCTGCCCCTACATACCCAGGATGGGTGGAGGCTTTAC
Source organism: Maxillicosta whitleyi (assembly GCA_029822895.1). NCBI lineage: Eukaryota > Metazoa > Chordata > Actinopteri > Perciformes > Neosebastidae > Maxillicosta > Maxillicosta whitleyi. The sequence goes on along the minus strand of JAPSES010000120.1, from coordinate 11,490,692 downwards.
ATAACACCCACTCTCTTTGCACAATAACACACACACACACACACACACACACCACTTGAGCTAGAGAGCAGCAAGAAAAGAACCACAGCTGGCTTGAATAGAACAAATGCCTTAAATAACCCTGGTCATTTTATTTGGTGTAAGAAAAAGAAAAAAAAACACAAGGGTCTGTGTTTTCAGAGGCAGTCATTAATCAGTCTGAAGGAGAGGAAGGTCCAGACTGTGTTCAGGTTGCTCTCTACAGCATGTACAGTGACAAAAAGGTATTTTTCCACAAGGGTGAATCACACTGCTTTTTGTAAACCCGCCCACATATCAAAGAGCAAGGAGAGGATATTGTTTTACAGAAGCACACCTAGCCCTTAGTGGAGTGACTTATCTGGCCATGAATCTAAGTGAAGAGATAAAATAAAAGCAGTGGGCTTTGATGTGCTGTTCGGGACCTTTCAAGCATCTCATTTCCTCCTGATCAATTTTCCACAGTATGTGTTTTGATTCTCTAAATGCTCTGCTAATCCAATTTGTTGGCACGCTGGTGTATGGCAGACTGAGTCCTGATGAATAGAAGACCCTCGAGGTTTGGTGTATGTTTCTGGGCTTTCCTTGAAATTAAACAAATACCCCATTCTATCATAAGGACATTCTCTCTACAAGCTTTTAGAATTTATCTTGCAGGTAATATTAGTTAAAATGATTCATTCACGTATACGCCTTCTGTAATCAGTTTTATTGATCTAAACAGTGCATTTCTCGGTTATTTTCTGATAAGCGTGTGCATCTATTGTTGTGACTGACTCCGTGATGAATTGGTATGTAATTGTTAGAACACAATATATTACCGCGGTGAATTTATAATCAAACCCTGATTTTAGCATCTTGAAATAGGATCTTTGGTTTATTGTTCACCTGGGTCATTTTGACAGTTTATGAAAAAAAGCGTGCAGGAAACATGAGCAGTGATGCTATTAAACAGAATGAATATATAATTGTATCACAAATCTAAAACTATAAAAAGTCTATTAAGTGAGAGTTAAATTTGGTGGGAGAGATGTTCACAGCTTTTTGCTCAAAAATATACTAGTTAATGTTAAAAACTTGTATTATTTTAATGTTATCAAATATTGTTTAGTCGACACAGTTATTATAACCACTATGATGGCTAAAAATTAGGTGTAATTAGAGGTTTACTGTAGATCCTTGATGAGGCTGAACCTGGTTCCTCACTAATTACTATCTGGTCCAGCATCTCCACTGTGTTCCTGCCTCTCACTTCGTCCCTCAACCAATCACTGGATCTGTTGAGACCTTCCAGTTCATGTCATCCACTGCTTGCTGGATGCCAAGCATATTGGTCAGTTCATATGTCTATTTGTCTGTATGGGCTCTAGTGGTCACATGTCAATCATTATTGATATCAAACCATAACCAAATGATTTGCCGTGGTCTCAGGTTGTCTTGATTAGAGTTTGGCAATAGCAGGCCAATATAACCTGAGACATAGGCCAAAGTTCTCTTCCAAAGGCCTGCAGCAAGCGTACTGTCTGTGGCAGTTTCATTCAAAGGTCTGTTATTGTCCCTCATGATCTTCTTTGGAGGAGCCCTATCACTCTAATGCCACCATCCACCAGGGGGCTCTAGATTCTTCACCAGTGTTAGGTGCATTGATCTGAGGTTCCACTCCCTTAGGACCAACTCCAACTCAATGCACATCTTCCTCAAAGTCTGAGTCTGTGCCATAAATCTCTCCTTATTATCTCCTTATAATCTCTCCTTATTAATAAATCAGTCAAATCACAACATGGTTGTGTGGTGAAAACTTCATTAGTTTAATTATCATTTAAGTCATGTCTACCAAGTTTGTTTTAATTAGAAGCATTTAACATTTTGGCAAAATCATTCATCAGCATATGAGACAGTGACCAGGCCAATATTCGACCATTTACATAAACTGTGTGCATGTATGCCCCATGCCCATGACATCATTCCTTGGTTTTCTTCCAATAAATTTCCAGTGAAAACAAGTGTGACATTCCTTAGGATTGGTGAAAATCTGATAAGCTTCACATAAATCTGCAGTTGAAGGAATAGAGACCTCCAGGATTCCACTCTGATGACCACTCATAGACCCAGCCAGATTAATTAAGGTTAAAGTCGAAATCAATCCAGGTTAACATGTACTTGATTAAATTGGCCCGAGTAATTAAATATCCTCTCTCCTTAGTCAGAGGATGATTCAAATAAAGTGAGAAAAATCTTGATGCTGTTGGGAATCAAGCCAACTGAGCCTCCTTCTGCAAAGTTGAAGAAGATCGACTCATTCTGGGGTGGAGTGATATGAAGAATGACAAGTAGGATCCTTACCGCACTTTTTATTACTGCTCCTGTCATTTAGAAATTCACACCCTTACATTACCATGGTACTCAGTATGAGCATACCAGAGTGAATCGAAGTGAAAAGGACTTTGTGGAGGGTACCATTTACTGCAGGAGATGACAAATATAATCATTAGACTTGATCAGAGACAATGGGGATGTAAACAATGACATGCTCTTCTTTCTGAGATGAATACAGTCTCACAGGTTATTTCATCTAAATAGTACAGATACAATATAAATGTCTCTCAGGACTTTCATTCTGAGTTAGATAAATTATTTCTGTCCAATTAGTTTTGAAGATGAAGAGTCTCTGAAGCACTTTATAACTGGTTCCCAAATGAAATGTTCCTCAATTAAAAAAAACAAAACAAAACAAAAAACAAAAACAAAAAAAAAAAAAAAAAAACAATATGTGATCCCCGCAATAACAGCAAGAAGAAATGTAAAGCAACAGAACAGTATAAGATCAATTAATTATAGAAGCACACAGTATTCTATGTTGAGTGATTATTTGGAATCTATATATTTTAATTATTTGATAAAGGTTATATTGTTAGGATACATTAGTATATTGTTAGGAAAAGTGACAGACGTGGAGAAACTGACAAGTGACAGCACTATTACCTGTTAAAATGCAAGGATCCATTACTTCCATATGAAGTTTAGCTTGGGGATATTTTAAAATCCCTGAAACAGCATTTATAAAATGATTATTTCAGGTGCAGTGGCAGATCCTTTAGGCAGAGTGAGGAAAGTCTCACTGTTAAACTTAAAAAGTAAAAAACCTGAAGTGCAGATTTCACTGCTCTGCTATTAAATTACAGCTGAGTCATAAAGTATCAGTCCAATCAGCTCAAGCCAACGTTCAGCATCCATGCCAATTAACCACAGGTGCAGCTGGCAGTCTTCGATTCACCACAAATAACTAAAATGGGGAGATAGTTGTTAAAACCTGCCTCAGATATCTCCACTCTATATTCTAGTTCGATCCAGGTAAGACCAAGTCAAGCCCATCTTTGTCTGAGCTAAACGAGACAAGCAAGTCTCTCTCTAAATATATAAAGGAGTTTGATGCACATCTGCACAGCTCTGTGATAAGCCTTTACACATCCACCTAATCAAATCGTCTACAATGAAGTAAGAAGCAGTTGGAGCAGCTTGTTGCCGCTCCTTCATCACTCTCTGTTCAGGCTGCCAAAAAAGTGTCTGATCACAGACTGGATGTCTTCCACATAAAGTCATTGTTATCAGCCACCTCTGACCTGAGCTCCTGCTTGTCCAAACAGATAAAGCAGATCAAAACAGCAGCTGCTTCATACAGTGCCAATGCCCCACATGAAATGTTGTTTTACAGCGTCAGTGTACATGTATATTATACTGGTATATTGACAGCACATGGCAGGCATGTGGATGACGCTATGGTATCACAATAAAGGTGCTGAGATCAAACGCAGGTCTCTTAGTAGGAAATAATGGGAAAAAACTGAAAGATGGAACACACTGTATGAAACACACACGGAGTATTGATCCCTCACAGAAAAAGCAATATATGTTTAGCATCTGATATGGTACAGTTGTTCTTAGAAAGGAAAAATATATGCATATGTCTTAACAATATACCATATATTTGCATTGATTTTAAGAAAACAAAGTGTTTGGCGCCCACAACAACCCCATCTGAACATACTTTATATACAGTTCTGTGCAACGAGTGTGTACACCAATATTAGGTTTGCTGGTGTTGTAAAGTTCCAATGACCACACATGCATTTGTCAGCATGTGTATTAACATCCATTTTGGATATACGTGAAATATATACAGTTATAAAAACAAAAACAGCTTCTATAAACCAAAGTGGTAGTATTTAATGTGACTTCCCTTTGCACTTCATATGTCTTCAACACTTTGTTCAGACAATACGAGATTTATTGCATTCATTTCTTGATGTTTTACACCAGGTTTCATTGAACACATCAGATGTTTTTAACTGTGATGTTTCTTGTCACAGGGTCAGAGGTCACACTAAATAGACCATTACAACCGGTTAAATTTTTTGTGTGTTTCTTTTAAAGACAAATTCCCTGTATTTTCTTGTTATTTCTGAAGAAAACAGAATAAGAAATACATCCGTATGTTCATTTCAACCCTGCAAAAACAACAAAACTGAAGGTGGCCTAGGGTCTCATTTATTTACGCTCTATTTTAGAAACACAGATGGATACAGATGGAGCATTCTGTCCGTCACCTGCGTACATTACATACATAATTTTGCCAGTTTTCTGGGATCTTGCGGATCCCTACTCAGACGGATAATAGGGAGCAGTACCACTGGGAACAGAGGAGGCAGTGTTGAGATTTGAACAGAATAACTTAACTAAAGTAGTGGAACTTTTCAAAAAGTGATTATGTGAGTGAGTGAAAAACTACCGACATATTTATGAACTAAACTTCTTAATATTAATTAATTAAAAACTTTACTCTTCTTTGCGGTATGCGGGCCAGTACGGTAATTAACAGTGACACCCTCTGGTGGATGGACTGAGAAATGCTCATTCCAATGTATGGCGCATGGAAGTATGAAGGCAGTGATACATGACAATGTTACAAACAGATTTATTTACAGTACATATGTAAAGCGAACATAAATGAGCCTTCCGACTTTTGTGTAAGACTAATGTCAACTGTAATACCTAATGTCAACTACATATTGTACATTCAACAACTCAGCCTAAATCATTCTGCACCTCCATGTTCTTCACTTTCACCTTGTCTGTAATTACTGCAAATTAAAACACTTCCACCTGTATTCATTACTAATATCATGCGTGTGGAGTAACAAAAAGCTGGTTTAGTTCAGTTTTTCTTTCCAATGATAATTACTTCATAAGTTACAGAAAACCACCATCTGCTTTTGGGTCCAGGTCTCCAACAATGACTTCACTATTTCTCCTCTAATCAGTTCTGATTGTTTTTCTTCCTCTTGCAGTTTCTGAATATGCCTACAAGCTAATTTAAAGTGACAGGCCCAGATCCTGTAACATACTATACTTTCCTAAATATCATCTTAAATTACAGATTAGAAGCCACAAAGACCATAAACTATTCTTAGTGGCAGGAAATTAGAAGCACAGCAGGACTTTAACCTTGCAGCTTGATTAAAGTTTCTAAACTGCACATGGGAATTTTTCAACTTTTCATCTTAAAATTGAGTACAGGCCCCAAGTGCCAAATCTAAATTAGTCTGTTCAAATTATTTGGCAGGTACTGATGCATGTTATTACATTACAGGTCAATCTGAAATCATGTATAATTCATTTGGAAAATTAAAAGAAATAATTTATTTTCTCATCCATGTAGACTCAAATATATTGTAAGTAGTCGTCCTGTTTAATATTAGTGTCCTGAGAGCACTTAGAGGGGGTGTAAAGTTCTGCTGATCCTTTTCTTACTTGAGTCATAAGTGCTCCCAGCACGGTGGGTTACGGCTTTTATTTTTACAGTAAAAACACTTGGATGTCTTATATAATGCTGAGTGCGCTGCCAGGTGAATTAGAGGCTGGAACTTGACGGGGAAAATGTTTATAGACAGAGGAGCTACGCCTCACAGAAAACCCCCGTGTTGGTCCACAGACAGAGACAGAGAGAGAGAGACTGAAACGTCCTCATCAGCAGATCTGGAGAGCTGCCACGGTCAGGCTGGGTCACAACTCAGAGGGAGCTTACTTTAATCAGGGCCACGCTTCCTTCCCCGCCTCCTTTCATGTGCTCAGAGTGGATGCTGATGTGCACAACAGACAACACACAATGACATCGACTTCTCTGTTGCAGGAACTGTGAGATGTGAAAGGGCAGATTGATCTGATAGGGACACCAATGATGATGTGTGCAGGGCTCAAACGGTCCATATTGACTACTTACTGAATGAACACAAGACAAGGAGAGGGACACAGGAGGAGCTCTGTTAATCTGATTTTTAACAACAAAACCATTGGAGACCACCAGCTGTATGCATAACAATCCTGGACGCTGATTGTGTGTAGAGAAAACACTGTTCGTAGTAATGATTTAGTGTTTAATTCCCCATGAAATGCTAGCGGAGTGCATAAGCATTTCTTGCAAAAACTGATGGTCGACTTTACATGATGATTCATAACTGCTATCAGCTCATAGATCCAGGTTTATTTGTTGGTTACTGTCAGAAATTCACGTCCTGTGAACATTATGGGCACAAATATTGAAGAAAGTATGTCATTAAATGCAAAATTTGTAAACACTCCAGACTGCGAGATTATATATAGTATTATTATTATTATCATCATCATCATCATTATCAGGGACATGGCAAGCACTAAATCATAATAGGTACAAGATGCCTTTTAGACAAAGTTGCTCCGGACCTGAAATCTAAGTAACATGTAGATATAAAACACAAAACATATGATATTAATATTTACAAACACAACATATTATACAGTGAATGTATGAATGTGAATGTCCATATATTCTAAATTAACCAGCCACTTATTCATCTATATACAATAAGACATAAGTCATTATAAAACGCTATGCCTATTCCAATATGACCATATCATTAATTTTTACCCTCAGTAGTGACTATTAAAAACTAAGTTCGGCAAGATTGAACCTGACCAATACCTGTACTTACAATCTAAATATTTTCTGTCCATTATAAACCTTGAATTGGTAAAATGCTATAAACTAAAATAAAAAGTATTATACAATATTATACTGCACTATATTGCATGATATCTATGCAACAAATATGGTTTATTCTTGTGTAATAAAATACAAAATTAGTAATTTTCATGGTGTCCAAATAACTCTAAAATAAGGTTGTAATTCAGAATCAGCTTCCTATTTTACAGATAATAATGAATTCATTATAGGCCATAAGAGTAAATCTATTAGTGAATTAACTATGAATAACAGTGAACACACTCAGAGTTAGAAAGAGTAAATTGTTGTATGGAAATTTTTATGCTGTGTTTTACATCATAAATGACAATAATTATCATTGTATTACCATTTTATACAAGTCATAATGAGCAAATTATATTAAGGTTGTAATTCATGTACTACAGCTTCCTTAGTTAACATAATATATATAATAATTAGAAGGTTATTGGGAAAGAGCAGTTAATGACACAGTAATTGTATAATATGACAGTGCACAGACATCAATAATTGGCTGATAATAAATATGGAAGTGATATATATGGTAATAAGCAACTAGTTAAATGTCAATAATAAAAGTGAATATGTTATTTCAACCTCTTGCCCCCTTTACTCTCCATGTTTTGCCTCTGTTGGGCTGTTCAGTACTTATTGGAGCCAGATGATAAAAGTTCAGTCCAGTTCACTTAAAACATATAGACCCGTCATTCATGCTATCAAAACAGGGAATCGTACTGACAAAACATAATATGAACCAAGCAACAAACCTTATATCTGAAATTACAATTTACAAGGTTCATCTGATCATTTTCTTTGTGGAAACTAATGTCACAAAACTTAATATCCTGAATTGTGATTCTAGACTACAAACTAAGGCATCTGATATTAGCTAATTAAATGTCAGGACCAAAATAAAACTATGCAGGTGGTTATTAAGTGTGAAGGATTAAAATCTAGGCTGGCAGGCACCGAATAGAGCACTGCAATAAAAAAAAAAAACTCATAGGAAAAAGTGCAGTATGTCGACTACACACATGGGAAGTACATAAGACAGGCTTATAGCTCATGCTTTACAATAACTTAATTTTTAATTTTTCAGCAGAGAGCATTTAACACACCGAGCGGTGTTCTGGGAGACCCACTGATTAAAAGTGGCTCATTGTATTACCCAGTGGCACCGTCCTGGTGATCACAGACACAAGGCAACAGTTTTAAAACTAACTCATAACCTTGAACTAAAGAATAACTAAAATCACATCCTCTCTGCTGAATAAAGACACTAATGTGCCTGAAGAATATGCAAGTGCAATAAGTTAGTAAATTCACACCTGTACATGACATATACAATGTACACAATGTTATTGACCTTAATACTC
>JAPSES010000120.1:11442756-11475908 GCA_029822895.1 Maxillicosta whitleyi | reverse complement strand
CCATCTCTAACAGCACATTTAGATGTTGCTAACACACACAGAAGGATGTAAGGAAATGACCCGTTTTCTTCCTCCTTGCACTCGATTGTTTCTCACTTGTACTTATTTTGCCATGGATGTGAGTGTCTGTCTCTTTGTGTCTGTGTCAGGCGATCTGCTGTGAAGTAAAAGCGAGGGAGGGACTGCGACAAATTCTAATTCAGCCCCTGCAGCAGTGCTTCACTCCAATCGATCTTTTATCCTTCAGCTGCCTTATCTGTTGGATCACTTGTCTGAAGAATAAAAAAGATGCCTTAGCAACAGAGAATAATTAAGTGATCGGCCAAGGAAAGAGATAAAAAGAGAGGCTTTATGTCATTGGTGGAGAAGAATGAAGTCTTGTTAGGGCACACAAAACTGTTGATATACCTCATCGGAAATAATATATTCAGGGTACTTGGGTGGAAACAAGTATATTTATGTGTCATTGGAAAATTTAAGCTGAAGAATAAATGCACTCTGGTACATTTGGTTTGTTTATTCATCTACTGACATACCACTAAAAGCATTTGGACTTGTTTTTATAGGTAAATTAGTTGTGCACTTGGCTTTAAGATTTCTTTATGCAAACATAGTTCTGCACACAATGTGAAAATTAGGAACTGGGGACACACTGAAGCTTCTTTTTATCCCCAAAGACTGATTGAGTATTTCACTGGGATTTTACAAATCATACATGTCACATACAACATACATACATACATACATACATGAGATGAGCCTTGAGCCAGGGTAACTAAAAAACTAAAGAAAAGAGAAGGTGAGACTCTTTCTGATGGTTGATTGTAGACCGACTTGGTTCAACTCCACAGGTGTAGACACAACACTTGTGTGTTTTTGCCTTATGTAATGTTTATAAGAAAGGGAGAAAAATGTAGTTTCAGTTTAAAAGCACTAAATGTATCACTTTAATAGTAAGATCTTTATTACTATTAGTATTAATACGGACTAAATCTGCTCTTACAGGTGAGACTACATCAGTTTGTAAACTTTAAATCACATTACAGTTTTGGTAAATGATGGAAGCACATTAGGAACCTTCATTTTGCTCACAGTCTACATGTGTTGGAAAAGATATTACCTTAATATTCAAGGTACACTAACACTGGCAGATGGCAAAAAAAAAAAAAAATAAACATATCGGTGCACTGAGGACTGAGTTTTATGAAGCTGTTTCAGATTTAGTGATTTGTAGCATGTTTCATATCTTCTGAAATAAGTCACAGCTCTAACATTTTCATTAGTTTGTCTGTTCCGTCCTCTTCTGCTTATCCAGGTCTGGGTTGTGGGGGCAGAAGCCTCAGTAGAGTAGCCCAGACAGTACTCTCCTCAGCCACTTCCACCAGCACTTCTGGGGGAATCTCGAGGCATTCCCAGGCCAGCCCAGAGAAATAATCCCTCCACCATGTCCTGGGTCGGCCCTGAGGTCTCCTCCCAGTTGGACATGTCCAAAACACCTCCCCAGGGAGGCATCCTCACTAGATGATCGAACCACCTCAACTGGCTCCTTTCGACATGGAGGAGCAGCAGCTCTACTTCCGTATATGTCAGAGCTCCTCCCCTTATCTCTAAGGCTGAGTCCGGCCACCCTGTGGAGGACACTCATTTTGGCCGCTTGTACTCACAACCTTGTTCTTTCGGTCATTACCCAGAGCTCATGACCATACTGTAGGTGAGGGTCAGAACACAGATCGACTGGTAAATCAAAAGTTTCACCTTTTGGCTTAGCTCCCTTTTTACCACAATGGACTGGTTTAGTGTCTGCACCAATGCAGATGCCACCCCGATCCTACCATCACTTGCCAAGATCCAAAGATACTTGAACTCCTCCACCTAAGGCAAGACTTCCTCCCACCACATGGATTAGGCATAGGTTTCTGGCTGAGGACCATGGCCTCAGACTTGGAGGTGCTGATCTCCATCCCAGCCACTTCACACTCAGCTGTGATCCACCCCAGTGAGAGTTTGAGGTCACTGCTCAATGGAGCTAAGAGGACATATAGTGTGCAAAAAGCAGAGATGAGATCCTCCTGCCATCGTACTCGACCTCCTCCACAACCTGGCTGGCTAGAAATTCTGTCCATAAAAGTTATGAACAGACCCGGTGACCAAGGGCAGCCCTAGTGGAGTCCAAACGTCACCCAGCGCTGCCCTTTATCAATCGTTTATTCAAAAGAAAAATGCATTTGTTTTGTTTTTGGAGGCTCAGCTCTGGTAGTCTGTTATTCATTAATTTGCACCACTGACCATCTGTAAATTGTCTTGACAGTGGTGACCTTTGAGAAGAAAAACTGGCAAATCCCAAAGAACACTGCATAATTATATTTGACAATGTTTTGCCAAATTAAAAGCAAAGCTACCTTGATCTTTACTTAATAAGCAAACAACATGTCCACCAACTCTCTTCACAATTTAAAAAATATATTACAGAAGCAACTAATGAGCTATGTCAAACAGATTTGTTGTATATACTCAGTGGTTATCAATGTTTTTAAGCCCATTCCATTCAGGTACCCTGCTGATGAAAGAGGTTCTGTTAAATAAACCCCTAAAAATGGCTACTCCTTAAGAAAATGCACAATATGTATCATGGTTAATTGAAACCAAATTGGCATTGTGTTAAACATATTGTGTATTGAAAAAAGACACAGGACATTAACAACCTGAAGCAAAAGATCATTGATGCCATTGATAATATTGATGGCTCTATGGTACAGCGAACATGCCAAAATACCTGGAACCATCTTGACGTGCCATGTGCAACTAATGGTGCCCATATAGAGGTGTATTATTTGTTAGTTAGTTAGTTAGTTAGTTAAATGAGGCAAAACCCTTCAATATATACTTTTCATTTTGCAAAATGTCCACCAATTTGTTTATTTATTTGCTATTGCAATAAATATGTTAAATTGTTAAGAGACTTTATGGACACCCTGTATAATACAGTTGACCACAAACTCCCAACACTGTGTTTGACTCGTAGGTGGAAACATTTGTGGATCCTGTATGTAGAATATAAAACAAATGAGAGTCTTAACCAGGAGTTAATAAAAGTGTCAATGTTTGGTTCATTCAGTCATATAGTTTGCAGTTAATCTTCCTTACATCGGAGAGGACATAAAGCTTCCGTGTCACTGCCTAAAATCAAGCTCAATCCCAACTATGTATGAAAAATAAGAACTGACATGACAAAAAAATTGCAGAGGACAGGACATGACCTCTATGTCCTCACTGGTACTTATAGCCGGGAGACACATCACTGCACTACTATCAAGAAAAGCGACACTTCATTCACGAAAAACTCTGGAGATTTCAGATCCAAAAAGCAGAGGGAGTATTTTCTGTCACGTATGGTAGGAAACATATCATCTTACATCACAGGTTAAAGCTTCATGGACAGTGTCATGCAGGATCCTCAACGCTTATGCAGTTACGCACTGACACACCTCTTAATCTTTTCCCTGACAGTCGAGTGAGGGAGGCAGAATCCCACTGAGACATGTAGACAGTAGGTTGTCCAGTCCTGACCTCTCAGCTCAGCCCGCCTCAACCCACTGATGTAAGGAGGGCTGACAGTCCGGCCCAGAGTGAGGCCCCAGGGGCATTATGGGAGGACACCAGCTTTTTCCTGAGTGTTTCAAGTAAACTGACATGCCAAGAATATCAGCAGAGTAGGCAAAATCCTTAAAGAGACCTATTATGCTCATTTTAACTCCATTTTTTTTTTTTTATCGACAAGCTACCAGAATAGCTTTGCATGATATACAGAAAAATGTCAACACAGCTGTGGAAAACAAACAAAGAGCAAACAAATATCATAATATTAGCAGTTATCTCTTTCAAGAATGCCTGCTCTGTTCTGATCGGCAAACTTTAACAAAACCTGCCTACCAACAGTGCAAAGCACATTTGTCCTTCAGATGCTCTTGAGACTCCATAAACAAACAGCTACAGTATTTCAATTGTTGATGCTGGAGAGTAAATTTGAGAGTTGAGTGCTTAACGCCACTGGCTTTGGTGCAGAAGATGACCGGTTCGAGACCCAGGTGGTCCATAGGGAAAGGTCCTTTATGCTATATGTCCCTATACCTGTAGCCACAAGGAGGCAGTGTCTCATTGTGACTACAGTGTAAATATCCAGGGTTATGTCAGGAAGGGCATCCCACATAAAAACCTGATAAATCAACATGTCCCCTGAAGGGAAAAGCCGAAACATTTATATATGAGAGTTGACAGCACACATTGTGAATATCTGATTTCTTACTCATTCACTATGCAATAGTGTTAATGGTATTTTAAGTAATTTATTAATTCTAATATATATTATATTATATTATATTATAATATATATTGTATATATATTTGGCAAATTTTAGTACAGTTTCACATATAAAATACATTTTCAGAGAAAAAAAGATCTAAAAATATTTTAAAAATGTATTAAGAATCAACCCAAAAGCAATTACAATACTACACTTTCTGTTTAACATGATCTGCAACCAACAATGAATGTTTTATTTAGGTGACTAACAGGCTCAGAGTTTGGCTTCATTTACTTATTACTAATAAATACTGAAAAATAGATTTTTCTCTTCTCATAATTTTTTTAGCCCTAATTTTATTTCAAACAGATTTTTTTATGCATAGAAAGTTTAGATTGGTTTTCTACAGACAATGTATTCAGAAAGTTTAAACTAAACATTATGGAAAATGTATGTTGTGCTTGAATCGTCCATGTCTTTGCATTAACTTGAGTACAGAAACTAAAAAGACAGCCATCTAACAATATCAGCTCTTTATGTCTGCTTGCTCTTGGGCCAAAAAGCCTGTGTAACTCTAGCAAGGGGATCTCTTGGTGAAGCCCCCTGTGGGCAACATACTCTTGTCCTTCACAAGAAAACATGACAGCAAATGTGTACAAACGAGGCCAGCAGCTTATGCATCTTCACAGTAGAAGCTCTGAATTATTTACAGCTTCAGAGATGCCTCTAAAATTCTCTGCAGAATTTTGGCTCCCTCTGTTGTGCCATGACATGTTATGTAACTTTGTTTACAAGTGCAACGCACTATGGTTTGTGGATACACAACAAGAAAACACAGGTAGGTAACTTTTGAGATGAAATTTAGGTCAACAGGTTGAAAAAAATAATATGAAAATATGCACCTCTGCAGCAAGGCACAGTGGATGTCTGAAGATTTATTTTACTGCTGTCAAACAAAGTTCGTAAATATTAAATAAAGTGCAGAGATGATTCAGACGAATACATTTATTAGTCTCTGCACAAATTGTGCTTTCTTTGTATCATCTACAGCAGTGGCTCCTCTGTGTGCTCTGACATTCATTTATGCACTGGACTCCCTAAAAGCAAAAGCAACAGCAGCCAACATCCATGGAGTTAAATCATACTCAGCATAAATGGAATTGAGGGTCTGGTTGAATCTTTTGACTAGAAGTCTGCCTCAGACTAACTGACCTGAGTCAGACACACTCCATTAGCTAATTATACCCATTTAGATGACAAATGCAGGAGTCAAAGGGCAGCCACCACATGAATACTAACAAGATTTTACCATGTAGATATAAGAAGAGACACAAAGAACCTATAGCAGAAAGGAAAGAGAGGAAGAAAAAGGACCCCCCCGCTTCAAATATAAAACTGAGATGCAGCACTTAAATGTCATTAGGCTAAAAGAGTTCAGAATAAATACAAAATAATGGACAGTGGGGAGTGAACTTAACATTTAATGTCATGTAACATCAGTTGAAACATAAACCTTTCTCCAATGTATTCATGGTAGAATGAAAAATCACATTCACAGCAATATACTGTAGCAGCTCTGCGATTTCAACTATTACTGCAGCTGCCCAGGGTCAGTGCTTCAAATACCACTACACCTGGGATACAGGTGTTAACTGCACTATGATCCTACGCAAGAACATGGCAAAGTCGTACATCATTATCACTGGAGCTGGTCTTTCAAGTTTTTTCCACATGCATTTCCATTGTGTTTCATCAGGCATCAGTATGAACTAAAATAATCTGGTCTGTCATGTGAGTGGAGGCCAACAGTCTGCACTTGTTTGGTTATTTGTGGTACCACACACAGTGGTGTCTTTACAGCAAACAAAAGTATGATTTGTCACCCTCCTACAGCAACTATACAGCAAGCATGTTTTTTGTTGTGTGAAAGTACTTTTTTGTAATTTCACACAGCAATATATTTCCCAATTCTCATTCTGATTAAAAATAAAAATAACAAAAAGTTGATTATAGCAAAAAAAAACAAACAAAAAAACATGAAGAATGGGATACATATTCATCAGTTTTATCTGATGAAGCCTTTAAAATACAAATTACTTTTTTGTGTGTAATTCATTCACAGACTTTTTTAAGCTGGAGAAAGACTTTGTCAGGTTAAGAGAATACCATATTTGTACCGTCATCCTCAGTGGCAGTGTAGGTTCTCACTCGAGCATTTGTCACATAATGTAACAAATCATATGGTTTTAAATAGCATGTGAGGTGAAGTGTTTGGCAGCTGTTATGTCACCAGAGCATTTGTGAAAACACAGAATATTTAGGTATGAATTTATAAAAAAAATAAAGGTGGCAAAAACAAGCAATTTTTTTTATGCTTTTAGCTTTGTGCCTTTTTGTTTTTCTGCCATTTTCTTTTCCCAGTAGCTCACAGCCTTTTATAAACTCATACCTCATTGACCACACTTAGTCACTCAAACACACCTAAAATATCTAATCAACATACTGGGAAAGAAACTGAAATCTTTACACAAACATGTCAGCAAACATGAAGAGGGTTTTCAATGTTGACAATTTGTACTTTTCAGCTGTTGAATGGCTCGCACTAGCAGATGGGTAATTACAGAGTGATAGAGAGCCTCTTGCTATGATGAATAGTCCTATTGCATTCATCATGTTCATTTCAGCTACAAGGCAGTTGGAGGATATGATGCCTAACAGCAGAGCCAGAAACCAAAATATACTTTCTGACCCATCTGTCAGTGGCAGGTAAACTGACAAATTTATGATGCAAACATACTTTATTTACATCCATTAAACTGCATCACACCTTCAGTGAGGATGTTGTTTATCATTCTGCAAAGTTTACTCCTGTGAAAACAACACTGAAACTATTCTCAGACACAAACCTTTATATTCATTACTTTGTATCTTCACACCGGTATCTTCATGGGGTCAAATTATTATTTTTTGGAGAATTTCAGCTTTTCTGAGCACAGAAAAACACTTTTCAGCCTGGCTATATTTCAGAAAATAAATTACCACCCAACTGGTCGTCGACCCCATTTTATAATTTCACCAAAGCCAATTTTTGCCCACACTTGGTGCATGGTGGACAAATAATTTTGGCTGGTGGCCAGAGCAGAGAGGAGCTGCAGCATCAAAGCTTCAAATCCCTCCTGGAAGACACTTTAAAGCAAATAAATGAAACACACTGTAACAGCAAAATCCAACAACACAGCTAAAGGGAATCCGAAATGGAGAGCAATGCTGCTGAATGTCTGAAACAGATGCTGCCAAATTCTTATCAACATTATACACTGCATTGACTATTTAATATGTGGGATTTATTTTTAACAAAACAATAAAAGTAAATGTTTTTCTTCATGTAACCTGCAGTTATTGTGTCATTTGATTAAAAACATTATAAAAAAAAACGAGACAGATAAAGTCAGGTTTTCAGAGCGCCTGGGTAACATTTTCTCCTAAATTGAAATGACTATTCTTCCTATTATTCTTATTGTCATTGTTATTGTTGTGTTTTGCTGTGGTGTGAAGAAGACACCATATGGTAATAGTAATAGTTTAGATGCTTTTGTGAAAGTGTTTTCATAAATGTCTTGGATGCGGTTGTCACTAAAGGTAAGTACTGTACTCCAGTACACTGCTCCATTTAAACCAATAAATGTGTTGCATGAATCACACAACTCTCTAGGCAGCAATCAGTTGAAATTATGAGGTCCTACTTCCATATATTAACTGCTTTAATGTCAGTGCCTTTGAGTACATGTAGAGTAATCTGCAGTAAGCACCAATTTCTTCCTGACTTGAGGAACAAAACATCAAATGCCATGTTTTACATGTAATACAAATGTATCTACAGAGCAAAGAGGATCAGAAGCAAGGCAGTATTCTCTCAAATACTATCATATTAGAGCACAAAGTTTGCATCAGCCTACCCTGTGCAGAACCTCATGCACTTCACAGTTTGATAAATCAAACATTGAACGCACAGACAGCTGTTCCTGAAAAACTCTGAACTGCTTCATTGCAGTTGAAAATCTCTGTGATATAGAAAACCCAGGTGGTCTAGTTGTTTAATAAGCACACTGAGCACTGCTTACAGATACTATAATTTTCAGCAAGCTATGCATTAAGTTATTCATATGAGGTACAAGTCTGTTGAATTATACTGTGTTAATTTATACAGCAACAGAATGGGAAGCAAAATACAAACTGTGAAGACAACGATACACATACACTAAAGAAGCAGATACTGTTACAAAGCCATGATTGTAACAGCTAAAAACCAGGAGCAGAACACTGATAATGAGACATCACACTTACTAAACTGTTAAAAGAACAGAACACAACAAAAGAAATACAGCCCTGTGATGAGATGTCAGACACACCAAATTGTTGAGGGGAAGCAACAAGTAGATGAGATTTTTTTTTTTTCTCCTTCCACTGATCTCTTATGCAATAAACCAAGGACATATCATGTTTGTGTGGTCTGCTGCCAAATTTGAAGCAATAAAATAAAGCCAGCACATCCACTGGCTGTAATACAGTTGGAAAATGTACAGATTCCCATTTCACAACTTGTTAAGCTGCAGTAAATTGTTTTCATGCTTGGAAAACAGCCTGAGCTTTTACACCATGTCTGATGTAAGAAACAAACTAAGCCTGATGTCAGTGCGACACAAAGAGGCTTACCTGTAGTGGACAGCAGGGAGGTCAGGTCCAGCGGCATGAAAAGAAGAAGAGAGATAATTATGTTAGCCAGGATTACACTCTGAAACCCAAATGAGAATGCATGTGCACACTGCACTTTATATCACTGTTGTAGACGTGCAGGTTTAACAGAATCAATGAGATCAAGAGGATTCCAGTTTATGGTCTTTATCCCTCTAAAATATTCAGCAAAATGTATAATATTTGTTCCAAGTGGATGATATGCACTAAAAGTGTCCTAGAGTGAATAACAGTATCTACAGTATCTGATGTCATCTAATCATTGTCTGATGGATGTCTCAGCTTCACAATTAAGGTCATAGGGGAAACGTTTGATGTTTATATACAAGAAAAAAACAAGAAACACCAAAGTCACATCAATTGTGTCACATCAATTTTTGTTTCTAAAGAACTGCAAACATAAGCCCACAAATTTCTATTCTGAATCATTTTAGTGATTTACACACTGAACAGTTACTATAGCAACAGAAAAAAGAGAAGAGCATTTATAGGATATAAATTAAGTGGCAGCTCAACTGTCTATATAAAACCCACTATAACAGCCTTTATTAAACCTTTTATATTTATTTCTGTTTGATTTCTCAACACAAGACAGCCAGTAGTAGCTTTTCCATTGGACATCTGTGCAAAAATTTACTGATATTTACTAAATGTTGAAAAACATAAGTGCATAATATCGCATTTTCCATTAAATCACAAATTATTTTTTTTAAATGTATTATTGCGAGATGACATGAAAAGTCATTCCCCTCTATCCCATACTAAATTCAAAATGCTTCAGATTACTGGTGTGTCCACACATACTGCACCATGTTCCTTATTCTTTGCTTGTTGTAATGTCTGTCAACATCCTTTTTTGTTCACATGACTCTAGTTTCGGAAAAAAGATATTTCCAATGCACTTCTGTGCGATATACTAATTTCACTAACCCTGAGAAAAACCCCTCTAACGCAAAACCTTTTCATCGTAAAGCACGCGTTTGGCAAAATTGTAGCTTTTCCAGTAGACTTTTTATGTGCAAGTTATATTTGCTCAATTTGAGGGTCAATGGAAAAGCGACTAATAAAAGCGAGTAGAATGGAAAAATGTCTCAGGATCACAGACACTCGAAGTAGATAAAAGTTAGAGAAGGGAGGGGTTGTGGGGATGTTGAAGCCTATCCCATGAACTGTTGGGTAGCTGCAGAGGTGCATGTGTTTGGACAGAGAGAACCCATGAGAACATATGGAGAACATGCAAACAGCAGCAACTGCTGAGTTCAAAACCAGGACCTTGTTGCTGTGAGTGCTACACACTGCCCCAGATTAATATTCATCCAAATAGTCAACAAGTGTTTTAGTTATGGCATAATTTTGTGTTGTTTAAAACCACATTAAGTCAGGGGGAAAAGGGTCCAAATGAAAAGACTAAACAAGTGGTGCCAGGTGTAATGAGATCCATTCTGGGTCATTTTTATAAAGTCAACTTAGTATGAATTCAACCAATAGTTTTGCTGCTACAGATATCAAAAATTCTGTCCATTATAAATAAATGGGGGGAAAAAAAGATTTTAAAAATCCATAAAAAATTTTAAATTTAACCTACTGTAATGAGATCTATTCTGGGTCACTGGCAATCTATAAACCCAAATTGGTATGAATTCAGCCAATTGTTTTGCTTCTAGAGTGTAAACAAACAAACAAACAAACCAAAACTAATGCCCCTTGCCTGGGGAAATATGAATTGGAGCCATACAGTTACACCCAGAATATGATCAGTAATTTGTGTCACCAACTTCAAAACACAGATATAACATATGCATAATACACAAACACAACCTCAGCGGTTTCATTTTCTAAATGGATGGCATTGTGCATTGCAACACATGTATTTTGCCAACAAATTAATACATTATCAGGAAAATCTAAAAAATATAACATGACTTTGACATAATTTAAATGACTAAAATATCTGGCATATTTTACTATGTATTTATTAACCTGTGGCTTAAAGTGATATGTTGAAGTCTTTAAATGTCCAAGGCTTCTTGTGAAGATACCACATAGAGAGTAATCATCCCTCCATCCACTCTTCCCCTTATGTAACTCTCCACCCACTGAAATAAAAGAAAGACTGCCTGTCAATCAAACGGTCAGATGATGAGGGGGCGTAGAAATCACATAGACAGACATACCTCAGGGGTTCATCAGTGTTCCTTGTACTAACACCTTTAGATTAAAAACATTATTCTGAGGACTTACCGGAAAGGTTTAAATGATTTGTAACTACACAAGAACAGGACTACACAGTTGGCATATCAATTTGCAGGATGCTGTGAAAAACAAGCTTGACAATTACCAATTTAGTGCAGAGCAAGATAAAGGAAGTGGCTTCAAAAAAGGGTCAAGAAGCTGCACTGTTCTTTCATGTGGTTAATATGGCTGCATCGATTCTAAACACAAACTGAAGCGAAGCAGAGTTCACAGATCAAAGCTCATGCATTCCAACAAACAAAGTGTCACAAAACTGACCTTTCTGCGAAATTGATACATGGTTGTTATGCCGACAGTAAGCCCACTATTATGGTAAAATACTACAATGACAGGAAAATACATATCATACTGAAACTACTCATACTAACTGCAGGTTGGAACACCCTCACCCTGTACTTTGATTCATTTATCAGAAATTGCTTGCCTATATAATAATCTATTGCTTCACAAACAAATAGATGCTACAATATTTCTCTCAGTCTCTGAGACTGAAATTTCACCTGGTGATACATGATACATTTAACACTGCGTAACAACAGCTACCCAAGATTGCTCAAGCATTCATAGTTGAGAAAAACAAGCCAATTTTACAAGTAAAAAAGCTACAGTATTTGCAGATTGTAGATCCTCTGTGTGAATGGGTTATGATCATGTCATTTATTGACTAAGTGTTGGGGTGATGGAGTACCTGTTGAATAAAAAAAAAGCTATACAAGTCATTTAAATCCATAATTCTGTTGATTACTCAAAGGTGAAAATTATTGCTAATCAGAGCCCAATTTTAAACAAAAGCTACTAAGAATGTTAAAGAGAAATGATTTGTCAACATTTGAATTCAGCTACATTTAATATTTTCCCCAATTAGTCACTAAAATGTGGAATTGAGACAAACGATGTTAAACCCAAAAAGGAATGAGGGCTACAGAATCTTAACAAGAATAAGTTCTGTCAAGTGAATTGCTAATAGAAAAAGACATGGATTTTAATTTCCTGTCTTGGTTGAAACACAGCAGAGGTCTATGACAGTTGAGATTAAAACTCATCCTCATTTTGGTATGAAATTCAATGTTATCTGCAATATCTACAATATATTGTCCATACTTTATACATATTGTGAAAAAGTCTTTTGAGAACAGTTTTTGAAACAATTTTTCATGTTGTATTGGTTAATTGATTATATCAGTGATTACAAATACAGTTATAAGATTAATAACTGACACATAGGTAGCATTGTAGTGATGTAAACACAGATTGCACCTGGTAATTGCACAGTATTTGGGTCCACACGCTGCTCCTTTTTTCTACCTATTCAATATAGAGTTTGCACAAATGACATGTTGCTGCAAATACAGCCATAAAGTTTCGTACCCGAGTACTGACCTTGGTCCTTGAGGGCTACTAGCCTCGATGTTTTAGATGTTTCCTTCTTCCAACACACCTGACGGTCATTATCAGGCTTATGCAGAGCTTGATGATAGGCTTATCATTTGGTTAGGTGTGTTGGAAGAGGGATACATCTAAAGCATGTAAGAGAATAGCTCTCAGGGACCAAGGTTGGTAACCCCTGTATTAGCCCTTGATTGGTGTAAGAGTTTCTAGTGTTCAAGGTCATTTGGTCAGAATGGTTCTTAATGAAATCAGCAACCTTCAGATTGCAAGTCTAGCCCCAGCTATTAATGTAATTCTGGCATGTCTTAAACATGTTTGATTAATGTCTGACTCTTGAAATAAGGTTATGTATCATGTGACATTTTAAACATTAGTGCTGATGTTCTGTAATGTGTCATCACTGGATATGTGTTCCAAAAGAGGCTGTGTGCATTTACGCACACATGGCACCAGCTGGAACTTCACTCGAAAGCAGATCAAGCAGGATGTGATGGTCATTAATGTTGTGTGTCCTGCAACTGTTACACTCCATGACTGCAATGTAATAAGGATATATGGATATGTAATAAAGTGGCCTGATCATCACTGCTTGTTTTTTTTTTTTTTTACTGAAGTACCAAAACCCAGAGATACCACATGAACCAATCTGATCCATCCAGTATCTGAGTAAAGGTTTTGTACTGAACATTGATTCAATATCATTTGATCTTCCCACACTTGAAGATTTGGAGAAAGACAAACATAGAAAGAGGCAGTGGGTCAGAAGTGAGTTTGTATGCAGCCAAACCGTGTAAGGCGGTTAGTTTTGGTCATTATTAGTATTTTTTGCAGCAAAGCCTATTTGCATAGAAAGTGGTTCAGTTTTCCGCCACATGTATGAATATCCCTATTCCATTTTCATGGTTGTGAATTACAGCACTCTAAACATGTCAGGATAATACTTTTATTTCATTGTTTCTCTCTGCCTTTTTCCTTCGTGTCAGTATAATAAAATACATAAACAAAAATAAACTTAAAAAAGAAAGAAAAGTGCTTGAAATGTACAAAATAAGGGTGGCAAATCTGTTAATTACTTTTTTGTTACAGAAAATAGCACCTTGGCACATACATACATACACACACATACACATGTGTTGGCATTGAGTGGAAAAATTAAAGAAATGTGTCACAAATCTTGGTTTAACCCAGGTACCATATCCCATCAACTCTGGAAGTCAGCTTTGAAAAAATTAGTAGTCCATCAATAGTCATTAAAAACAATGGTTATGCAATCAAGTACTAACTCCTGTGTCTGTCATCTGACTAAAACAGACCGAAAAGAAAACATGGAATGCGTAAAAGCACTGTTTTTATCAGTACAATGACATAGCTATTGATATAAGAACTGAAGTGATTTCGGTTTTTATCAAGAAGGTTGTTTACATACAGTCTTTCCTGTTAATTCTCTTTGCATCTTTATACAGATACTGAGACATGCATGTGTGCGATCATCATAACCTTTCTAAAACAACAAACCTCGTGGCAGCCTGAGACTGTTGCACAATACTGAAATTATTCATAAATATTTTTATTATTCTGAAATTTGATCAATAATTTGTGGCCAGCAAATAAATATTCACACACACATTTGTTTTTCCTGTGTAAACTGGTTCTCCATAGGGTCTGCTATCTTTGCTGCTGTCGGGGTAATTCTAATCAAGTCTAATGCCCATGTCTTGGGTGAGTTGTTTCTGCTACAGTGGCTTAGGTGTGTTATAAATGTATAACCAGAGAAAGAACAGGAAAGAAGTAGCAGGTTAAAGTGAAGTCCAGGTCTGCTTTTACTGAATTTGTTTGTGGATACATTTGCAAAAGGGCCAAATGTCTTTTAGAGGTCAAATAGAAACAGTGAAAAAGAGAGAGACAGAGAGAGAAAAAGAAATATGTTTGGTAAAAATAAAGCATTTTTAGAATATTATTTGGTTCACATTTATGAAGAACCAGATAAATCAAAATGGGTGATTTTTGTCGAGGTCACATCTGTGACTTTCCTTACACTTAGGTTGGAACTGGAATCAGTTAATGTCAACAGAGCAAATACACATAAGAGAAAGAGAGCAAATCTTCTTTACAGTTTGGCAGCATCTTAGTAGAGAACAACGTCACACTGAGACCTACACAAACAAACTGCACAGCTCTAGAGTCTTCATTAATATGATTATTATTGAAATGAAAAAACTAAAGGCTGATTTAGATCTGTGGCTTTGTTTTATGTTGCATGTAGCTGCTGCTAGCTGGTGCTCTGCTTACATCTCAACAGTACATTCCCGTACCATTTTTTAATCTTTGAATATTGACTACTAGGGCTGGGGTAAAAAAAAAAAAAAAATCAATATGATTGATTTTGGATCAATTTTATTTACATTTTGCATTATCGAGTAATAGGGGATGAGATCAATTTTTCAGAATAGGACAGCAAGTACCTGACTCGGGTACCACAAACCCTCGCTCTCAATCATGACGTTTCTGGTGCAGAGGAAGGGTGGGGAAAACACCTTGAAGTCCGCCTGGCCTCAAACTCAAAAATGCAGTGCAGAGGAACCAGCTGCCCCGACCATTTGGTCAGCAGAGGCCGTCTGAGGCAAGTCGCAGGAGCTGGTAATTCTAGGAATATTAACATGGCTCCACACTCAGCCATAGGTGAGAGTAATGCACCTCTAGAAGTCACCAGCCAACAAAGAGGATGAAGAAGTCTGTTCTGAGCCACTGTAGAAACATGGCAATGTTATAGTCCTGTTCATTATTTAAGAGCAGATTCATCTATTTACCACTGAATTTTCAGATTCATTTCCTTTCTAACATCAATATTGATACCACTAGGCCCTTGATGTGTTGCATGGCTGCGGTAGTCAAATACTCAGGTTACAGCTTAAAAAATTGTACTTTGGATCACTAAATGAATCTGAATCAATCCATTAATTCTGAATTGAATCCATATCAGATCAGGTCAGATCGAATCATGATCAACTGATTCAGAACCTTATGAGTCGAAATTGAATCAGTTAAGGAAATTGGCCATGATACCAAGCCTGAATGACAACACTCCTCCAAGATAAACTTCATGTAAGTGTAAAAACATGGATGACTCCTTCTGAACTTTTTGTCCAGAGTATTTGCTGGATGGCCCTGTGATGAACTGGCAACAAATTTTGAATGCACCCTGTCTTTGCACAAGGGAAGCCGGGAGAGGCTCCGACACCCCTGCATGAACATGCATGGACAGATGTTCTCTGGAAGTTATAGAGCCTGTGAACAGGTGGATTTGTGCTACTACAGATTACTACAATATAAGGGGATTACAATAAATATCTTGCACCACTGTCAATAAATCACTAAATTCTATAGTGGTTTTGATACTGGATGCTAAAAAAAAGTGTCCTGTGATACTTAACAAATTTTAGATGAGCAATCTAACTGAAAAGCGTAGAGACCATATTGTTCAATAAGTAAATGGAGAAAATGGAGAAAAAAATCTCACAGATATGTCAGATCACTCATATCAGGCTTGGAATTTTCTGGTGCAGCGTTGCCAATGTGAACAGACGTTAACCTGGATGTCAGACTGTCAGAGTGAAGCACGTAGAAAATCCCTCCCGCTATGTTCCTGCGTCCAATTATCTCCAAGAAAAAATGACATTTACTTGACTCCCTGCGGAAACAGAAAGTACCCAAGGAGACAGGCCTGAGAGGAGACTTGAATACTAAGTACAAATGGAAACACTGAGGAAGCACCCGAATAAACCAGCCGAAGGTCATATCTCAGCTTGTAGAAATTGTGGTTTAGGAGGTCCAATGAACTAAGACATGGACATTCACAAAACTCCTAAAAATCCATTGACACATCACAATGTTAGACAGTAGAAGAATATTGTCCATAGTGTCCATCAAACCGGCAATAAGTCATGAAATATTTCATTCGTCCTCCTGTATAACAGTGACTGAATCAAAAAAAAAAAAAAAAAAAAAAGGAAGAACATTTCGGAGGCAGGACGTGGATTGTCAATTCTTAAAAAAGTACAAAAGTATGACAGGCTATAACACTGAGTTATTGTGTGCTGAGTCAGGAAGGAAATTTTAAAATCGACACAAAAATGGTCACAAAAGAAAAGAAAAACATATTAAAAGTAGCTGAATTGTCAAAGAATATTGTTTATTTATATTGTTTATTATTTTTACTTAATTTCAGCCTTAGTTGTACATCAAAATCCTATGTGAAGGTTTGAACTGAACCTTGCTCAATTTTCTATATGCTTAGTGATCAAATTGCATTCAACTGGAGTCTGAAAGTTAGTGTGGGCAGAAGTAGGCAGAAGTCAAAGAAAAAAAACCCTCTATCATGGTTAAACATATTTCAGCCTTGCAAAGATTATAGTAATATTTTACATCATCAGTAATACTGATGATGATGTAACTACAGGATTCAAAACATACACATGGCCAAAAAACTTTATATCTCCTCCAGTATTTCCCCTCTCCTGCTCTGACTCTCTAATAGGAGCCAAAAATGCTAAAATTATCTCAACATGGCTGTAATTTGTATTTCACTGCAGCTGTTAAATTTTCACTCTTGATCAAAATGTGGGACCCCTGCAAATTTGCTGCTGTGAGATAAGCACCAGTGGCTGCCAGAGGAGCCTGCACTCTACTGTAGGTACTGTCGGCCTACATCTCCCTGTGGCTCTGTGTGTTTGTTAAGGTCCCCAAGAATGACAGCACTGACTGTACCAAACCCAACCAGCTGACAAAGTGATTTATATGAGCTGCTGATGACTGAATTTGGCACATTTCTCCCCTAACTGTATAAATACCCTCACACAACCTCTACTCCTCAGTCCAGTACTGGCTGAAACGGCAGCAAAGCCAACAGCTTTCTGTTAGAATCAGGGCATGTAACGAGGATGTCAGTAGAGAACACAGAATTGGTGATACATTGCATTTCTGTTGACATAGTATTAGGTAGCAAGCCATGCACACACTAATTGTCTTTCCTTGTTTCAGTTAAACATAATTTCAATAATTGCTTTGTTCGAGTTTAATATTTCATTGGATAATTTAATCAGTCGTACTTTTGGCTAGGTCGTGAACTAGCTAGCTAACATCACAGGGTCACAGACCATTTTCTTGAAATGGAATGGAGGGCAAAATTTACATATAAATAAATTGACAAATGTTGTGATGTAAGCTAACAATGAGCTTCCCTTCTTTGAAGACCAGCAGCCACCACTGATTAGCAGATAGGTTAAGACATGTTTTCAACCTCAGCGTCTTGCTTTGACACATGAGGTTATTATTACAGATATAATGATGTTGGCATATTAATTCAGCAAGTCAGATATAATTTTCTGAATTATCATAGTCTTGCTTAAATTTGTGAGCTCAGGGGAAGTTGTTACCTCATTTTCAGAGGAAAACATTTTGTCGATAAACTGCTCTTTTTATATTAATTTCGAGGATATGAAAGTGCATTAGAAGGTATCTATAATGACTGAGAGCCAAAGGAATATAAATCCCTGGTAAAAACACTCCCACAGAAGCAGAAGACAGGAACATCCAACCTGAGGCCATACTACTGCAGCTGGGGTTACTGTAATTGAGCTTGTTAGCTGGAGCTCACAGAGATAAAGGGCTGCTGTCTCACAGTGTGGCTGACTGTGACATTGTGGATGCAGGATCCTGGATGGCTCTGTCTCCTTTGAACTGGACTCACGCTCCACTGAGCTCTGACTGAGGGAGAGCTGGTCCACCTTCAAGTTACACAACACAGACTGCAGCAGGAGTCAAACAAAACAAAAGCTCAAGAACTGCAGTAACTATTTAGACAGCCTTCGGATTTTTAGGGAAGAAAATATACTGCATGAGTTATGGGAGTAGGGACATATATTTGTGAAAAGCAATAAAGTACTAATAACATGCAGCCTGGTAGAGCAGGTGATAGTAAAAGTAACGTCCTCAGGAAGCATCTACCTATACATATTTAACAAAAATAACACAAAGTTAGTATTAGCCTAAGGGCAGTAGTTTTTTTTTCTACACAAAATAGCAAATAACCCAATTTCCATGCATAAAAAACAGCCTAGCATCTCCTAGGACTGCAACAGTTTATTATTATATTATTCATACACTCATTCATTCATTCATGCATTTATTTTCTGAACTGCTTGATCCTTGAGGGTCACACAGTTCAACACAGGGCTGCTGTATAGATCACATTCATACCTGGGTGGATTTAGGATTGTGGAGAACCCACACAGACACAGCATGCAGATTCCACACAGACAGACTCAGCTGATCAATTATGGACTTGACATGGGAGGGTGATTGCTCATAACATTACCCTGAATCTGGGAATATATGTATATATACATAGTCCTTGTTTACCTTTATTAAGGTCACTGAGACAGTATGACATTCAGCAAATGACCTAAACCAGGAAGTGAACCCAGGTTGTTGCAGTGAGGCCTGAGCCTATATAACACAGTGCTCCTAAAGGTCACCCTTTGTTCTCACTATACTGCCTCATAATTATTTAGACTCAACGAATATGTCACTGACTTGCCCGCAAGACACATGCAATATGTAAAAATACCTACGCTAATGCACTGACATAAGAAATAAAGGGTTAAAATGTGAGAGCTGAGTCACAGATATATAAATATATAGTTATTTGCTGATGGTATTTATGCATAATCAAATGTCTGTTCCTCATTCATCATTTTTAATTGGATTTGACGTGAGGTTACGTACATTCATGCTTTTATTCTTTTACACAGGATGTCAGAGCTAACTGTTCAAATCCACTGTCTATTCGTGATTCCAAACAAAATTGGTTGAAACACAACTAATGATGTGTCTGTGTTCGGCACACCAGCCCATCAGCTTTGTTGTTGCAGTGGACACGTGGACTTGCTGCCAGTTGCCTAAAGGTAGTAATGCCACACTCAGTCACATGGGACATTGATCACAGATTGCATGTGCACCAACATTTGCTTGGCCAAATGCACCAGCCCACATAAACTGTGAGGCTAAAAACTGCTCTATATCATGCGTGTTATAATTTTATGCAGAAATTGAATTGTGTTTTTAAACAAGAACAACCTTTCTAATGGCTATATTAAATCTAAGCATCTGCACTGCAGTAGTGCACTGGTTTAAAGTACTTACGTGTTTTATATTGGTAATTTTCTATTCTCACTAGATTCCCAGAATTCCCAGAATGGTCTTGGCTCTTCATCCATAATAATCAAGTCCATCTGCTTTACCCTGCACTGATTCATGCAAGCTGTCCTATTGTACATCACAGCAAACACAGCCTCTGTTACCTTCAAACCTCACGGACATGCCTTATTGCACAGTATTGGAAAATTGCTTAACTGTGGAAAAGTGTTACCAAGAGTGAAAGGTCAAAGGAAGGGGTGAGAAACAATTACACAAAGTAGAGGAAGATTAATAGAAGTAAATATTTATTGAAAAGGAAGAAGATGAAGACAAACATCCTTTTATACACACATCCTTTATAACTTGCAGATCCTAAAGTCCACCCAGAAGATGAAATAATTCCAGCTGAGAGAATCAGCAAGCACTCCCTTTGTCAAACTTTCTCAAGATTTATCTTCAAAACAACTGTCTATCCTAAACTTTGCCTGACTTCATTCCCTCTTAAGTTTTTCCAGAAAAGGTGAATTGCCAGCTGACCTCCAACGAGGCCGTACAAAGTTAAAGTAAGGAAGTGTACATAATACATCTGCCCTGACCCTCTTCACCCTGCAAAAATCTATCCTGAGGAAAGCGGCTTGATGTGCACCACCCACCATCTCAACATCCTCTTCCCTGAGGGCGTCTGTGTGCTCAGCCATCCTATTAGTGAGAACCAGCCAAGGAGCCATCCCTAGTGGGCGTCATGTATTGTCTACTCCTGCATTATATGGGCTGTGTGATCCTTTGTCCTTGCACTGTTTGTTTTTGAAAAGCAGTGTCTCGCTTCATTATAATGCAGCTCAGATCTCAAAAATACATGTATTCATCTTGGTCGATGTGTAGAAGTATACGAGTCATATTATGGTTTCAGAAGAATAGCATCTACAACATTTAAAGGCAATAAATTAGGAGCAAACTCTACAGAAACTGAGATGAAATTACAAAAATGGGCTATTTTAGTATCTTGGATGATCTTAGAAAACAACAGTGGTGTTCACTGCATGTCATTTGTGAGAAACGGTTCATCTTCAATGTCTTGCGAGTGTCATGTCAAGAAAAAAGGTTAAAAGCATCAAAAATCAATAAAAAATGAGAACAATACAGTGTGTTTCTATTTAAACAAAGTACTACAGTACTAAAGTGTCAAGGGTCATTCTGAATAAACAGGTTTTACGTTTTGTCCAACTAACATCACATGACATGTCTGTTATATGCTGTTTTTACCATTTTAGTCATTGCAGACTCTCAGACCAAGTGATGATCAGGTGACTGAATGCGTTACTCAGATACTATGATTGGACAATTTTTCATTTGATACTCTGATGTTATATCCTCCACCTCCTCCTGAACTGCTGACATAAAAACAATCGTATGTTCATATATTAAATGCAACTAATATGGCTCTGCAGATTACTCATGTCTGCTCATTTTAAACATCAGAGCCTTTTCTGCCAAATAAAACCACATCTTCTAAATGGTTAATTCTATGACGTTAAGTGTCTCTGACTGTGGTAAAGCTCTTGAGGCAGTGATCCAAATGACAATGTTTTCTGCTTCAGTGTAAAAAACTCCCTTAAAAATCCCTCCAGACGTGTGATAAGACCTAATAAAAATACTCCGCTTTGAATAATAATTTATGTGTGATAAGAATTTGCACATTTTTTTAAACAAAAAAGTTGTCCTCCTTGTTTTTCTGTCATCAACTTGCAGAAGACAATGGAAATTTTAACCTTTTTTAACATTGAGATATTTTTGCCTCCAGAGCAGATCTACAGCCTATCATTCCATGAGCCCTTTACCTATGATAAAGGACTCAGCTTCAAGAACAAAACACTTAATATTCATGAAGGGATCATAAATAGAGACTTGATGCTAAGTGTTCTCTGAGTACTACAGTAACCTCATAATTAATTATAATTCATCGCTCCTGCAACTCATTTTATTATGATGGCTGATGCTGCGGTGTGAGGCACGAGCTCTGTCTGTGTGTATTCGTTCTGCCACATTAATCGCAAAATCTACAGTGTTGTTTTAAAGCCAGCATGAGGTTGTGTTGAGGGGAAATCAATTTCCAGTTACACTGTGTTTGGAAATAAGCCCAGCCCAAGTTCCATGTTCATCTTTAATTGCATGATGTAATGCTGAGTGATGAGTAGGGGGATGGGAGGGGTCAGCGAATGAACGTGGTAATGCGTTGCGTTGGTTTGTGCTTCTATTCTTGTGTGTTTTACGGTCTTGACAGAGTCTGTGGACATTTCAACGTAAGCTATTTAAGGGTTGTGACTTGGTATCAGTGTAAAGAATAGATGTGCAGCTTAGGGGAAAGATTGAGGTTAGGCAACAAGTTTTGATGGATGGACCATTGGAGTAAAAGAATGTATGTGCTTGTGTGTGCACGGTGAAGGACACAGTGGATATTATGAGGTTCTGGTGGGTTCAAATCCCCCATTTGACAGGATAAAAGCCATCACAGTTTGTCTTGTAACAGAAAACTACAGCCTAATGACTTAAGTTTGCATTCATTTGCATTTAATGATTATACAAAGAATTTTGATATCTTGTAAAGCACTTTTTTTTTTTGCAAGACAAAGAAAAAAACATTTGCCTACTGCTGCAATGGATAAGTAATAAATACAAGTGCCCTCTGTCTTGCACTTCTGTTATTTGATTGTTTTTTTACATTTTATTGAAGTATTTTGCATGCAGTCTTTAGTGACTGAATTAAGAGGTGAAGGACAATTTATGTTGATGAATAGCCTTTGGAGTGGAAACATGCTGGATTATCCATTTGTTAATTAAGGATTATACTGCTATCGAAGTGTGTCACATTCCAGCTGATTGTCATTCTACACTGTGGTCTTCCGTTCAGAGTAGATGTTTTTTTATGTAGTTGTTTTGTGCATTTATGGCTTTACGTAAAGACTGTGTGGAGTAAAAGAAATTTTTTTGCAAAGTATCAGTTTTAAAAGTATCAAGAATTTTTCTACTTTCATCAATCTTGTAGGCCAAACATGTCATCTGAAAGTGGTAATTCAGCTGAGATTTAAGTGACCACAGGGGTAGAAGATACTAAAGCTGATCTTTACCAAGGACTACAGCAATGTGAATGGAGGAATGAGATTTTCTGATATCATCCATGGCCTGGGTTATCTCTAAACCCAAAGTGAAGACATAATGGCCTCCACAGGTACTATACTATGGCCAAGAGGACTGTGACTGAAATTAAGAAGCTATTAAAGACCAAATCTGAAAGGAATCTGCAGAGAATAGGAAGAAGAGTAGACAGAGACAAAGACTAAAAGCAAAGTTTCATCCTTTTGCAATCATAAATGTGTTGTTAGTGACATTTTAGTAATCTTTTAGGCCAAGAGTCTGCAGTGTTCTGCCTCTTAATAAGATTATGATTCCTCTAAACTCCTTTAACTGGGTATAAATGTAAACCCACAGCAGCAATGTGCATTTATCACAGGATACGATTCATATCCTTAAAGTGCCCAGACTGCTTCCACATTTTGTGATGAAGGTTATGTTCTTGTAATTTCCCTGAATCTAAGTAATGGTTGGCTACCATGGCAACACAATTACTGTCCTGCAGACCACAGTGGATGTGCAAGCATATCTGAGCAACTTTAGAAAACATGGATAACAGTAGTTCCTTAGGTAGGCTATTAAAACAATATTGTTGAATCATTGAATTTTTCTTAATTAGATATGTTAATCTGGCTTAAGGTTTAAAGATAAAGTTACTTAATAAAAAAAATCCACTCTCCTCAAAAACTGACATTTATCAGTTGTTGACACTTTGAGGCTTTTCTCTCATTCATCTTCTCAATGGGGAAAAAAGTTTCAATGTGCTCAAAGAATCTGAATGCAGGGGCAGAGCTACCAGCAGTATTTATGACAAAAAACAACAACTTTTGAAGACATATAATCTACTCTGCAACTTTCAATGAAAACCTGAAGCTACTATAGTGAGCAAAGATTGAAAGACAGCAATTTAATCATTTAAAGATGAGGAGGTTTTATCCTGTAACATTACTAAAGGATGTCTTTAATTTTAAAAATGGCCAAAAGCTGCTTAGCTCATTTTTCCATTCCTATATATTTTCTAATCATTCTCGTTTTACTTTCTCTTAAGACACAGCACATTTTTGAACCACAGGCAATCATTCCAATTCAACAGTAAAATGATTTTTCCCCCATGGTTGGTATTGATTTGCTCCACAACCAAACATAAACAAAGAGCACGAGGTGCAGTAGAAAAACAATAGACCCCTGTAGCACAGACCTCTCCATCACTGTGCTATTTCAACCATTCAGTTCCTCTCATACTCCTATGAGGCATCATTTACAACAATATGACTACTTTAACTACATGTGATCACTCAGCACCACAGCACATGAGACAAAACAGAATATGATGGCTGCTCAAGTGAAAAAAACAAACAAAAAAAACACCACAAGCACACGAGGAAACGATTCCACTGGGTTCAATGTTGATGTCAATAGTTTGCTTGGTCAGCTAAGTTTGCAGAGCAGCAGCTTCCTGCCTCAATGCTGCAAGCTGCTAAGCTGAGGTTTATATGCTTCCTGCAGATTTCAGGTCACAGCCTATTGATCTTTAAAGCGCACAATTACATTTGCTCTGACTTTATGTTTAAGCTTTTGATGACATAAGCTACAAGTCAAAATGAAGCAGAAGCAATTGTGAGTTTGTCTCTATGACCTTTACATTTCATATCATTTCACATTTGTGACTAAGTGAAAAACAATTACTACGGTGGGACATTTCAGTCATTTAGAAGTGTTGTTTTACTCCTAAAGATTATAATCAAACTAAAAACACTGTCTTGGCTTAATCAAAGAGCTGCAATCAGTCTAGTACTGGCATGAGAGTGGTAGGGAAATATCTGGTATAATAGAGTAGAGTGAAAGTCTGCACTGACACTGGTTATTGTGTTGGTAAAATATTCATTTGACTTCTGACTCTTTATTATATACTTTAATCAAAAGAGAAAATCTACACTACTGAAGCATATGAAAGACCAAAAAACAACAGGATCGACAAACCTGTTAGCAGGATGCAGATATGTTGTAAAAAATTACATTTCTTTCTACTTCAGTTCATGTCTTTGTCAAACTGGGTGCTTACTGGTGATGGTAATTTCATTACAGCAAAACCCATTGTGCAGTCTGGCAGGCTCAGTCAACTGAATGCTTTGCCTTTTCATGGTACTTGACTTTTCAATCCAGCTACCTGCGTTACCAAAAGCTTAATTTTCTAATTCTCTCTCTTTGTTGTTGCATTTAGTTTGTTTTTCATTTTTATCTCAAAAGGAGCAGAAATGTGTTTTTGTTTTTTTCTTTCCATCCATTTTGACCATCAGGCACTAAAACTGTCTTAAATTTGTGATGTCAACTGTTGCCACAAGTGTAACCATAGGGGCTGTAAGGTATTGTATAAGAGTACAGATATCTATGTGTGTGTGTGTGTGTGTGTGTGTGTGTGTGTGTGTCTGCACCGTTCTGAGTAGTTGGGATGTTTTTAACTGGCCAATTTGGTGCCAAGAGTTGAGGAACAGTCCCATATCCACATTAAATATCTCAGCAAGTTGATAGGACCAATATTTTTGGGAGATATTAGTCATTTTGGAATACAATAGCCTTCCAATCACATTACTCAGTTGGCCGGAAGCACATTGCATGATGGGAAATGAATTTAAAAAACAAGAACAACGCATTTACTAACTTCAGTCCCTTGATATGACTATTAATTTGTCTACTGTATATTTCGCCTTATAAAGATCTGATTTGGGACGAGAACGATTCCTTTTATAAGACATTATTGGCTTGTGGTCCATGTGACATGTACTCTAACACAACATTTCAAACTACTCAAATTATACTAAACGTATTAAAGCTTGTCTGTCTGATGATCAGCACAGGGTGCCTTACATAGGAGCAATAACATGAGACCTCCTCAAAGAACACAGCACAGAAACCCTATCACACAGGAAACAGTGCAAACTGATTTTTTAGAGTTTGCAAAGAATGCGCAAACCCCAGAAAGAAGCTCCGCTATTATCAAGTGACACAGAGCTATGCTAAGCTTTTTAATGATGAGAAATAATTTGGTTGACTTATGACTAACACCAATCTGTGCATAGCAGGTAAGTAATTTTCCATCTTATCTAAATTGCGGTGATGGAAAATTGCCTTGTTGCGATGTATAATTGACATCCTATATTCTCAAAGTTCATAAAATTTTTTCTTTTCTAAAAATGGATTGCTATGTTTGATATAGGCTGTCTTATTCTCCAGCTGCACCTATAGATGCAAATGTAATGGTTTCCTCTATTCATGTGCTTTCTTATACGAGTCCAAGTTAGACAAGATCAGTTACATAATTACAGGGATGGGGGTACAGCCTTATCTTTAATGGTGACAGCCGTCATAAACTAATGACTTCGATCCCATGTCGTTGTGCATCTGGACATATACAAATGGATCTGGACATGTAAGGCTTATTGAAATGATAAATGATGCAGAATTTCTTCTTGGCTTATAATGTAAAACTCAACAGTAAAGTCTAATCAGTTAATTCAATGTTAAGTATACTAATCTGTGGAAGCCACGGCCTAAACGTTGTCACTGATTCAATTCCCTGTACTGGCAGAGAAATTGCTTGCCCTTGAGTAAGGCACCCTCCGCAGGCATATAACATAGCAGCTCCTGATGTACGGTATTTGATGTGTTCCTGCATATTCAGCTATGGGTGATGAGTTAAGAGCAGAGGGTTATTTTCGGTGTATGTTGCATGCCACATGTAAAATATACTCTGACAAATAAAGACTCTGTCTTTTTGTAAAATGGTCATAATATCATGGTCACCAGAAGTTATGTGACACGAAGTTAACATAAATGTATAGCAACTAATATCAAGCAGTGAAAGTGGTTGTACCATAACTTTTGTTGTGACATGTTTTAATCCCTTTCAGCAAATAACATTGTCTTCCCATACAAATTCCCAAATGATTTAAACAGTGTGTTATCTACTGCTGATCGAATAACCTCCTTTCCTCCATTATGGTGGCCATGAAAAACACACCGATTGTTTGTCAAACTATTGTATTTTGCCTTTTCTGTGCTGTAAATGTTCCTCCATACACACAAACATAATAAATGACATTAATACATCTTAACGCTGAATTCCACCCACTATATGACAGACAGTCTGTTCTGACCTACTGTAGAAACATTTCAGTTCAGCACTGGCGACTCAATGAATGGCCACCTATCAACAGCTCATTCTAAGATAAGGACAAAACAGTGATTGTTGCACATTATTATACACCAAAGCAATCATAATTCTGAATAAGATATTCCATTCCTGCAATTGGACCTTCCTCAATCCCACTAGACTATTAAAAAAATATAACGTCATTAGGGCCTGGCCAAGTGAAAGTGAACATTAGGGTCAATTTCTTTTTTTTTTTCCTCTAAAACAATATTTTTGATTACTCAGCATGAAAGACATATATCTCTAGTTTCTAAAATTGTGTTTAATTACCTCCACCAAGGAGGACACACCCAGTACACTCCCCTGTCCAATCATCTGGAAGCACTTCCTGACCACCCACAGCCCGTCTCAACTCCTTCCTAAAAGCCATGCAACACTCTTCCTATTTTATCTTCCACCATTTCGTCTTCTGCTCTGCCTTTGCCCTCTTCATCTCCACCAGAGTCATCCTCCACACCTCCATCCTATGCTGTCTGGCTACACTTTCACCTACCACTACTTTGCAGTCACTGATCTCCTTCAGATACACCGTTTACATAAGATGTATTCTACCTGTGTGCTCCTACCTCCACTCTTATAGGTCACCCTGTGTTCCTGCCTCTTCTGGAAGAAAGTATTCACTACAGCCATTTCCATAGTTGTCACTCCAAAGATACACAATGTAATCCTGTAGCCTGCCACTGTACCTTTTCTAATATGCAGCTAAACATAATGTACAATGTCAGCTGCAATGTTAAACCCTGAGCAGATCTGGCACTTAGAGCACCTCTGGTACCTACACCAGGATAATTGGGTCCTTTGTTCCAACATAAGCAATTCTGAATCCTGCAGAAAATCTTGTACTAACAAATACGTGAGTGATATTTATGAAACAATTCAGCTCCTGCAGGAATGAGCAACATCTAAAGATATTTTTGTGAGCGCAGATGACTGAATTGTACCGGGATGCAGCATGACAAGCCCTGTACTATTAGATGTATGACAGATGAGGGTCCTCTCGGGCTGTAGGGCACAGTGACACTCAGTCAATAAAAAACCAGCTGGGAAATTACACAGGGCTACTGCTCAGGTCACAGGGGTCCATTACCACTACTTTAACAAATGTCTAACACTTAGTCATCATTGTCCCTTACCCACCAAAGCTCCTTTTCTCCTCTGTACACTATCCTGCACACATTCACAGACTGATGCACACACACACAGACATGTTCATATTTGACCATAGAAGATAAAGAGCTGTTCTTTGGGTTCTCTTGAAGAGCCACATCCCTGGGATGGATTGAACGTACGTGGTGATAAGGGTGTGATTATTCAGACGTGTCACAGATCTAATGACTGAAGATAAGATGGACCCCTCTGCAACAATGAAGGGCCTATGTGAATGTAGATAATCGAGCCACTGACCCCTGTAGTACACTAGACTCAACCACTGGCCTGTTTCCTCTCTGCTTTCTCTCACTGGGCTTATCTGCTTAGAGTAGCACAGCATTGCGTGCCTATCTCACTGTACAGCTTGGCAGCGTTCTTACAAGCCGATGTCAGTCCCTGAGGTACAAAAGCCTCTGTACAGCTTAGAGCTTATGTGGGGAAAGCAAGGGGGAGTGAAAATCACAGGGGAATGATGGAAGAGATCATCTGATGCTTAGTCTCCGTTTAGGGCCTCTGGATCCTGAAATAGGAACTAACATGTAAAATATATTCTTCCTAACTGTAATTGTCTGAGGCTTTGGAATAAGATTTGAAGTATGCTGAAGTGAAAATAAAAAACATGCCACATTCATTGTATTGTTGAGCTTCAGGATTGGTATTGGCTACTGTTCTGCATCACCCCTGATTGGTCACTAAGGTTCATTTACCTTCTTCAGCAGCATTTAAATATCAGCTTTATATATAACTAATGTACTATCAATTCACCACATTTCACTGGCTTAATACTCACAAAGTTCCACTGATGAAGACTAATCATAAATTAAATAGGAAGTAAGTCAATGAGACAATTAACAGAGGAGAAAAAATATAGCAAGAGCCCAAAACTGGTGTTTATTAATCATTTATAAAGTGAACCTAATAAATAAGTAACCCTGATTAATATCCATTAATAATAATATAATATCCATTTATAAATCCTTGATAAGAGTAGTTTTAGTGCAAGTTTGAATGCAAAATGATCCAAATTACATCACAAAAATAATTACGTTGTATGGTCAAGCTAATTCTAAGCATTATTTGGATTCTGAGTGTCCTTTCATACTTCTGCACCTACTCATGGTGGAGTGATTCAGATGGCGGCTGGCTGATTTTAGTAACATTAATATAAATCTAACTCTCCCGGGGCTACAAGTCAGTCGGGCTTCTAAAAGAATCTAACTGAGCAGCTTAATCACAGGCTTGAAGGATCATTCCCAGCTAAGAAATAAAAAATAACCTTACTGCTGACCTTTCCTATGCTGCTTGTTTTGACAGAAGCTGTTT
The DNA here is from genome assembly GCA_029822895.1 of Maxillicosta whitleyi. Lineage (NCBI taxonomy): Eukaryota > Metazoa > Chordata > Actinopteri > Perciformes > Neosebastidae > Maxillicosta > Maxillicosta whitleyi. The sequence goes on along the minus strand of JAPSES010000120.1, from coordinate 11,446,208 downwards.
AACTGTTGTGCCAAGCTATATTGAAGATGTCATGGCGTCGATGTTGTCTGCAATAAATCTAACAGATGCCATGTGCAGCATACAGATAGCCCCATTAGCCTCTGATTCATGCCAGAAAAATGCTAAAGCTAACGGTTTGGTGACAAGATCAAGGAAAGTAAAAGTGAAAGTTGAAAAAAGGACTAAACAGTACAAAAGCAGAAACGATACTGAAACATTTAACGGAGGCAAACACGTGGGCATCCTACTTTCAGTGACAAGTCTTCCAGACAGTTGATAGAGTAGACAGAGCTGGAAGCAGAGTTTTCTGTACACAGCATACACCATCTGTACCACTTCAGGCATCTTTATGAGCTACAAGCCATGTGCAGGTAATCCTCTGTGACCATGCCGCTCTTGCATAGTTAATATTTGCATTTTCATAATGAATGCAATTTTTGTTTATATATTCTGTCTGTGCATTTGTGCTAGACTTTAAGTTTGTCTTCCAAAACACAGAACAGGAATGAAACACCCTGTATCTGTGACATACCCAAATAACGATCTTATCAATATTATTGCAAAGCCATTTGTTAATTTTGTTTAAAAAATGCAAATGTCAAGATCAGCTCGCAGTGAGCCAGCAGAGTGCTGTGCCTGCCATTCACAGTAAAGATCACACACACGCTTAATCAGGTGTGTGTATCACTGAACTCACAAGCAACATCACCTTATGAGATGGCCTCGGGGTCAATATTCTGGTTAATTAGTAAATTAGTGGTGGCAGGAAGGGTCGTTTTGCTGTGTTCATTTATTCATAAGACAACTTACAGCCTGTTGAATATGTTCTTTGAGGTCTCGGGCAATGGCTCCTGTTGAATTATATATCTCCTTTGCATGGTTAAATACGACAAGATACGTGTTGTCTCAGTTGAACTGCAGGCCGAGAATATTATTCTATAAAGCTACACACTGCAACAACCTGACACAACTTCAGAATCCACGGATGCTGCACTCACATGCCACTGCACTGTCACCATATCCTTTTTGTATTGCCACCCATGTTATGTACCCCTGCACAGAGCTGCCACAAAATACATCTGTTTCATCATATTAATTGAATACACTCCACTTGATACCTGTTGGTGTGTCTTTAATGGAAACTGCTGGTTCCTAAGATATTGTATACATTTGTTGTGCACTACATAAAAGCATGTACTCAGGGATATAAAGTTTACTTTTCCTGTAACATCATAGGCCAATATGTGCCTCACTGCCCCAGGGTAGTAAGTAGATGTCAGACCTAAAGCATAGAATGACCTACCACAGCACAGTGCACCATCTCTTTAAACCTCTGAACCGAAACTTAAATCACTGCTTATTTTTAACTTGAAAAAAGATCAGGTGTCCAGGAGTTTGAGCACTTCTAAAAACTATTTCTGGTGCATCCCCAAAGGAAAGCAGCTTGATCTCCGTATAATTCATGAACACAACTTTTTTTTTTAAAAAAGTGGCACACAGGATTCCACAAACTCTCAGACTTCTCTGACTGTCAAGCTAAGTTCAAGAAGCTGACAATATACTCAAAATAGGTCAAACCTATCTAGATATTTCATGTATTTTTGTTGTAAATAAGCCCCAGCTGTTTTTGTTTTCTTAAAAAAAAAAGTGTATGTCCACTCAGCAAGATAATCTTTTACCAGATTTGGTCAAAATTGTGTAAAATTATTATTTTAATGAAAAAAAAAAAAGCTAATCTACAAAACAGGATAATGACAGTGGCAGTTAGATTAGTCTGTTTAGGTTTATAGAACACACAAATGACCTGTATTTCACATGGAATAAGCAATCAAATAATAATAAAACCACTGAAGCATAGAATCTCAGTGTAGCAAGGTCAAAGTAAATGCAAGAGCCACGGCTTAGGTGTACAGTCTCCTTCACTATAATGTCACCTTACATTATATCAAGTTTCCTTTGTCAGATACCATTTTATTTATTAACTATGTGACATGAGCTAATATACTTCTCCCTCGTCAGCCAGCTCCTTCTCAAACTTTTGATGACTTTATTCATCAGCAGCTTTTATATCTAGGATTTAAGTCTGACACCGATAGGCTCATCAGTCACTTTCCATTAGCTGTGACATGTTGTCTTTGACATGCGGTGCACTTCAATACAAGTTGATGATGCATTTCAGATGAATCTGGCAAGGTACAGTTCCATGGTCCTGACTACAGTTTGTCACACTCCTCTGTACTCACCGTTGGCACGTCTTGCCATCTGCAAATTTGCACCACATTCTCAAATGACTCAACATACTTTGCACCCAAGATGACTTTCATTTAATGGCACCGATCTCCCACATACATGCTTTAACACTCATATCTGCTGCCAGTATGAAGGCATGCTCACAGACAAACCTACATAAAGTGTAATGGTGAATAACTAATATAATATATAGTACGGCTGTCAAAATTAAGGCGTTATTGGGAATTAATCCATCATCATGATTAAACTGATTAAAAATTTGATGCCATTTAATGCCATTAACCCATCTGCAGCACAGAATGACTCTGAATGTCTCTGCCAACACAACTGGGTCAGGTTTTCCAAGTCATGCATGAACAAATGGGCAGTTGGTCCAGTAGTGACAGGCAGCAGAACCAAATCATAAAGATGGAAGACATTAAACAGCACATTGAACCTCTGGATGGAAATATGAGGACGAAAATAACCAAGATGTTTAGTTTCAAGTTGTTTTGTTGAAACTGTTGAAGGCGTTTAGTAAACATATTAAGTGCATAAAAATTCCCTTCTTTCTTGAGTCGGTTTGTTCATGCAAAAATGAAACGTGATTATATCTATTAAAACTAATTGTTGATTATTGTTGTCAATGATTTGACAGCACAAATATATAATCAAACTGCACATTACAATAATGATCTGTTGTACATAACAAGAGACACTTTTTTTTTTAAAGTGCCTTATCAGTGACCTCATATATTTATTTTGAGCACAAACAGTGGGGGAGGGAAGTAGTTTCTTGAATAGTTTAACCCTTTCATGCATGAATTCTGAGAACCTTAATTAAGATATTGACTGTTTTTATTTCTCTTTAGGCATGAAAAAAAAACAATGTAATTGTTTGTTTTGTTTTGTTTTCAATAAAAGGAACAAAAATGACTATGTTTAATGCTGTTGATCACATGTTGTCTTATTCTAATACTAGTTATTATTTGTGGAGATAATATTTTTTAAAAAACACAACTTTTTGTTTTTAAAAAAATATTAATTACAGTCTAATGACAATTAGCCACTGATTTACACCAAACCACATTACTGCAGATCAGGTTTATCAAGAACAGCAAAGTTGTAGGAATGGTATGAATTGCATTTTACTATCTATCTATCTATCTATCTATCTATCTATCTATCTATCTATCTATCTATCTATCTATCTATCTATCTAT
>JAPSES010000120.1:11416616-11431041 GCA_029822895.1 Maxillicosta whitleyi | reverse complement strand
ATCTGAGGTCATCATTAGGTACATCCTTGAGGGAAATATATCTACATTTCTCTTTTATTGTTGGGTCTAAAAAGCAGGTACCAACATGAACCCAGTTTTATAGAAGCACCCATAAGATTAACCTCAGGTCTGTGGATAAAGTGGAAATATGTACATCCATCAGAGGAGGCTAGATGCTTTCTTGTGTTTGTTGTATGACTGAAAATACAAACTATTATATGTTGTTTGTTTAAAAATCCTATGAAATAAGACAAATTGTCTTGGAGGAGGTAGGGGTTCTTTCACTACACTTTTATCTTGTTTTTTCTGGTAGTGCAATCATGACAAATGCATCCTCATTAACCCTTGGTAATAAATGTTAGGTCACATAAGAACAGCTTCTAAATCTACATATTTTTGCTTTCAAGAATGACATTGCGGTGTTTTGGGTGACTGCAAATTGTGAGCCTCCTCTGCACCATCAGGAAGTGATGCCTTTTAAGAGTAGGAGTGATGGGGGGTGCATGCCTGGCACTGCTTTCAGGCTAGAGAGAAGCACCTCAGCTACAATTTCAAGACCATATAAAACAGATGAACAAACAACCTATGATAGAAAGGGATTCAGGGACAGGAAGAAAAAACATTCGGTCACTGTTGAATTGTTGTTGTTCATTTAGTTTTCTTTTGTGTTAGACATGTAATGACTTTCTCATACCTGTCTGACACAAAAGAAAATTAAATGAACTAATAGAATATAGACACTATGCACTTTATTGGATTAGTATGTGGGGTGTTGTTGTTGTTGTTTTATCAGACTACAGCATCAAATATGGACACAGCCAATAAGCAAAATTGTGACATGTTTATGTTAGACTTCAGACTGCAAATGTTCAGATTGACAGTTTTTCTCAGTTTCATATGATTGTGAATTAAATATCTTCATATATGGTAAATGCTAATATGAACATTTTAACATTTTATGCTTTTTTGACTTAATGTTATATTTAATATGGTACCAATGTGCGATCAAGGAAGTAACGCATCCTGTGAAAAATAAAATGTTAGCTGAAACTCTATCTCTGTTTCTTTTTTCTTTCTGTTACAAAGCATAGTGAAGTTTAGCTTCAAAGAACCTGTTATTTTGGGAAAAACCTTCCTTAGCAACATCAAATTCTGAATCACTTCTCACTAAGGAAACCTGAGCAAGCAATTTCAGATCAATTTTACTTCAGATACAGACAGGTTTCATCTTATTTTCTGGTAGGCTGTTATAAAGAGAATAGCTCATCCACTCAACAGGTTGCACAGGCTCCCAACTGAGACAAATCCACCCCCATCATGTTTTCTATTAGTAATAAGTTATAAGTACTGAAACAAAACAATCACAATGAAACAATTAGCCAAAGAGCTGCAATATGATTTCAGGTCAATATTGTTCTGCCCATTTTGGCTCTTGAAAATAGAATTTCAAGTCCCTTCTGTTTTATAGTTTCAGCCAACTCATTCAGGGCTTTGGATAAGAGGGCCAGCCCACACTGACAGCTTACACCTTCTGGAGCGAGACAGTAATAGCATTATCAACAATGCCAGCACACAATATAAACACAAATCCAAAATCACGACTCACAAACCACCATGTATTTCTGAAAGTGTCCAATTGGATGAACAGCTGAATCAAAAACAGTCATTACCATTTACATTCTTACCTCTGATTAAGGTAGGAGTGTACAATAGCCTCAAGCTGGAACTTGTTTGATCTTTTTCAACCATAAATACTTATTCTGACTGTTGTTGCTTGGGGACTTTGATAACCAAGATAACAAGTTCCTGTTTCAGAGGTATTCCATGGTCTATAGGCTGAGGGTAATAAATATTCAAGAAACTGTCAAGCTCCTTTGTGTGAGAGTGCAATTAAAGTCAGATAAACAGTGTTTATTCCCAAGTATAATTATATACTTAAGAATCATATTACTTTCCCAACTGAACCTCTAACACTGCACAACACAGACATGATGAATCAAACATTTAGATCTAAAAACATCCTCAAAACAAATTAATACAAATGATGATCATAGATTGTTTTGTTTTTTTTTTTTGTTTTTTTTCTAAAGACATTTGTCATCATGGCTCTTGACTATAAAATGAGTCCAGGCTGTGCTTTCTTTGTAGATACATGGACTTGTTTCTAGATAATTCTTGGGCATACATTAGGAGAGACTAATGCTACACTTCTTCTTTCAGGAATAATAATGGATGTGATATTGGGCTTTATGGTGTATTTTATCGTTTATTCACAGAACATTCATCCGGTTTCCACCAAGTATTACCTTAATATGTTACCTCATCTCAATATTTTCTTTTCAAACAATCATTCATTCTTACCACTTGAATTCTTGCCACATATGAGGTGCTGGTAGGGTTGCAGCAGACCCCAGACCTCCGAGTCGTTGTTGATGGCTTGCTCCAGTGATTCCAGCGTAAACTTGGGGATGCCGTTGTCCCTTTCTACCAGCGCGCTGCGCAACACACGGCTGAAGACCTCTCTGAACAGACTCTCCATACAGGCCGTGAGGTATATGGCAGCGTGTTCGTGGATCCTCAGGGCCACCCGACTATCAACCATCCACCTGAAGAACTTCCCCACAGAGAAGACAAGACCGCAGCGCGCCGACTTGCCTCTGCTGAACTTGTCCCCGGTGCTCATGTTGTAGAGGGACAGGGCGCTGAGAGCCGCCGTGATGCAGTTGACAGAGATGGTCCATGACAGCACCACCTTGATGGCACTCTGGATCTCATGCTTGGTGCACTTGGCGTAGCGTAAGCTGAGTCGCTGCGCCTCGCGGGCCACCCTCACCAGCGCGCGGCTGATGAGAGCCGAAAGTCGCGCCAGGACCTCCGGAGACGGGCTGCCCACCATCAGCTCCTCGTCTTTCCTCAGTGCGCCCTCCACCTCTCCGAGGCTCCATGGCGCGTCCTCCAGCTCGGGCAGCTTGGCGCACTGACCCGAGCACTCCAGTATCTCCGTGTCCTCCGCCAGGACTGTGTTTACTGTGTCCAAACTGTTTTGTCTGCTGTGCATGGATTCCGTCAGATGCCAGCAGTTTCCCCCATGCGAGACGGACTGATGCGTGTCGGAGCAGCACAGCGACACGCTGGACGACCTGACCGAGTCCGCGGCTCCACCATAACCAGAATCAAGCGTTAAATCCTCCAGCGTCCTCACGACTGTCTTACCCTTGCCTGCCATAACTGCACCGCATACTGTTGGGTATGCGTGGTCTCAGTTAAAAACCACAAACTCGTTTAGGCGCTTTATCTCACCGGTGTCCAAGGGTTCCGCTGTATTTCCCCAGCTTAAACGGTGAAAAAGTGAAACGATGGAAGTGCTTTTCTACTTTCCTCCTGCTCTCAGTACATTGGTGCCTTCGATCTCTTGTCCACAACTTCTGACGCGTAACCTGAGAGCGCACAAACCTACGCGCTCACTGCAACAAGCGCCGCACAGGCAGTCTTAATGGAGAGGAGGGGCTTGGAGCCCCTCAGACTGAAACAAGCCAATCTACGTCTCCATCAGCTGTGACTGACACAGACAACAGGCTACCTTTCAGCAAAGGCTACCTGCTGTTGAAATGTAACTGCAGAATCAGAGCCACGTTCACTTGTACCAACAAATGTGGTATTTGTAGCAGTGGAGATGCAGATCATCGCGGTGGAGTCAGGATGACATTTCCACTGAGACGACACATGGTGAAAATGTGAATGTACTAATAGCAGTGCAGAGAAACACCGTGACGTATTTATCGACGGCCAGCACAAAACAACACGAAACCCTCTGTATTTACACTTGAAATCAACGTTATATCACGAAATGAGAGGATATCTAGAAGGAAACGTGAACAGAACTTCTGGTAGATTCCACTGAAGTAGGTTATCCTCCTGATCGGGGGAAGAACCCAAATCGTAATCACACAGGTCTTTCGGACAAAACATACATCATTGAATATTTACACCACTTGTTTATGCATTGAATTGCAAGGAACCATTTTATTGACTTCTCCATCCTGATTGTTATCTCACCATGTTTGATTTATTGCTCATTAAAGTCTAACTAACGGTAGGCATATTATTTTAGGAATAGGAGTAAATTCTCTACAATAATTGTGAATGAATGTTATCAATGTTTATGGTAAACACACAAAACATCCCATTCCTGTAGTGATATTCTGGTATTTCTTGGTTTGTCATCCCAGTAACATCCACTACAGGTATAAATAAAAGTTACTCTGCAGTAAACATCTTGCTTTAATGACAGATTCCTATAAATATTTCAGAGTCCCAACACATTGCTCTGAGTTTTTTGACATCAGTGATAGAAGTACCTCAAAGTCCAGTAATAAGTCTTGCTTCAAGGTTAAGAAACTGTCCATTTTGATCCTGAGTGTTTTACATTTTATAATTGTAATTTTATAGGCCATAAAAAACAAAGCCTGGGCTGAATCCTGAGGACAAACTGAGACGAACAGTTGGTGGAATGATGATTCATCCATTCTGCTGGGGCTTCTCCTTGTATGTCTGAGCTGGACTAACCATCTGTCCACAACGCGTGCCATGCCAGAGGCCCTTTCATATTTTCTTTGCATGACTCTGCACAACCCTTGCCAAAAATGAAAACTTACTACTGGAATGAAGGGCAACAGCCATAATTTCAGAGATGAAGACACCCGCTGCTATTAAATGATTAACAGGGAAAATAGTCTAACACTTTTGCTTGCATTCTTTGTGATGGATTTCATGTAGGCCTAGTATTATTATACAACTAGACCTTTTGATACAAATTAAGATATTATGTCTCTCTAAGTATAACAACTGTACACTAGATTATAATATAATATTTTAGAATATTATATTATATTATATTGCCTTATAGATCAACATTTCTTTATCAACACCTCATGATATGATATAGTAAGGGACAATATGGAGCAATTTATAAGCATTTTTGCTTTTAAAATGAAAAACACTGTTCATAAATTGACAAGAAAAAACGGAGAAGTGGTAAAAACGTACAATCTCTTTAAAAATTACATCAGTGTTATGAGTGTTGATTAAAAATTACAGCTAATGTGGCATTTCTGTAATGTACAGCATATATAATAAATAGCCTGGAGATCAAAATGAACACATCTTTGACATTGGCAGAGTTCGTCTTCTGCAGTCCGCTCGTGATGCATTGCAGCATATCTTGCTGACTAACTCAGGTGAGAGTGGTGGAGGTGGGCAGCTGTCAGCTGCTTCTCTACATGCACTGTGGTCCTGTAAAGCTGGTTCTCACTTATTAAGCCTTGGTTGCCTGGTAACAGCAAAATGATCATGATTTTCCCAGCAAGATGATAGATTTTTAGTATTTTATCATCACAACAAATAGATTAATGCTTCCATACACCATAGTTACCCATATTTAGATTCTATAATGTTTGAAATCCCCGGTTTTAAAAATGTACTTGAGTACATGTGCTTCGTGCACATAGATTTTGTGCAGTGATATTGTGTCTATATTTTACTCGCAACTTATTATTGCATATTGTCCGTTTTACAGTTGACTATATTGTTTAAATGTAGGTCACAAAACATAAGAATGAAAAAGAAAACGAAAAGTGCAGCCTTCAGTCTTCATTACGTTACAATAATGAACAGGGGAAGAGACAACCGCACCTGCTATCATGATGTTACACTGCCTCATCGTGGCTAATTCGGAGAACTTGCTCTGCAGCGAGAGCTACACTTCATTCCTTGCATAATTACAAACCTATTTATGTAAGAGAATATGTGACGCACTTCTTTTCCTTGACATTAAAAACCTCAAGACAAAATAAGTGAGGAACTTAATATTATTAAAACTACTAATTAAAAACACAGAGTACATACTTATTAACTTATAAATGTGATCATGCAAACTATTAAATAAAAACATTATTGCAGTAGGCAAATGTCAAAGCAATGTCCAAGTTGTTTTAAGTAGACCTACAGTACGATTTCAGGCGCTGTGGCTCTTAACCTTTGATTTAATTGAAGTATTTGTTGTTATAACAACAACAACAACAACAACAACAACAACAACAACAACAACAATAATAATAATAATAATAATAATAATAATAATAGGCCAACACGTTTTCCGTCTGACACACAAAACTAATTCCTGTGGAGTGTGAACTGTCTTTCTGTAAAAACCTGACAGGTTGCTATTACGCCACAGTATTTACTAGCCCTACGTACTCTCTCAGAACCCACAGTGACGCGTGGACACACATGTTAAGGCTCATGTCCTCATCCGGGTTCTTTGTAGTTAATGAGCCAGCGTGGTTTACAGGTTGACAGTCTTTACTGTACATATACAGGTTTAACACCATGATACATGCAATATTTTATTTGAATGTTGAAACTATGTATGTGCACATCCTCTCTCGTTTTTTATTTTATTTATTTTTTTAACCGGTAATATTAAAATTCTACCAATGCATACAGTAAAACAGTAATGATGACCATTTATTTCCCTTGGTCCAAATAAGATGCAGGCAGGTTTAGGAAAACAGAATAAACCGTCTCTACTCAAGCTTTATGGTTGTTGGGGACACCATGGTTAACCGATATTACAAATATACTCCTTTCGATGTTTAGTGTTTTTAGGGCGAGAGAAAGCACGCTGTATAAACGTGACCACGCTAACACCGCGCAAAGCTCAGTGAACCAATCACAGGCCTCAGCGCTGGCTGCGTCAGGGGTGGGCGGAGTCACAGCAGTAGGTGCGGTAAAGAGGTTGAAGGGGTTTACACGCAGACTGAGGAAATTTTCTGATAGTAGTCCATCAAAACAACAGTTTGCCAGTTGGGAAACGAGTTAGACGCAACCGAGAAGACTTTGAAGCAGCTAAGTATTTGAACGACTACGTTAGGTCGAAAGAAATTGACGTTTTTGCAGCGAGAAACTATTTACATAACCTTCTCTCCCGGTACTCGCGGCGGGGAGCAGCCGGTCTTGCCACGGTGTCTCACGGTTAAGAGCAACACCAACTGCTTCAATTTACAGGTCAAACGATCACTCTGCTACTCATCTATACTTTAGGCATATTACCAGAGTGCGAATCCAACAAAGCTTTGTAGTTTATGTATATCTGTTAATTTTTTTTTTACCATTCAGAAAAACAAGTTATACAACGAGACTCCTGCCTGTCAGTGAACCGGGTCCTAACGCCCGCCTTGTACGCAGCCATATTGCCGGGGAGCGCGTGCTGTCTCGTGGCCAAATGGTTCTGTGGTCAGTGGTCTCTGAAAGTGTCGACATTATGGAAAAGGTTCTGTTAGAGCAAGGTTAATAAAAGTGCAGGACTGCATAAGAGAAAAGTAAACGGTTGCATGCTGAAACAGCATACTACCGCGATTATTAATATTAACTGAATTTCCAAGTGTCCTTGTTTTTTTTTTTTTTTGTTTTTGTTTTTTTTTTCCTTGGAAATACTTTGAAAAACATTGAGTCGGGAGTGATCACAAAGGACTGCTGATATCATTCAAAAAGGAAAAGGACTCATCCAGTCGAGTAATGGTCATTAATACGATCCACTGGTTCAGGAAGGGCTTGCGGCTCCACGACAACCCGTCGCTCAAGGAATCTCTGCTGAGAGCAGATACTGTCCGCTGTGTCTACATCCTCGATCCCTGGTTTGCTGGATCTTCCAACGTTGGGATAAACAGGTGGAGGTAAGCAGAGCCTGGTCCATTCATCCACACACTTGCCAACACACAAACAACCTCTCTGACATTCACATGAACATGTATGCGTTTCCATAGCTTATGTGTCATGCACCTCTATTTCATCACTCTTTATGCCTCCAGGTCCATAACTATGATTTCACACAACAATGTACCTTGATTTTGTTGAGAAATACAAAAGTAATGTAATATTTAAGAAGGGATGTATGAAGTAGCATTTAAGCATTTCATATCAAAGTTAGAGATGTAAAACTTATTTGTTAATACTGGACATTTATTTTGTCTGGCTAATAATATCAGCTGTAAGGAATAGCCTCAGGTGATCTGGTTGAAGAAATCACAGGAATTCACATGTCAATAAATTGTGCATTTATGCACATATCTTCCTGGTCTCTGTTGTAACTGAGATTGTTACCACTTCATGAACTGCTGAAAAGTGAGAAAACAACATACAGTAATCCATGATATGTAAATGCATTTGTTTATACAGTCACTTTTAAAATACCATCATCATAATGGTAATTGCTTTAGTTAAACTAGGCAACAAAAGTTTATTATTTTTTTCTTCCAGACGTTAATTTGTATTATGGTACATTTATCTATTTCTACTGTCTAGACTATTATTATAGTCAAAAGTTATCCTGCAGATGACTTGTTGATGCGGCAAGTTTCACACTTTTGCACAAGGCTTTGACAGCAGCAGCTTTGACATTCTTTCACATCAAGGATCCTCAGCTTGTTATAGTTAAGACCACAGATTTTCTCTGTTGTCTATGCTAGACCTTGGCAGTCTAAATATCTTTCAGACTTATTTATTCATTCCAGGGCAGTGGCAGCTGGTGAAATTATTGTTTGTTGAGACACAATATGCAAGTTGTTTTTTCTTGGATGCACTATAACCACATATCACTATTAGGATACACCAAAGCACATACAGCATTATTTTAAAATATAAGTTTCAATTAAAATAAAAAATACCCAGTGTGTGTTTTCAGTCAGTTAATTTTTACATGTAAATTTCATCAATTTATCCTTCAAACATGCAAATTTTTCCATGACTCTATTGAGAATATGACCAATGCATTTAGACCAGGGGCAAAGATAGCATGGGTAGATCACATGGCATTAAAAAAAATAAAGAAAATCAATGTAAGGGATAACAAACATCGCTGTTACCACTCGTACTCCTACCTCAGTCTTCAGAGGCAGTGTTATTCACTGAGTTATCCAGTCACATGAGTATAGCTGAGTAGTATAGCAGTCTACACACCTTATTGCTAATTGCATTTCTAAGGAAGGTCTTAATTCTTTTGGGGGTGTGGCATGTGCTCTTGTGGGTGGTGCTAGAGTGCAAATTTCTGCGACCCGAGCCTCCTCTGTCTCTTGTATTGGAGGTTGTCTAGAGGTTGTATAGAGCTACAACTTTCAAATATTTTTGGAATCGAGTCGATTATATCATTGATTAATTGAGTAATCGGATAAATTACTAATAACTAATTATTAAGCTAAATATAGAACTAGCAATCACATAGGGGTTCGTAAATGTTGGTAAAATATTTCCTTTCACTGTTATAGGAATTATTGATGCTAGTGGTTCTACGTGAAATCAGACTTTTGGTAAATGTAAAACAACAAACTAGATGTTTCTGATATTGGAAACACCGTGTGTGTGTGTGTGTGTGTGTGTGTGAGTGTGAGAGAGGAAGGGAGCGATGAGTGAGATAATTTGCTCTCTTGCTACTCATTATGCCTCGTCATTATCGACTCATAACACAGGGTACAAATAATTACAAATACTACACATTCTAACAGGCATTACTTTTCGTATCAGTTAGCAATTGTAAAAATATATTACCTTGTAGCTTCTCCAGAGTCCGCTTGGAGAACTACAGTTAACATGGATGTTTTCGTTTTAGGTGCTGCAGCATTAATGACGTACTGTTGTGGTAGACCAAGCTGGCTTTACAGTAAACACACTGTACTTTGTTGTCAGACTTAAGCAGTATGAAATGGTCCCAAACTTTAGATAATTTCTAATTAATCTTTAAAATGTACGTCAATGATAACTGTCCGTGTGAAACAGTGACCTCGGACTGGCGCAACAGTCTGCAATGGAGGAGTGATACGGTAGCAGAGACATTTTCAATAAATGGACTTTGGTGAAATGAATTAAACAAATCCTCTGACATTTTTTGTAATCGAAGTATCCGAGTCACTCGGGTAATCGTTTCAGATCTACTTCTGTACATGCGCCATTTATAATAAGAGTAAATTATGGTAAACGGAGAGCCTTGCGTGCAGATTTTTGCACCCCAAATAGGAAAGGCGTCACTTGACAACCATAAATATTTTTAATTACACTGGAATGTAGATTATATATTGTACTCACAGTCTGAATCATTTATAGATTGTTTATTTAAATAACCATGTTTTTGTAAAATTATTTTAGGTGATTTCTATCATCTTCATGTCAGACAGAGCACCCTCTATTGACAAGCTGTCACTGTTCCAGTGGCGTCAGTGCTTTTATGCAGTACTCTGAACAACTTGTGCTGTAAAAATACTGTTATATGTTTGGTTACAAAAATATGGATCTACACTTAGGCTAATTAGTGATCTGTGTCAGTCACAACTACAATGAATACACGATCATTATTGTCTTCATCACTTTAATGAATTAATAATAATAATAAACTTTATTTGTATAGCACCTTTCATACAAAAACTGTAGCCCAAAGTGCTTCACAGTGATTAAAAATTAAAATACAATTTTGAGACAGGGGTGAAATAACAAATACATTAAGATTTGATTGCATAGAATTATAAAATTACAAAAGTACAAGATAAACTGATTATACATACATTATAAAATTTCAATAAAATAAATAAATAAGAAATTCCATTAGATTTCAATAAGAAATTTCAATAAAATTTTAAAATTTCAATTAAATTTCTATAAAAGAAATAGGAAGACAGAACACAGAACAGAATTGTGACCCCATTTTCATCTCCCTTCAAAGACTGATGAAAATAAAAATGTTTTTAATTTGGTTTTAAATATACTCAGTGAAATAATAGACATGAGATGTTGAATTGTTTCAGGAACCAGACGCAAATTGAATGGATTGAAGCCATTTAAAGCATTCATGTACAGTGTTTCATACAGCACTTTCTAGTAAAGGTGCCCGTCTTAGCAAAGTCGCCCCACCACCTTGCCAAAATTCCAGAAAAAAAAGAGAAGTCTGTCCTATGCTATCAGTATGCTATTGGTCCACTATCCATGCAACGTCACACCACGGTACGCTATCCGACATTTATTCACTAAAAACCTGATGGTGTCTGCTTCTTATTTGTGCTTTATATTCTAAGTAGATTTAATGATCTGTACATAAAGTGACCACTCTTGTTTGTTATTGAAAGTGCTGCTGTTCTGAGATTGTTTTTTTGCTGCTTTTGTTTGTTTTTGTTTTTGCTGTTTGCTCTGGATTGCATTACTGTCTCATACCATAGCTGAAAGAGTAGGTCAGCAGCTGCAAAAGGCGTGCCTGTTATAAAGCATCCATGTTATGCTTCTGTGGTTATGTAACCTGCAGCCTGGAATGATAAAAAGTGCACACACATCATTCAGTATGTCCTGATTTGTATCTTTTTGTTAATTTCTTGATGTACATAAAAGGTGTGATTATGAAATATTGAAATAAAAAATGCTGTATGCACAGGTTAGCTCACAATCTCTCTATTCGCCCTTAATCTATAAGAGACTCTTCCTTGTAGTGTTGTTGTATTTACATTTTGTTTCTTTGTGTATTGGTGTTGTAACCAGTGTTTAAAGCACCAAGTGAGGATTTAAAAATTGTATGTTTGGCATACTAGCATGAGATCAGATGTAACACACAACACATTGGTCATTAATTGAATCAAAGACTAGTAGTGATAGCCTTGGGAATGCTCTTGGAAATATATCGGCTCTGTTGATGCAGCAGAGCCTATATTTCACATTTCCAAGTACATAACTCTGAAGGTCTGTTTGTTTTGTACAGTCTGTATTACTGAAAGCAGTGTTAACTACAAGCATGAAATATTGACACATGCAATGTATTACATCCATATTGTTTCTTAAGGCTATAAGATGTCTTATAGCCAGCAGCTTCTCCTTAGACATATTTCAGTGCTTACATATTAAGAGCAAACTCACTCATTCACTGTGAGCATCCTTTGAACCGCTCTATAAGCAGAGAGCAGTCCTGTCCTTGAGTTCTACGTGTGGATCCTGACTGAATAAGTTGTGTCACTGCCAGATGACATAATCATAATAACTTCTCTATTGCCTAACAGCTTCAAGTGTGGTGCAAGTAGGTCAGTATGTTAGTAGGAACCCTTCCATCCTCCACATCTTTTTGACCTACTTTTGCTCTCTCCCCTGAAAGAGAACTAAACTGTTTCTGGTGAGTGTATAAGTACAAGTACTACAGACATCTAATCTGCATCCATCTGATACTCATTTTAATGTCATCATGTTTAACAGATCTTCAGGTTTAACAAATGTTTAACCTAGTTGAAAGAGTTCTACTGGGTGGCCTTTTTACAAATGAAAGTAATTTATGAGACTATAATTAGTATGGAGTTACTCTATAAAAGAGTTATTTCTAAAAGGTAGGAGTACAGTTTAGAGGACAAAGGGGAGTAAGTATGCATGCTTAACGAGAAACTTATGGAGTTTCTTTAACTACGCTGAATAGCATTTCTGGTTCAACTTTGGGATAAGCTTTTGAAGTCAGAATGACTGTCTTGCCAGGGTGACCAAGAGAGTGAATTGGCTAAAGTGAGTCTTCTCTGGATAACACTGGGCAGATGCATAAACAGGCCACATGTTAGTCATAGGATAATTAGCCTTAGACAATTTCTAGATGTGAATGTAATAGGGCTGCACGATTATGAAAAAAAAAAAAAGATAATCACAATTATTTGAATCATCATGATTATTCAACAACAATAAACAACTGAATTTTATTGCACTTCTTTTAAAAAAAAAAATTCCAGTGCAGAATGTAACTTAAAATCACAAAATGAAATTGTGAATCTCACCTTCTGATGCAGTTCCAGCTTGGCGCTCAGCCTGTTCAGTCATTCTCAGAAACAGTTTTGGCTGAGCTCACCAGTGGTGAGTCGCCAGTATCTTCATAATGCCGGGTTTCCACTACATGGTACTGGCTACTACTACTTTTTTGTTATCACCTCCTCTGTGCTTCCAAGAGGTTCCAAGCAACACTAAACTATAAATGTTCTGCACTTCTATAGTTCTTTTCTACATCTTGGTACTCAGTGCTTTACAAAGCCTCACATTCACACGCATTCATACACCAGTAGGCAGCTGCTACTGTACCATGCAAGGCACTACCATGCCAGACCCTACTGGGAGTGTCTTGCTCAAGGATACTTCGACATGTGGACAGCAGGAACCAGCATTTGAACCTCCAACATTGGACAATCTGCTCTACCAACTGAGCCACAGCCAGACATAGAACCACTGCAGACCACTGATTGGTCAGACAGATTTCTCTGTGACCTGCCATTTTACAAAATGCGGAGCGGCATCGCATACCAGTAGTGTAATTTGAAAATTGTGCCTCGAGGATGACAGACACGGTGTAGTAATATATCCAACCACTAGGTGTCACAATTTAGTCTCATCAATACTGTCTTAGTGCCAGCGCTTCACAATGCATTACAATGCAATTTATTTTTTTTCCTGGAACGTTGGCAAGGCAGTGGGGTGAGTTTGCCAAGGCGGCCGCCTTAGCTGGAAAGTGTTGCGGTAAACACTGTCACTGCTGCACTGAGGGACTGTGTTTAGTTTGTGGATTAGTTAGGTGGTGTAATGAATATGTTCGCCCCCTGGTGGTTGGTGGACTACTGGTTAAAATGCATATATACTGGATCAGATGCAACGGACTCAGAGCCCACATAATAAATAAAATAAAAAAATTTAAAATTGCGATTTTTGTTTTTTATAATCATGGCAGCCAAAATTGAGTAATTGTGCAGTCCTAGAGTGTAACTATAAGCTCAGAACAAGATGACTTGTATATCTGTCCCACAGCTCATGATTAAAGTCACTTGGTGCTTTCATTGTGGGTTCTGTACAACATTTGAGGGGGAAAGTGCTTAAAGCTCCATTTCATTTAGTATCCCTTCTTCACCAGATCTCAAATTATTCATGATCGTTCCTGGGGCCATGATAAATGTTAAAATCTTAGGTTTCCACATTTGTTAAAAAGCAGCCATTGCCTGGCCTAATAATAAATAATTCCAATGGAGCTCCAGTGTCTTACAGTCACATATCCAATTTATATGTGATTGCGAAATTATGTTTTTGACTGTTGCGAGTGATACTGGAAACTTTCAACAGAAATTTTTCCTGAGGTGATAAATACAAAGTATTTTAAAACAAATTAAAGTGTCACTGAAACACAGCATCTGTAAAACACAAGATTAGATTAGGATTACACAGGAAGCTTCCACCTACGAACTTTGGTACCTATAGAAACAGTACGGGAAGCAGCATATTACTGCCGCTCTGTCTGCAAACATGCATGTACCTGTGTGTGGGTGTGGATTCTGGGTGCAATGGATTGAGATGTTTACAGATGGTGTTATTTTTGAGCAGGCGATGCAACCCC
>JAPSES010000120.1:11393447-11415089 GCA_029822895.1 Maxillicosta whitleyi | reverse complement strand
CACAATTAAATAAAAAAAAAAAAAAAAAAAAAAAAAAAAAAAACATAAAGGACAGATGAAATTTATTCTGGTGCTTTTTGTCAGTGTTTTTGTTGATTCTGCTGGCTCTATGTCTGGCTATACTCACTGACGTCAAATCACTGATGATTAACCTGATGTGGATCAGATTAGTTGAGTCATCTATTGTCTATGATTTGGCTTCAAGGATGTGTTCAATGTCTGAGCCTGACAATCAATGATGTACCAGTCAGCTGTGACAGAAGTGACTCTAACAAACTGAAACCAGGCACGGTCCTAGAAACCTCTGATAATAAACACGTCTTGATAAGAAATTGTCAATGTCTGTCAGAGATAATGTATGCTTTCCCACTGACACTCAGTAATAAGGTTACTCCTGTTTGCTCATTCAAAGTAGAGGTTAAATGAGGCATGTCAGGAGAAATGATACGGTTTAGTTTACAGAGAAGAAAAGTGCTGTTTTAACCTGGATAATTTCACATCTGCCCTCAGACAAATAATGTGAAGTAAAGGTTGATGGCACTGTGCTTTTCATGTGAAATGAACTAAATTAGGTCTAGAGAAATCATATTAATTTACATTACATGATATTTGCATTTTTTAAAGCAAATATAGCATTTTAAAATGAATTCACATGTTTTATGATACATAGGCTATTTTGCTGCAGAAGAAAAAATGATGTGGTCATTGCAGACACTTGTGTTGCATATTGAGAGACTGAGCAAAATTTAGTGTCATTGTTATGAAGATTCCTTTAACTATAAACATTATCAATTATTACCAATTTTTACAGTTTGACAGTTGCAGATCTTGCAGTTAATGTATCCCATACTAATGAATATTTCTAGTGTAGCTTTGACAATAATTATTAGACCACCTGTGACTGTCTATTGACATTCAGTATAATAATCCTTCAGATGACCTGATTTCACCTTTTTCGAATATGTGTTGTTTCTGGATTGTTTTTCAGCACCAGATGTCTTAGTTTATAGGGATCACAAAATTGATCAAATTTATAGGTATCTTATTTCTATATTAAATATCTAAAGTAAATAGATAATTGCAGTGTTTTGACTCACATTTGCATACAAGAAACCCTCAACAGCTTACAAGCTGCATTTATGACAAAAACCTGACTTTTCACATCTTTGTCACAGTGGTCTAATAATTATTTCTAAAGTTGTATATCACTTACAGAAATATATCCCACTTTTAAGACTTAAATGTTCTAAAATGACTATTTTGTCTAAACCAAATGTTTAATATGCCTCTAAAATATGTCTGGTTGAAGATCATGTATTGTTTGTGTAACAGTTGTGTTCCTCTGATGTTTCAGTAGCTGCTTCTATTTTTTTTTTTTTTCATTAGTTTTCTGGAATGTTTGGTTCCTGTATTATTTCTTAGGATTGTAATGTAGTCCACCAAATAGCCTCTTTTTCCAACATTCAGGTACTTTGTCTTCTTGTCTTCCTGACATTAAGCCAGATGCTGCTGACTCACAAGCCTGTTTTGTTCAGACCAAACCTCCTGTTTGTCGGTCAATGGCTCCATCCCAAAATCAACCTCGTACATATGTAAACTAAATATTGGGTGTTGGTTCACTTCTACTTATGAAGGGGGTCTGCCTTCTCTTTTTGCCATTTGAACTTTAAATCAACAATAAGTAAAGGTAAAGCTTACATGGAAGTATAGAAATATGAATGTTTTAAAATGGTAAGAATGAAAATAAGCAGCATTACAAAGACTATTAGTAGTGAAGTAACTTTACTACATTGAGAAAGAAGTGGAATTGGGTGTTGTCAGCTTTGGGGAAACTACACTTCAGATTATACTTTGTTTATCATCCTTTAACAGTAACATCCATGTGTTTCACATGTAAACATGAGCTTTTTTTGTATGTGTTAATAGACACATTTGGTGAATTAGGCTTCTGACATTAAGAATTAAACATGCACCCACTTAAATCATTTATTTAAGAAATTCAAATTAGGTGTGGATGTTGGAATAAATGATCAGATTTTTTTCCTCCATGTTTTTGAATATATTTACATATTTATTTAGTGTACTGTGTAGTGTACTGTACTGTCGGTGTGAAAGAAGAGGATATAGAAGACAGGGTTAGATGGAGGCAAGTGATTCACTGTGGTGACCCCTGAAGGGAAGTCAAAAGGAGAAGAAAATTTTAGTGTACTGCACTTTTGTATTATCAAACCCCACCCTTAACTTTAAAACATTGGCTGAAAGTAACATGGTTTCCCATTTTTGCTTGGATATTATTACTGTGAATGCTATTTTAATATTAAAGAATTTGTAAGTATCTGTGTTGCCAACTGTTTTACCATTGTTTCTTATTCCAGGTTCTTACTGCAGAGTCTTGAAGATTTGGACTCCAGCCTCAGAAAACTCAACTCTCGCTTGTTTGTGATTCGAGGCCAACCCACTGATGTCTTTCCCAGACTGTTCAAGGTGACATGTTCATCTGTTTTACATCCTTTTAAACATGCAGTTAACATCTGAATACACTCTGTACCTTACACTGTTTTATGATTCTATACCTTGTTTTTCAGGAGTGGAAAATTAATCGTCTGTCTTATGAGTACGACTCTGAACCCTTTGGGAAAGAGCGAGATGCAGCTATCAAGAAACTGGCCTCTGAGGCTGGAGTGGAGGTGACGGTCTGCATCTCCCACACTCTCTATGACCTGGACAAGTGAGTTGATGTCTCAAATTTTTAACATGTGATATAAGTAGATTACAACTGCCCCTTTATTCTCAGTCATGAGTTTACTGTGCACAATGCATGTGCATACTGCTGACAAAAAACACTGGAAGTGAACAAGTGAGATTTTGTTCGTGTGATGTGCCTTTGAATGTCAAAACAGGAATCCATATAAAGATTGCCTTCATTTTTAAAGACTAGCATTGTCAAAAACAGGCTTAGAGGGTAAGTAGAAACAGTAACTGAGCTTTTAGTAGCTAACTCATTAAACATATCTTACATGTCTTGCAATTCTGAATTTTTACTTCATTTTACATTGTGCATCATGGCGGTCAATGATTCATCAGTGTTTAGAAGACAAAGTGTCTAACTGTCCGTTAGCTTATGTTTAACAAACATTTTTAAGTAAAGCCACTGTTTTGGAATACATTTCTATTCAAACTGAAAATACCAGAACTCATTCCAAGCTTTTGATTCTGTTTTACGGACAAGACCGTGAGAGTCAATTTTATGGTGCCTGTGTTTTTAAATTGCTGTGACGTCAGCTAAATTTGCACTTTAAAAACTGTAAAACCAGGGCTCCCTTATAACAGAGATCTCAATTCTCAAATGAGACTCGATCTGGTTTAATAAAGTTTGAAGAAGAATGAATGAGTGGGACATACAGTAATATTTTGTCCTTGATATGACACATTTCTTAGCGTGACTGATTACAACCTTAGCTCTGTCTTTGAACCACATTTTATCATTCACGTATTAATGTTTCATTCACTTTTTTAGTGCCAGTTATGCTCTGTCCACAAAAAAGTCACAGCTGTTTACTAATGCTAACAACTTATATTAGGTCCTTAACTCTCTTTTTCCATTTCATTTACATTGCAGGATCATAGAGCTGAATGGAGGTCAGTCCCCTCTCACCTACAAGCGTTTCCAGACCTTGATCAGTCGTATGGATGCAGTTGAGGTACCTGCAGAGTCCATCACAGCTGAGATCATGGGGAAATGCAATACGCCACTTTCTGAAGACCACGATGATAAGTTTGGAGTGCCCTCCCTGGAGGAGCTGGGTGAGTACAATGAGAAAGGACAAAAAAAAAATCCACTTCAATCTAGACCTGACCAGGATTTACAAAAGTTGTTGTTTGTTGTAAAGTTTAGTGGTATGATAAAACATTTCAATATTGTTCAATCTGTAACTGAAAACTGATCACTAATGTGTGATTTTTAATGTGACTCATGCAGGTTTTGATACTGAAGGTCTGTCCTCAGCTGTGTGGCCAGGGGGAGAGACTGAAGCCCTCACACGTCTAGAGAGGCATTTGGAGAGAAAGGTGTGCCAAAGTAGTGGACAGCCAGATGACAAATGAATTGGAAATTAACAAAAACTGAAAACCTTGACCAGAATCAATCAGATATTTTGACTTTATATCATAGTTCTCAACATAATGTCTTGCTTGTCTGTCCATGTGATTTGGTTGCTATCAGGCGTGGGTGGCAAACTTTGAGCGTCCCAGAATGAACGCCAACTCGCTGCTTGCCAGCCCTACCGGCCTCAGCCCCTACCTGCGATTTGGCTGCCTCTCCTGCCGACTCTTCTACTTCAAACTCACTGACCTGTACAGGAAGGTGAGTCATCAAATCTTTATTAATGAAAAACATTAGCTGTGACGGTATTTAGCAGATCTGTCTGGAAGATTATTTAGTCTTACTGTTTTATTATTTATTCTACATCCTTTTAATCTTAGATTTAGTCTAAATACAAAAGATGTCATATGAAAAAGTCTACTTAACTAGTTAATTTGACATCACTTATGTCGCATTTCCACTACATGGTACCAGCTTCACTGGACTAGGTTTGGCTCTTGCGTTTCCATTATGAAAAAGGACCTGGATCTGGTACGTGGTACTACTTTTTCGGTATCATGTACCCTGTGGTTCCAAGAGATTCCAAATGATACTAAACTGTGATATAGAACCAGTGCAGACCACTGATTCGTCAGACAGTTTTCTCTGTGACCCGCCATTTTACAAAAATCAGATGCGGAAGTAGACTGTAAATAGAAATCTGTTAATCCACATGATGACAGAACAAAACTACACCATGGTCGATTACATAGATTCAGTCTTTGGTGGCGGACGTAAAAATTCAGATGAGAAAACACGCAACAAGCGAGTTTTCAGCAACTCTCTGAGCAAGGAAGTAATGCGCCGCATCGGAGTAACGAATCGAGCTGGTTCCACTAGTGGAAACGCAACACAGGAATACCGGGTCGAGCCGAGCCAAGTAGAGCCGGTACCATGTACTGGAAACAGTACATCGAATGACTAAACTGTTCCAGTTCTGTATACCACTCTCCATGATGTCAGATTATTACTGTAGTACATTAGTGCCCTCTTGAGGTGTAGTGTGATATTACCTTCAGATTTCAGTCTGTGCATTCTTACAGTTTCTAAGATGAATTTAATTAAGAAGGAGCAATGTTATACTCAAAGGATTGAAAGATGAGTACTGTTTGGTCCAGCCTGAGTATATTTGCCAATCCTGAATAATTTATCCACATAAACACATTATTATCCTGTTTTGTTTTGTTTTTTTTTTAATAGAAAGACTCTGAAAACACTGAATACTAATGTCTGTTTTTCCACTTCTCCAATTCTACAAGGTCAAGAAAAACAGCTCCCCCCCTCTGTCGCTGTATGGTCAGCTGCTGTGGCGTGAATTCTTCTACACAGCAGCAACCAATAACCCTTGTTTTGACAAGATGGAGAGCAACCCCATTTGTGTTCAGATCCCCTGGGACCGTAACCCCGAGGCACTGGCAAAGTGGGCAGAAGGCCGTTCTGGCTTCCCCTGGATCGATGCCATCATGACCCAGCTCAGGCAGGAGGGCTGGATCCACCATCTCGCCCGACACGCAGTGGCCTGTTTCCTGACCAGAGGGGACCTGTGGATCAGTTGGGAGGAGGGCATGAAGGTACACAAATATTTCTCACATGACATTTTTTTTTAATCTCATATTATACAATGAGTGCATCTAAATCCAGCCATTAAAAGTTTTTTGCTTTTTGGAATTTCTTTTTTTAAATCCGTATTTGCAGACTAGTAAAGGACTGGATGTTGCTAAACAAAACTAACATGAGGTTTTTGTGTTGCTTTGTGTGTTTGTGTGTGTAGGTGTTTGAGGAGCTACTGCTGGATGCAGACTGGAGTGTCAATGCAGGCAGCTGGATGTGGCTTTCCTGCAGCTCTTTCTTCCAGCAGTTTTTTCACTGCTATTGCCCTGTGGGTTTCGGCCGACGTACAGATCCTAATGGAGACTACATACGGTATGCTCACACCTACACAAGACAGTTATTTATTGTGTTTTTTATAATTGAGCTTAAACTATATCTTTAATATACTATTGCATGCACAGAAGATCTGCCTAGACTAAAAAGTTTTTCTCCACAGTTTTAGCAGTCGCCATCTAAATTAAATTCCTGTTGCAGCATAATATAAAATGTAAAGACAGTATGCATTATGATTGTTCTTTTCATGCACGTGTGATTGAGGAGTGAGTTCTGTCCACCCAGCAGTGGCAGACTCTAGTACACTGATTAATCAATGTTTACTTGACAGATTTGAACTTGTAACATTGGGGGTTTCATAGAGGAACATTTTACCACTGCTTGTCTCACTAAATGCTCTGATGTCTCCAACCAGGCGCTACCTGCCCATTCTGAGGGGGTTTCCAGCCAAGTATATTTATGATCCCTGGAATGCACCAGAGAGTGTGCAAAAGGCAGCCAGGTGTATTATTGGAGTACAATACCCCAAGCCCATGGTGCACCATGCAGAGGCCAGCCGCATCAATATTGAACGGATGAAACAGATCTACCAGCAGCTGTCCTGTTACAGGGGCCTTGGTATGGACACAACCAAGCACTGGAGTTAATTCACCAAAACCATATGAAAATGTAGAAAAATCAATAAGGATTAACAGATTATTCTGTCTTTAAATTTGATATGCATCATTCTCTTCACAGCAGTTGATTAATCTAATGGTGTTTATAAAAGATTGACAAAAATAACACTAATGCATACAAATAGTTTAGTTAAAGGTGGTCATTTTTGCATACATGTGCATGTTAAGAAGCTGACATAAGCAATGATTTGGATGAGCATCATGGTTATTAAAAAAATATTATTAGATTTAATTAAGACTTAAATATAAGTCATAAAATCCTTACTGAGGACTTTGGTCCACACTCAGGCCCATGTAAGCTGTGGTGTTTATAGTCTTTCTCTCTTCTCTTTAGGCTTGTTGGCTACAGTTCCATCCAACTCTAATGGTAATAGCAATGGTAATGCTAATGAAGACGCGTCCTCAGATGCGATGGGATTCTCTGTCGAGGCCACACATGGTGCTGTGGCCCGATCTGGTAGGTGAAATCAATTCTGTTTTTGCTGCAAGTTAGAATTGTCTTAACTGTCTCTACTGCCACTGACAGTGTAGTGGCATGTGAAGAGTAGCTATAAGTGTTTTTTTGTTTTTTTTTTACGTAGGATATCAAATGCCAGTTCATTCCCAAGGAGACTGGCAAAGCGGTGTCATGATGTACCTACAAGGCGATCCACAAGCACACATTGCCACACACCAACAGGGTGAGCACTTGCATGTTTGAAATGTTCACCTAAGGGCAAATTCATGCCTTGTCTTTTTCATCTTTAACTTCACACTTCATGCATTATTGCTGGCCGCTAACAATAACCTGTATTCTAATCTTTGAATCCAAGGTCCAGGTTATGCAGGGACCAGTACCAGTATGATGTGTTACAGTCAAAGCACTCAGGAGATGACTGGCTCTGCAATTCCAAAAGGTGAATACTGTTATTTATCATTTGAGGCTTAATGTGTTGTTAATACTAATTGCTGTTTTATGCTGTAATCACCCTATTTTATTTTATGTATAAAGAAAATTTTTGGCTTGTTTAAGAACAGGAATCTTTGTACAGTATTAAATTAATTTAGCTGAGATTGTAACATGTCTTCTTCAATTGACTTTATATCTTTTTTTTTTCAGGGCCTGAACATCACTCCACCACTCAGATTAGTGGGAAACGAAACAGTGAGGACTCTGGTAACACCAAAGCCTCTAAAGTCCAGAGACAGAGTAGCCACTAGAAAGGTTAGTTGAATTAATTAAAATGAACAATACTTTACAAGCAGTTTCCTTCATTATTTGCTATTATTTACTTTATCTCACAGACTAAGATTGTCCAGTATTTACATTGCTGCAGTATTTTAAACATGTTCATGTGTAATTCATATATATTTATATATATATTCTTTGTTTCTTGTTACAGGAATGATTTCTGGTTTGGTGTCTGTCATACCATATACACAGCCACCACACAATGGATGTTGAGACTTTCATTTCTTGTTACAACACTGCACAGTGCATGCACCTGCCTTCAGGAGTCAGGATGAATCCCTCATTAAACACACAATTCACAAGTTTCTAAACTAATCAGACTGGATATTATCACGTGGACTGCATGGCCCAGCCAGTGCTGACATCCTGGCAGTGTTATGGCACTGGAGAGGTTGTTGCACTGCTTATCTTTGGGTTAATATTGCCAGGACAAAAGTCCTTGTGTATATAATGAATTTGCTAATTTTGGCTCACATACAACTTGTACATATTTGGATATTGTATGTATTTTATTTCTTTGTGTAGCCATAGACCCATTGATATATTTTTGATATGAGAAATCATTGTGGATGGAGTTGTTTTTCTTTTGGGAAATTTTCAATAAAATTTTAAACATTTATAGTCCATCCATTCTACAAAATAAAAGTGAGATGTTCTTTAATACAGCTGCACATCCTTACACATGTTCTAGTTTACCCCTCCCCGTTTCTCCTTGTGAACTGTCCAATATATCAGCAGAGGTGTTGTGATCATTTCCCGTCCCTATCCCAGTATGACATGACTTGTTTTATTCCTTACCACTATGGTGGTAATATCTGTTTGACATTACTAACGATTCATTGCCCTTGTCAGTGGTTATTGAGAAGAGATCACAGGATTACAAACTTCATATCATGGTGTCCCCTTGTATCAACCCCAAATAAATGTACCACTGAAAAAAACTGTTTCACATGCTTCTTGTTCCTACTCATTGTGCTTGTTGAATTAAACCTGAGTTGAATATGATAAATGTTTTTACTCTTTTCTTTGCAGCAACTATTAAAGACAGTTAATGATATATTTGAAAAAGATTAAAATCAGCAGTTCAAAGTGAGGAAAACGTTTTTAACAACCAACACATGGTTTACTATGTGATACACCTCAAATGTTATGTTAAAATATACATGACAGTTTTGGAAACATAAATTTAAGCAACAAAAAATGCAGACTTTGGAAAACAGATCAAGTTAAAGATATACCGTAAAGTACCATTCACTGATCATCTCCAGGTGTTTCTTACTGCAGTAAATCTTCATGTGCAAAATTAGAGGCCATTGACTACATTTTTGTCAATATAAATCTGTACATAAAATTTAGTACTTAAACATAAGTCTTGGTTGATTGGTAACATTTCAGACAAGTCACAGTGGTATAGTTTAAGCAGATACGGAAATCATTTTGTAACACCGCATTTTAGCTTATCAATACATTCTCAAATTCACTCCTCTGCAGATCTGAGAGGAGCAACTGGGTTGAAGAGTGGCCGTAACTGTCTGAGGTGCAGCCTGCCATAGGTCATCTCAAAGTCCTTCTTGGTTCCCACAATAACGTCCAGGCTGCCACAGCGTACGTCATATCCATAGGAAGCCAGCTTCTGGATACGGTATAGCACTATATTAGTGGTGAGTTCTAGAACTTTCGGTGTTTCCTTCACTTGCATTATGGTCAGTCCCATATCCATCAAACCCTGGAACCGACCAACCAGGGTGGGCAGGGAGAAGTACAGAATGGCAGGACAGCTTATCACAATTTGCTTGAGTTCATCTTTGGAACAGTCCAGAGCATCCTCAATGTAGGCCAGACCATGGCGCATGACATCTGGCTGAAGCTCTGCCATGGATGCCCTGAGGTTGGACACCAGACTGAGGAGTTCCTCAGTGGTGAAGCCCTGCTCCCTCAGAAAGTCCAGGCTGTCCCTCCAGGCCTCAGCTGGCCGCAGCAGGATGTAAGGGTTCTGACTGAGGAGCTTCTGCAACCAGACATGCAGGTTCCTTTCATTGCCACCCAGGTCCAAGTAGATCTCCCTCAGAGTGTGGATGACCATCTTGTTTCTCTCAACAGGCTGACTGAAGCTCTGAGGAGCACTTGCCATCAGTTTGCCAATGATCCGCTTGTTTAGTCGCAGACTCTGGAGGTAAGTTATATTGGCACGCTGGTTGTCATGGTGAGATAACATAAAGAAGGATGCTGGGAACTTCTCAATGATGCCAATCAGCTCACGCTTGTTGAGACACACAGATATCCACAGGTCTCTTTGAGCAACCACATCCTGTGGCCGACACAGAACAGCCTCGGGGTGATTTTCAAGAATGTTGGCAATTACTGCCACATCTGCACCCATGTCTCTCAGCAGATCAGCAGTTTCAGAAACGTACGCTGAGGTCTCAGACAACACCCAGCTCTTGAACTTGCGTACTTTTTGGATGTCCACAGACAAATTATAGAGGGAGTCCACTGTGTGTTGGTTTTCCTTTCTGTTGTTGGTAGAGGTCACTTTAGACAAGGACGCAGAGGAAGGCTGAAGGAGTCTCATCCTATGACACAGGGTGGCAGTGGTGGCACGAAACATGGCTGTCAGCTGTGTTGTATCTGTGCAGAGAACAAAGAATAGAATATCACTGAACTAACTAACTAATTGTTTAGCCTAATTCAACGTTGTCATAAATAATTGCAATTAACATTTCCTCTTTCTGTTCTAATATATACTGTCTTTCAATTTGACTTTTAGGGTTTGTGAGTCAAACAGATTTGACGTAAGTTGATAAAGGTAGTACGTTAGGCTGCACTGCTGGTATCAATAGAAGTAAAGAACTAAACAAAAAGTGGTGGGAATAAATTGTCTTGGACCCATACCTGCAAAATGAATATTGTCTATTTACAACACCTGAACACTAGAAATAAATAAACCGTCAATTAATGTTATTCCATTTAAAGAAGATGAGGGTTTTACTGCATCTGACACCAAGAATCATGTCTGTAAATTTGGATAACACACAGTGGTTGTCCTCGGCAGTGCCAGGGTACACTGTGTACTGTGGCTCCATGTTGTGAACACATCGTACATATAGCACCAGTCTGAGTCAGAACAATAGGATCTCTGCAGTGTATGAACAAAACACTCAAAAAGCTCTTGAAAGGAAATGCACAGCCCATGTCTTTTTGAAGTGAAGTGAAAATGAGAGAGATTTTTTACCAGATTTTGCTGCCTGCAGCCAATGAAGCCGATGAAGTGCATGGATAACACACCCACTGCTCTGCTTTCATAACGAGACGTGGACGGTGGGCGGAGTCAGCAACCAAACACATGAGGCGCATGTGAATGGGCGGGACAACACCAGTAGAGCATTTAAATCCCGCCCATTATAGCATTTTAACCAATCCCCTTTCACTGTTCATCGTAAGACCCGCCCTATCCCGTTTGTTTATCCGGTTTATCGTTTCTGTTGTGTAAGGCTTTAACTTCGACCCTCTGTGTGTGCTTATAGAATTAAAACACCAATTTTATTAATGTTAGACCTTATGAAGTGGAGTTATAATTTGGTAATATATGCTAATATTCTTCCATAGGATCTAACTGACATATCAGCCTCTGGTCTCCCTCCAACACTGTGGGGTGGACAGAGGTCTTGCACCATCCCACCTGTCAGAAACAGCCAGATTAGACAAAACCATGGCATCATGAGTAGATATACTGCAACCTGACAACACAAGAAGCAGATGCACAAGTCTTAAGCATTCTCAGAGAAGCCGAATAACAAGATATTTAAAGCTTGTTAGAATTTTTCTTGTCTTTTTTTGTTTTCTAGCCAAATTATGCCAGAGTAGATAACCTCTAAATCAGGGGTGTCAAACAAAACCGGCCCGCCAAAGGGTCCAATCCGGCCCACGGGATAAATTAGTGAAATACAAAAATTAACACATTTTTTTCCCTCTTTTTGTGTGTGTAAAAAAAAACAAAAAAAAAAAAAAACAGGTAAATTACACAAAAATGTTTACATTTACAGACTAGCCTTTTTTTAAAAAAAAAAAAAAAAAAAAAGTGAACAATCTGGACAAATATGAACAACCTGAAATGTCTCAAGCGAATGAAGTGTAATTGTACCAATATTCTACCTGTTATCAAATATTTAGTGTATTTGTATGTTGTAATGAACATGTGAAAATGAGGAACTGAGGCCAAATAATGGCATAAATCATAAAGAAATTACACCTTTTTTTTTAAAATAAATTTATT
This sequence comes from Maxillicosta whitleyi, assembly GCA_029822895.1. NCBI lineage: Eukaryota > Metazoa > Chordata > Actinopteri > Perciformes > Neosebastidae > Maxillicosta > Maxillicosta whitleyi. Next base: position 11,402,883 of record JAPSES010000120.1, on the reverse strand, counting down.
TTTGTTGATGTTTTTCTCATGCTTTTAAAGGATAGTTTGTAGATGTAAACATTTTAACACTACAATTTAATTTTTATGTTAGTATTTCAATGATCTGAACCACTTCAGGTCATATTGGGCTGGATGTGGCCCCTGAATCAACATGAGTTTGACCCCCCTGCTCTAAATGAATAGGTTCAAACAGACTAATGAATTTGGTGCATGGCCATAGAGCAGTTCCCTTTCTCATTCCCACTGTTTTCAATCACATTTTTGGTGTTAACCATAAAAATACAGGCAACTTTTACTACTGTGTGCAAGTTGAGGACGTCCAATGTATTAATGGCTTCGTATGTCAGAAACCAGAGTAGCTCAAACAATACTATGCTACTGACACTGGGCATCATACATATGTTGACTGAGTCACTATCTGGAACCTTTTTAGTATGTATTAACATTATTAAAAAATAACTCAAATGATCATTACAGTGTTTAGAATAAGAGTCATGCCAAGACAGCAGTGTATTCATAGCAGAAACAGTTTTTTTTTTTAAAAATGGTATGTGGATGAACTATGATGTCACCTTCTGGCTTCTGAACTGCTGTTTTAAAGCCAGGGGCAATTTGGTCATCACCATGTTAACTTTTTGTACTGGTAAGTGGCCATATACGGGCAAACTGCATTGAAGTACAGGAGTTCAGTGATGAACTAAACTGACACTACAGGTATGTGATCATTAGAGGGCAGAGTGATTCACTTTTCCATTTTCCCATGGTCTTGAAAAATGTTGTTTGATTGTCAAAATAACAGGCTATGAGTGTTTGTGTGAAGTAGGACAATAGATCATACCATATAGGTGTGTGTAAACAATGAGCTTCATACTTCATTCAGTAAGTGATACAGTCTTTGGATACATAGCATTAGTTTGATGATGGTTTTGGTAGCTGTGTGTTCTGATATTCAACTGTGCCAAACTACCCTGCTGTAGTTTGGAATATTAATACAACATACCGTGTAAAAATGTATCAAATTTGTTTGAAAATCCACTGTTTGGTAAAGCTTCACAAAAAAATAAACAGCACTTAATGGAACCCTAACCATACAAGGCTTTTTATTGTGAAACAGCTTCAAAACAACATTCTTCTTGAAGTCAATGGGTCTAAATATGTGGCACGTTTACATGAGAGAATGAAATGATGAAAATTCTTACACTCTGCATCTCATATGTGTCAAAGAAAATCATACCTTTTATTTATTTATTTATTTATTATTTCATCAGGGAATCTGTTAAAACACCAGCAGACTTGCAGGTGTGTGTTTGTATTCATGTGTCCTGATGACTCTTACAGTAATAACAGACTTTTATACTTTAATGAAAATCTAATGACCAGTAAATTCAATATAGGGAAATTCTAGATTTTTGTAAAATACCCAGGATAATATTATAATAAATGATGATAAATAACATAAGGACAGTTAAATAAAGAGAAAAAAATAATTTGGGAACTGCTACAAAAATAGCTGTGCATCTTTATGGGAAATTTGTAATTATGAACATCTTACTAGAACATGTTGTCATTATTTGATCACCAAATAACCCTTCTACCGCATAATCTGTCATCCTTTAAATATGTTTGCCTTTTTAAGCACATATTTGCACAGAATATAGTGTAATAGTATAAATCTTGATCATACTAATTAATAAATGTTAATGCCTTAAACTGATAGTGACAGATTTCTTAATTTGTCTAAACATATTTATTACAATAGCTGTTATTTAGAAAAAAATATGGCAGTTCGCGAATACAAGCGGCCGAAATGAGCTTTCTCTGCAGGGTGTCTGGGCTCTCCCTTAGAGATAGGGTGAGAAGCTCAGTCATCTGGGAGGGGCTCAGAGTAGAACCGCTGCTCCTTCGCATTGAGAGGAGCCAGATGAGGTGGCTCGGGCATCTGGTCAGGATGCCTCCTGGATGCTTCCCTGGTGAGGTGTTCAGGGCACGTCCCACTAGCAGGAGGCCCTGGGGAAGACCCAGGACACACTGGACTATGTCTCTTGGTTGGCCTGGGAACGCCTCGGGATCCTGCTGGATGAGCTGGAAGAAGTGGGATGGATGGATGGATGGATATCAGTTCATCCATGGCCATGTAGTAGACTATATCTACTACATGACAGATAGAGTACACTTCAGGATATAAACTAGGAAGAAGTACTGATTTATTTAGAACATGGTCAATAAGGACCATATTCTAAATACTAGATCATGATGGTCTTACAATAAGAATAATATTAATAATCATATCTTCTTATTCTTATTATTCATGAAATGACCAACTGCATTGAGTTTGGACACAGTTTTTATAGCTCTCAATGTGTTCCTCTTAAGTCATCCAGGACTATTTATAGGCAGTCATTTGTTGCTTTTTTTTTGTTGATAGACACAGTTGTCTCTTGTCACCAGTGCCTTGATTATACTGGGACCACCTGCTGACTTCTTGTTGTACACAGGCATGTTTTAGTGGAGCTTAGTCCACTCTACGAAGAGACAGGAATGGGACATTAACTTTTGTTTTGTTGTCTTCTGAGGCCTGTAATTAGCCTATCCTCTCTTAGTCACAGCATGATTTATAATGGGACTGAAATTCAACCCCCCAGAGATCATGTGTTATCTTTCACATACGTATGTGACAGCAGGATAACGTCATGAGCTTTATCCTAAGGAGACGAATGTAACACTTTAATTGGGATTCTCAGACACTGCAGAGCACCTGTCTGTCCATGTCAGTTATTTCATCTTCTAAAACCTGTGTTAGTCATTTTCCACTGCTCTAACTCAAGACTTGGGAACATAAATACTTGATGTCGGTCCTTAAATGTTGCCATCGGGGCTAAGATGTAAACCGTGATAGCAATTACTGTTTAATCCACCCTGCGCTTAAAGCAGACGCCTCCAGTATCAAGAATGTTTTAATTACATTCCAAAGTGGAGACAAGGCTGGCACAGTAAAACTCATCTTGCACGTCATTGTTCTTATTTAAGTTCTTTTGTGACTCTTATTTTGTCATATCCACTTAGAAAATTAAATATTGGGAAACGATAAATGTTTGATTTTGACTTCCTGCTTTTATAACTATAACTTCATATAACTTCTAGCTCCCAGTTAAATATAACACATTTACACAAAGTAATGTTTTTATTTGAACTAAGTGTTCATTAATATGCATTGTCCTCATCAAACAAACAAACAAACAAATATAATGAGGCATTGTATACATGATGTACATTAATATGCAAAGTGTTTACTGACATTCAATATGAACTTGAAGTTTTCTGTTTTAAACATGATTAGAGTGTGTTATATACTGTACCTCATTTTTGCATTCAATGTTAGTAGTCGTTGTAATTTTTCATCATATATACAGTATTTTGTTTCTTCTGATCATTTTCCTTGGATATCAGTGCTATGATAACTGTACGACAGTTTTAGAATGTAATTAGTGATTAGTATCAAAATGAGATTTTTTTTGTTAGTTTTCATCATGTTATTGTGCTTATTGTTTGTTAGGGATATTCTGCTTCTTTACTTCTGAAATGTTTGCTGCTCTTTGATAAATATTTGTCATGTTCTGGCCATGATGAAGACAATCTAATAATAGCAATAGTAATTTCACATTTATCATGAAAAAATATCTATAATGGTTGATGTAAATAAAAATCGCCATGATAATATTTTTGGCCATGTACATTTTTTCTTTATTTGTTTTTTGCAAACATAAAATTAATGTGTTCGATTTTCACGACACAGAACTACTGGCATAAAATGTGGCAGCTGTCCTAACTGGCTCAGATATTCTTTAGAGACTGCCATTTGCTTTGTTAATGGAAGTTCTTCTGCAGCACATGCTTTGCCACAGTGGCTTTTAAAACACTCATGATGGATTATCAAGTTCCTCAAATGGCATACAACATAGATTAGTCTGTTCCCCAAAGTAATGTTGTAAGGTGTGTTCTCTTTTACATATAGACTTGTATCGCTCTTTATCCTGTTTGTGCTCGTGGATCAGTAGGCCTCAACAACTATGGATGTTTGGGATGATTCTATGTGTTGTGGGACTGAAAAGCACAAGTGTGTGTGTGCATCTGTTATGTATCTGAAATAGTCTCTCATCTTGTCCTTACAAAGGAATGAGGAGCTCTGCAGGGTCGGGGTACGGCACAAGAGGTCTATAGGGGATAAATGGGTGTGTGTGGTTCACAAGACCTGGTGAAGGAGAAAATAGACTATTCCATCTGTCTCAAAATCCGCCCTCCTGTTGACCCACAACCAACAGTCACATGGCAAAGACAAATGCTTTAAAAGCCCCAACAGCACAGCCACCCTCTTTGTACAAGACAACAGCTTGGATTGGTGTGTGCTTTCTTGTCCCTGAAAAGCCTTCAAGGTTCCATCATGTCAGATTCTGAGGAAATTGTGGATGAATATGAGCAGGAGGAAGAGTATGAGGAAGAAGAAGAAGTTGAAGAGGTAGAGAAGAAGGATGATGAGGCAGACAAAAAAGAGGAACCTGCAGAGGAGACTGAGCATGGGGAAGAGTCCAAACCAAGGCACAAGACCACTTATGTGCCAAACATTGCTCCTCCAAAGCTCCCTGATGGGGAAAAGGTGGACTTCGATGACCTTCACCGCAAGAGAGTGGAAAAGGACTTCAATGACCTCCAGACCCTTATTGAGTTGCATTTCTCCAACCGCCAGAAGGAGGAGGAAGAGCTGGTTGCGCTGCGTAACCGCATTGAGCGCCGACGCGCGGACCGTGCGGAACAGCAACGCGTTCGCACTGAGGAAGAGCGGGAGCGTCAGGCGCGTCTGGCGGAGGAGAGGGCACGGAGAGAGGAGGAGGCGGCCAAACTACGAGCGGAGGAGGAGGCCAAGAAGAAGAAAATATTCACAAACAAGTCTTTTGGTGGCTACCTGCAGAAAGTGGACCAGAAGAAGGGCAAGAAACTGACGGCACGAGAAGAGAAAAAGAAGGCTCTGTTGGAGCGCCGCAAACCGCTCAACATCGACCATTTGAACCAGGAGAAGCTGGCGGAGAAGGCGCAGGATCTGTGGCAGTGGCTCTACCAGCTGCATGCCGAGAAGTTTGAGCTGGCTGAGAGGCTCAAGAGGCAGAAGTATGACATCTACGTCCTGCGTAATCGAGTCAATGATCACCAGAGGGGCTCGAAAGCATCCAAGACCTCCCGTGGGGCAAAGGGCAAGTCTGGTTCCTGGAAGTAAGAGGCAGTCCGTGCACCTGGACAAACAAGATATTTCTGAACTATTTGGCCACTACTTGTGATCGATAAGGTTTCGCAGGGACTGTAATGTGAAGCAGGGATCCTTTTCTTAGGAGTGATGGACTGAAACAAATTGAATAAGGTTAAAGAGAAGATGGGATACTGAAGTATGGGATCTTATTTGTAGCCCCCCCCCCCCCCAAAAAAAGGTTATTGATTAATTCTTTTTGTCACCACCCAAATGTGCCTTTTGATTCTGTTTTATTCTCACATATATGATAAAGTGTATTCTCAAAGTTACTCCGTTTTGTTGTTGTGCTCTTTTTACACTATGAAGTTAGTGAAAAAATGTAAAAAATAAATAAATAAATAAAATAAAATAAAAAATACTTCGTCATTTCCAATAAACCTCAACCTTCATTGTAATCCTTTAATAAGCTGGCATTATTTCACGTTTTGCTGTGATCCATTTTATTGCAGAGTGATGCTTCCCTGCCACTTTAAAACAAAGAGATCTTTCCAACAAGTAAAAACACATTATTTTGTTGTAATCCATAAATTGTTAAAGTGCTTTTGGAAGCGTGGGTGGGGTTGAGGCTGAAGGTTAAACAGGTGCTACACAGCTGAGAGTGTAAATAACTAATTTAGTCTCAAACTCAGTTGAAGATGTTTTTAGCAAAAAGACACAGCTGTGTGCAGAAAGGTCAAACTCACCATTTTAATGATGAGTTGGTGTAGTTGATCTAAAGACATGGGTATTTGGTGTCTGCAAATGCTCCTGAGTTTGTAAAGGTGTGGTTCTTCAAATCAGGAAGTGGCTAAATGTTGCTGTTTTTAACTTAAATATGTGTTAGAAGTGTTTGGAGGATAGCCATGAGACTGTAACTGAGTGACATGAAATAAATTATAAAGTTCTATATTTAGCCTACATATTTTTCTAGAATATTACATCAAACTCAGAGATCCAGTTGCCTCTGGCCTGACAAAACAATACAAAACACACCCCTTATAGTTCTGAAAACCTTTTGATTTACTACATCACACTCTAGTAATATATCTTTTCTGGAACAAACATGCATGCAGATTTAATTAGCTACATTAAAACTAGAAAAATAATTGTGAATATTTTTGCAGTTAGTTGCAGATACTCACAGCATCTCTATAAATAAACTACAGGTGTAAACAGATAAATAAATAATATGTATGGATGGTGGTGTATTGTTGTAATGACCATTAAACGCATCATTTGCAGTTCTAAAATGTCCAGCTGCTTTAGGAAACAAATGACTGAAATCCTCTTCTTCGTCACTAGGTGGCATTGTTGCACTGATTAGAATCATGTGGATTAGGAGCCAGCTTTCAGTTCAGACTAATATTGCTGAAAAAGACACAATGTGCACATTAAACCTTACTTTTAAGAAAACAGTAACAAAACTCTTCAAACATACACAATATTTGGATATATTACTTATCTTTAAAGGTAGCCTATTTTTAAAGTAATTATCTTTAATTACCACCTAGATTAGACAAATCTTTGTTTATGCAGGACCAATAAAACTCTTGCTTTCCAGATTTTTTATGCATGTCTAGTGAACATTATCATTATGAACTGTCACGTGTGATATTATGGTATATAATATGGAAAGCCAGACCATGTCACAGAGAAATTTCTCTCCCCTGCGACGTTATGATAACCACTCAGACACAGGCTGTCAATGTTTTACTACTATTTTGTTCCCATGGCCATGACAAGTCATTAAACCCTTCCAAACACAGCTGTATGCCAATTGGTTTCCATAGAGACCGGGAGAGGTCGTCTATGCAATCAGGTCTTTATACTCCCCTCCCCCTCAAAGGATTCACACACTTACAGACACACACATGCTGTCACTTTAGCTTAAATGTGTGGGTCTGTATTGATGATACTATAAAAAAAAAAAAAAGTGTGTGTGCATCACCACGGCATCCAAACACATCAACTGTCTGCACATCCAGCACTACAGAACAACATGTTCCTGCACAGCAGCTGGTGAAAGAACAGGTTGCTGCTTGATTCTGAGGTTTTAGAGACACTTACTGTTCTTCATGAACACTTCACGAAATATGTCAATTTCTATAAGAGCCATTCCTAATCTGTATGTGTGTGTATGTGCGTGTGTGTGCACAGCAGCTGAAGGCTCATCAGGGGTGTCGACTATTCATTAGTAACCAGCAGAGACTAGAGGATAATGTGAGCACGGCATGACTGACAGCTCCTGGCCAACAGTTTCAACTCTAACCATTTTCATATTATCTACTTCAGGTGTCCATACGATATTTACATTCTAGGCTGAGTGGTGCTGATTCAAAGATAAGTTCAGTCAGTTCTTTTTTTTTTTTTTTTTTTCATTTACAAGTTCCCAGTGGTTGTTATCTCATGCCCTCAAGACATCTATTAAACCTTAAATCACCACTGAAATGTATTAAGAGTGTGACACATGTTAAGGTAATCTAAATTATGAATAGATTGTAAATATTTGTCAGTATGGTTGCAATGGCATAAGTCATGTAAAAAAAAAAAAAATAACGTGGTAAATTAAAAATAAGGTATGTTTCTGGAAATTATATGAGCAAAGAGCCATAAGTCACAAGACAGTAAACAGCACATAGAGGTATTTCTTGACCTCACATATAATGTAATTTGCAAAATAAGTGAAACACAGTGAAAACACAAGGGCATACAATATTGGCACTATTTGACTTTAATGTTTTTAGATATTAACCCATGAAGACCCAAAAATATCCACTGGTGACCAAAATCACCTACTGGTATAAAAAGTTAAATACCTGTTGATCCAGTAATCATATCAATATGTGTAAATAGTCAGTGTAAAATACAGTTCTTGATCTTTTCATGGTCATCAGATATGACCCATTTGTATGTTCTACAACATTGATTCTCCAGTAAAATCCATGGCGTTGGATCAGTGATGGAGGATGAACACACTGGGTTTATGTTCAGTTAATGATAGATTTTTTTTAAAAAATCACTTTTTCCTCCATTTTCTCTGTTTTTGATATAAAAACCCTCAACTTTAAAATCATGATCAGTCAATTATATATATACACGAATATACCTGATTTTCACTTAAGAATGCAAAAATACTGAGCATGATATTAGAATAAATGGTGATAAATCACTTAAGAAAAGTCAGAACTAGAGAAAAACTACCACAAAAATAGCACTGGACCTCCATGGGTTAATACAGTTACTGCTGCTCATTATTTTTGCTTTACATTATATTTGAAGTAACCTACAATTGCTACAAAGAATAGCTGACAGTCAGGTCCATGAAGGTTTTTTCATCTGTGTTTTCGTCTCTTGGTCAATGGACACAAAATTCTGAATATAAGTGTGAATAGTAAATAGAAATATCCATGATGTGGGAGACCAAACAGAATGTGAACTTCAGCTGGTGCAGCAGAAAAACCAGTCATATTAAAATGTACCAGTGCAGAAACAAAACAATAGAAATCACAGCATTGAATCTTTGGAGTCTAAATTTCCCATAATGTCTGTGTCTCAGTGGTATATATTTAACTCCATTCTATCAAGTATAATTGCTGCCAGGTGCTCATGCAACGCAGTTACTCGTAGTTCCAATTAATTATTTATAACTGTCTTTAATGAAAATTGCATTTGTTTATGCTTGTTGTTAAGCACCATTCCAGTTGAAAACATGCTTTCACACTGCGTTGTAGAACTCTCCAGTGGACTGCTGTGTTTTCCATTTTATAAAATCTTTTAATGTTTTGGTGCACAGAACTCTCTGGGCATCCAGTGGAAGCACCGTGTAATGAAAGTGATTAAAAAATAAGATAAAAAATAAGACTGTCTCTGATTTCAGGTCAAAGCTGCTCAGGCTGAATGTTGTTTCAGATTGCATATTTATATCTAATCTTAAAGAAAATTAGATGTAAAAAATGTTTGGCAATCTTAGCACAATTTATAATTAGCTATAGTCCTGCTCTTAGTCACTTAATTTAGCTCAGTGGTTCTGAAACATACAACATATACGAGTACAACATATATTTAACTATAATATATATAAACTAGAAAAGCTCTCAGAGAGCGCAAACCTCCACCAAGCAGCACAGTTCCCCCACATATTGTGACTGACACCCCGCAATATTACTCCCA
>JAPSES010000120.1:11361554-11377333 GCA_029822895.1 Maxillicosta whitleyi | reverse complement strand
CATTTAGGTCGAATTTCACATCTTGGGGTGCTGCGTACATATACTGCTTGTTGTGACCCACCACATTGTAAAAAGAGCTACTCAGAGTGGTTTTTAGCAGAAGGAGCTCTTTAACATTTCAAAACCCAAATGTACTGTACTTTTGTAGTTGTTCCCCTTTACTTTAATTACTTTTTATTGGACATTTTTTGTGACAAAAAATATTTTATTCGATTGAGATGGAATGGAAATACCAAGGTACAATAAAATAAAACCATTTTATGCAGTTTTTATGTCAAAGAGTCTCTTGTGTCTTTACCATAAGAAAACATCAAAACATATATTGTCTCTCACTGAATGCTTTAACACTTCTCCCATTCTGCTGGATATTCAATTTCAATGTTTTCATTTCTTCTACAATCACCAACTATAAGTGTAGGAGTGTAAATGTTAACACAAATAGCAATGCTTATTTGTTCCTGTCTAAACATTTTCCTCTCTGTTCACCTCTGCTGTATCTTTGCTATTTCTGTTTCAGCACTTTCAAATCTTTGCATCCTCAAAGTGTGGAAATCACACAAAAAAGACCTTGACAACTGGCTTTTACATCCCTGCCCCGTTCATTCCCCAAACCATTACCCTCAGTCTGATAATCTGAGGAGATAGAGCTGGACTGAGACAGACTGAGGTCAGTTTTGATTACAACGCAGTGTTTTTCTTTCCTCTTGATTCAGCCTTTTGTCCCAAGTGATGCAGTGATGAGCGGCCTCTTCCCATAGATACGCTATCTGTGTGGCCCAAACCCAGGGTGCAGACAGCCAGATAAGACCCTCACCTGCCCGCTAGGGGTGTGAGCCAAAAGATTGGGTTTTATCTGTGTTTTTGTCTAGCTGTATTGTATTACAAACTTTGTGTATTTCAGGGGGAACAAACAAACAAATGTATTAATAAATAAGAATTCTTTATAGTGGGATAGTATGAGGCTGTATATGCCAAAACATGTGTTTAACCCATAACGACCCTGTGTGAAAAAAATGACCATGTCTAGGCCTTTATCAATCATTCAACCAACCAACCAACCAACCAACCAACCAACCAATCAATCAATCAATCAATCAATCTTTATTTATATAGCACTTTTCATACAATGGATGTAGCACAAAGTGCCGCATGTAGATCAAAAATTAAAAAATTAAAAACACCACACACACGTACAGACACTCACTGCACACATACATGCAAGCACACACACACACGCACACAGTAATGGACATGCACAAACATATTTAAAAGGACTGAAAAGGACTGACTGAGCACAAGAGGACCAGGAGGTGAAAGAAGAGGAGCTTTCAAGGAGCCATCCACACTACGGGGGCAGACACTGACCCTGGGAACCTGGCACCACCGACAGAAGGCCGCATCCTGACCAGTGAGAGAGGGCTGCAACTGCCACCACAGCACGGCAGCAGGTACCCCCACCCACCTGGGAGGAGCAGACATCAGTGTAGGAAGGTGCTGCGGCCGCCGGAGTCCGCAGCCGTCCCCCCGTGCAAAGGTGCCCCCCTGATGAAACACTGGAGAATATTAAAAGATAAATAAAATAGGTAAGCCTTTATGGGTTAATACTTACTATGGCCGTTGTTTACCTTCACCTGACGGGCACAACATATAATGGCCATTTTTATGCAAATATCCTACTTGATTTTTGTATGCAATATGTATACACAACACTGACACACTTATGTGTTTGGAAACAGTGGCTTATTAACATCCAGCAGCCACAGAGCAACATTATCTTGACATTTATGGCCATCTGCAAAATGGGAATCTGCTTACCCTTCAGTTGCCAAATGATTTTCAGTATTAGATTCATGCTTGTCCTGTCTTCCCTGTGATCGGGAAAAGTGTAGTTTTTTTTTTTTTTTGGTCTGTTTTGTTTTATACTTTGTTCAGCTCTGCAGGACATGACGGTATTCTAATGTATTACATTTTAGTGGTATGTAGTGTTAAAGTGGACCACAGTTAATATTATGTCAACTAAAAACCCAGAGCAGACAAAATGACACAAAGGAAGGCTTTTGACACTTTGCAGCTGCTGTGTGTGTGTGTGTGTGTGTGATAAAATTGCAATAAATGTTTTCATTTTGTCTTTTCTACTCACAAAATGCCTCAGAGTTTGCACTTCATTCATTTTCTGTACCTGCTTTATCCTCATAGGGTTCCGGGGGTTGGTGGAGTCTATCCGAGTTACTTATGAGCAAAGGCAGGGTCCTGGACATGTCTACAGTTCATCACAGGGTTGACACAGAGACAAACAACCAATTAACCTATCAGTGCATGTCTCTGGATGGTGGGAGGAAGCCGGAGTAGAGAACCCATGCAGACATAGGGAGAGCATGCAAACTCCACACAGAAAGGTCCCACTCAGACTTGCTTAATTTTATATTGTAATTATTTTTAATGTTTTCCCCCTGATTTCTGAAATACTTGTCATATTCTGACCAAAAATGAACATTTTAAACCTCATGTAACCAACCAGGGAGAAAAATCTGCATTTAAAGTTAAAAGAAACATTGATTTGATAGTTATTATGAGAATTATCGACAAAAACTGACTTTTTCAAGACAACATTTACATGGAACGTTTGCCAATATTTATGTCCATATGGTATATGTGACATTCTCAGGTATATTTTTAAGATGCTTTTGTAAAATTTGAATATAATGGACATGTTATTCATTCATCACTAGTTCCAGATACAAACATGTGTGTGATTTTTGCAATTACTAAGACTAGCAGCACAAAACAATTCATTCATTATGTCTCATAAATCAGAAAACACACAAAACAGAATAACATGAACAACTTTAAAGTGTTATTGCTGAAATTAACAGTGTCCCTGTCTCTGTCTTGTTGGCACTGAAAAACACACAGCAGGCAGAAGTGGTGACTTTCCATGTAGTTTTTTATTTTATTTTTTATAATAGTCAATGTTCTTTTCATAGCAATAATGATAAATTAAAGCTAAGTGCTATTTGAATGTTGCATCTGTTGGTACAGAGTTAACAGAGACATTATTGGTAGTAGTCAAGTTTTGTAAATATACAATGAACAGTTCCTTGTGCTTCTGGCTGCTATTTTATTGTGCTTGTTCTTTGGTGGTAGTCTTTTTTTCTGGTAAAGTAATAATAAAAAAATAATAAAAATAATAAGAATGGTAATAACCATCCTCATCATCATGATCATCATCATAAAAAGCTCTCTTTGTCTTCCTATTCTTCTGTGTTTCACAGAGTTGTGCACTCATGCTAACCGTGAACACATTCGTGTAAGCAGCAACTGATCACGCTGTGAGCGCCTCACTGGGATGTTCGGAACAATTACCTCTGCTTCACTGCCACTGAGGACCCCTCAGGTGAAGTCATTATCTTAACTAGAGGCTGCTCACTACAGTCACAATTAATTCACATTAACAGCAGAGCTTTGACCATCAGGGCTATCTGAATGCATGGCTCCAATTATACTCATTACTGGACAGGTTGAGGTCTTCGAAGCTGGAATTTGTTATTCCTGTTGCAGAGTGGGTGAGGAAAAATTCGGGTTTGGAAGGTCACTGTAAAAAGGTATGGTAACTGTAAAGTTTTAATGGTGAACATCATCTTACATGATTATTGCATGTGAGACAGTGAATAAATGAAGTATCACACATTTCTGCTACCTGAGGACACTGAACCCAGGAGTGCATATTAAAGTAGATCAGCTCGTGCAAACACAAGAAGAATAATTTTCCTTCTTTTTTTTTTTATTTTCCGAAGCATCATATTACAGTAAAAAAAAAAAAATTTTTTTTGGCAGTGTTTTGTATAATACTCTGTTTTCATGTCTGCATTCTGTCACCTTACCTAGAGCCAAGCTCAGTCCACATCAGTAAATGGAACAGCTGTGTCCAATGTAGGCCAAATTCAGGGCACATTTTTATCCTTGGCCATGTTGTAAGTCCTTTCATATCTTGAGGTAAGCTACACTGGTAAGTCTTTGGTAATGATACACTTCTGTGGTTGGTTCTAAATCTGAGGATTTTGGAAAATTTGGTATGCATTTGAACTGACAGAGCCAATAACCCAGTAAATAATCTATAGTTAGTAAAAGTGAGCTCTTGAAGTGTTCTCTTGAGCTTAAGAACTATCAATATCTTGATTACCACCACTTGAAACCACATCTGTAATTATTTTACAAGACACTTGGACTTTGTATTCTTTTTTTCATACCATTTTGTATGTTATACTCCTAAAATACTGGAAACAGATTCATCATTTTAATTAATTTAAATTTTGATGAATGTTATTTTCATCAAGAAATAATTCCCCTCAGTGGTTTTTTAAGATAAAGCCCTCTTCACATTGTTTCCTTTTTTAAAGAACCAACACTAGACCTTGGACAGCAGTTATAAAATTCTAAATGTATTTTAAACTACAGAACCACATGAGGAAATTAAATATTTAATGCATTTTTGATCAGAAATCAGTGCCTTTCTAATGTTTTAAACAGATGTAAAGGACATAATATCATAATAAATATAAATTACATGGCTTCTACAATTCACATTCAGGATTTAGTGATCTCTGTTCCCATGACAACATCAACCTTTGGATATGTGTCTAATGAACTTGGTGTGAAACACTACTAGCCGGTCAGTTTAGTAAATGTCATAATATATGTACAGAAGAGTTCAAGATATATTAAGTCCAAAAGTCTGACTAAATACTTAATATTTAGTCTTTTTTCCCTGAAATTGTTACTTATTTCAGTGTAATTATTGTATTGTACATACAATATGTCATTATAGCCTTGCAAAAACAAAAAAAAACAAAAAATAACTATCACAAATCAAACTAAACATTTGCACAGTACTGTACATTAGAAAAAAACTGATCAGTTCAGTCTTATCTGTGTTTTAAATTCATAGTACTTTCAGTCTGAGATAGCAGCCCTGACCTTGGGACATACAGTATTGATGTGATGAGACGGGATGTGATGATGTTAATCAGTCTGCATTGATTTCTCTGCGATCAAAATGCATTGCATTAGGATTTTATCAACTAGATTTTGCTGAAGTTTGCAGTGGTTTTTCAAATCTCTTTCACTTAATCCAGATGCTGAAATGAAGAATCCCATGACATTTCCTGCATTCAGCTGATGCACAAGAAACACAAAGACTTAACCCAGACCCAGCATTTTTGATGCATTGCAATTCATCATTTTTCATCAGAATGAAGCAAATTCATTTAAAGTTCTGAATGTCAAGAAAATGAAATTTATGTTTTTTGGAAGTTATCATGAAATTAATCATCTTAAATTAAAAAACTGTAATAGTGAGATCAAATGAATAGTTATGACAAAATTCTTTAAGGGTTGTGATTTACCATAAACTAATGTGGAGACAACATATTAATAATTATATCAGAGGTAAAGTTTCTAAATCTATAGAAATCCTTTATAAAACTAGGAAGTTTTCCATTTGAACCCTTTAAACCCTAAGCCTAAAATGGTCAGCTCAGACCTTTTTTTTTCTCCTCATTTTGAGTATAAAGAGTTTGGAAAATAGCCTATGCTGTGAGTGAGTCAGTTTGCCCATTGTTCCAGAACAATTTTCCCCCCGATCTTTCAAAATCTAGCAATCATTTATACTTAACTCTACATTATATTACTGCTAAAATGGCTTCTCCTTCTGCTCCTAGTACAGGTGTGGGTGAAATGACCATAATGACCCAATAAAAGCTGTAAAGAGCAACATCTTTGGTTTCAGAAACAGTTTTTCCAATTGCAAATTCCAAACAGAGAAAAAGTTACAGCCATCCACACTGCATATGCACAGGGTGTCAGTAATGATACATCAGGTTTTAAAGGGATAAAGCACTCCATGTGATTTACTGTTTAATTTTTCAACCTTACCTTCTTACTGTGTGGAACTATGGGGATCCACCCTCAGAACAATAACTAATCCAATAATTGTACTGCAGAAATGAGTCATACGAATCATCCATATAGCTGATCATTACGCACACACTCCACTGTTTTTAAGCTCCCATATTATGAAATTTGACGACTTGTTTTGTTACAAAACTGCAAGTCATGTTCTGAGCCAAACAAAGGTCAGTCCCAGACTGCGTTTGAAGGTTCTATTCTACATGAGAAAGCAAGTATGATTTCAGAGGTGTCTGTATGTTTGCACCTTGTATTTGCAAGTGCTATATGCTATGTTTATGTCCTCTATTGTAAGTCGCTTCGGATTAAAAGCGTCTGCTAAATGTAATGTTTACTGTGTAAAATGCCGTTAAATATATAGAAATGTGATATGTTTCTGTTATTGGGGTTAAATTGTGGAATGACTTAAGTACACATTTAAAGATGAGGGTTTCAAAACATTGGTCTGAAAAGATATTTTCAAGGGATACAAATCAAGTTTTATTTATATAACGCCAAATCATAACAAACGTTTTCTCATGATACTTAACATTCAGAGCTAGTCAAAACCAGAGTCTCAAGCCAATTTACAAGAACCAAACAGAATCCTTCAGGAGCAAACACCGGGATGAATGATTTTTGATGTTTTGACTGGTAAAATAAAACAGATTTTTAATTGAATATAAGTGAAGTGTATGTACTGAACTTCTGCCTAAGCCTATTCAGCCTTTAGAATTCACATTGGAAGATGAGGTGATTCAGAGAAAAAAGAATTCAGTCAGATGACTGGATAAACCTAAACCAACCAACCAAAGTGGTCTAGTTTCTTCATCTCCTCATGTCATACATTTGAACTAGCATATGGAAAGATGTTTCAAAGTCATAACTGTTGATTTCTACTCAACAAGTGTCCTTTGGATTTAATGTATTCTCTTTAGGATTGATTAGCTTGTCAATAACATCATGGCTATGGCTGTGCTCCTACCAGGGGATAAAGGGGATAAGCATGAAACATGCCACTGTATAATTCATACAATTTGATTTTTCTTCAGTACGGTAATTGGGCTATAATTAAAGCCTCTTCTTCCAAATGTCGACCGCGGTGCAAATAAGACCACTTTGTATGCATGGTGACACCACTACTATTTGTTTGTTCATTTCTTTATTATATGTTTTCATCTGTTGTCATTTGCCACTTGATGGGGGAAGCTACACATGTCACTAAATGATCTCCAGGATTTCTCCATTTCAGACATTCACAATCCACAGGTCTCAGTCTTTGATTGAGCTGTTGTCATGGTTACCTGGACATTCAATACAAGCTGGGCTGGATCAGAGAGACTCTCTGTACATTTCACAAAGCTATAATTAAACATCATTTTGAGCAAACCACTGTGTTAATCTGTCTTGGTGACAGGTGGTATGCTTCTGGATATCACAGCAATGTGAAGGATGTACAATAGTCAACTCCAAGACCACTTTCTGTCAATTCTGTATGTGATTGGCATGCATGCTTGGAGTTGTTCAGTTTTGTTAAGCATCGTTACACTGAGCAGGTGAACTTTGGAGAAACACCAATGCAAACATGGCAAGAGATGAATTACTTGTTCAGTTGTGAGGATGGAACAAGACATTTCCTCAATGATACTGTAGTCTCCTACCCCAGAGGAGCCCAGATGAGACAGGAACAGATAATCCCTGATAAAGTCACAAGGCACTGTCGACTTTATTAGAATCCTGAGGTATATTTAACTGTGCAGACACCCAAACAAAGAGGAGGGAATGTGGTATCGAGCCGCACACAGATCATTGTCTATCTACACTGATAAAACCTAACAAGCACAGGATGACCTATTTTCAACCTCCCACGCATGATTATACCAAGACTGTAAATGTAAATAAAAATGAAAATGTGTTTTTCATAGGTTTTTTTTTCTTCCTGTTTTCCCAAGGTCACTAAAAAAGAAACTGAGTTAAAGTCAACTTGGTGCTTATTAATAAAGACATGGCTAAGGCACACCAGGGCTGTTACATAAGAGTGAATAGGTGGGGGGTTATGTAATCCCTGTTGAGCAAAGTGCATTGCCAGGAGTGATGGGCAGATTTGATGAGATAATAGTGTTTTCGCACAGAAAGCAAACATCCATCAACTCCAACTTTCTCCCAGTTGACAACCTTAATTTGTCCCCGCTTATATATATGAACGAGGACATTTACATTTTCATTTTACATTATGTTTAAAAGGGTTTAAAAATGTTAATTAACAAATTATTGATTATAATTGAAAAATAGAGCTCAATTAGTCCAGAAAAACAATTTGTTTTGATTACCTTCGCTGGTGGACCATATAAGATGAGTGATCCAGATGCATTTGAATCTAGGGACCTGTGCGTAGACCACAGCTGATGCCTGCCTCTGACTTACATTGGTACAACTTCCATGGGCCCATCATGGAATTTCAGTGACTCAGTGTCATACCACTATAGATTTTGATGTAGGGGTCTGTGGTCATTACACATCATTACATGGAATTCTGTAAGAACAGGTTGATGGAAGTGATGACAGAGAAGTTGAGGTGCTTGCCATTTTGGTAGGTTGTGGAAATGAAGTATTCGAAAATCATAAAAGATACAGCGAAGGCTTTTCACCCCAAAGTACCAGCCGTTAGTTAAGCGCAACACCAGAACAGAGAAATCACAGTCTTTGCCTTGATTCAGCTATTTTCTGCCACCTAGGGTAAGGGAGTTACACTGTACCTTTAAATTCTCTTTCTTGATTACTCAGCATAAAATGAGGTGGGCCATGTTCAAGATCGAAACTGTATTGTCAAATTTTTTTTTGAACCTCTCAATCATCTTAACCAATTAATAGTCTTAACTATGTTCATTGACTAAAGACTTTAGCTACAGTGGATGTTTAACACAGCAGTATATCATATTCCAGTTAAAGGTCTGTATTAAAGATTAACTCACCTTATTGTCACCGTAGGGAAACTCAGTCTCTGCATTCCACCCATCACTGTACATAGGCTACAGTACCTAGCATTAGCATCAGTACACAGCCCTAACACTTAGAGCAGTGAACTGCCACTGAAGGTGCTCAGGGACCAAGTCCAGATCTTCATTAGTACTGTGGTCAGTGGCACTGACAGGACAATTAACCCATACATACGTCTTTCCCATACAATGGTGTCACTAGAAGCACCACGGTGTACATTAGAAATGCCCCAGAACCATTATGGCACTCCACCTCTATAGATTGATGTGGCAAGCTGGCATTTTTTTTTTAAAATATAATGTCTTGGTGGAGTCTTTTCAAAAGGTCTGTTAGTAGGATTATTTGATAAATTGGATTTTTCAAAATTAAAAAAAGCTGACCTTTACACAGAGGACAGAATGTCCTCCTCAGCTGCATCAGCTGCTGCCAACCCTACGATGTACAGAGAGATTCCTATCATTACACTCACAATAGGATTTATTTTTAACATAAATTACTTTGTAAGAAAAATAGATAATTGACGCAGTTACATGATTTACATTGAACTCAGAGAAAAACCTTTTCATATTCATGACTTTCAGTTATATTCTAGACATTAAAATTACAGTGAAATGTGTCAGTTATGTTAAATATTATTGATATTGTCATGTCTGTTCCCTGATGTTCGTGTTTTGTCTTGTCATTTACTGTTTTATTTTGTTAGTCCTCCTCCTATGTGGTGTCTGGCATCTTTACTTCCTGTTTCCTACTTTTCCCACTTGTTTGATTACCTGACTCCTCCCTAATGTGTTGCACCAATGTCTTATTGTCTCCCTGTCCTCCTGTGTATTTAAACCCACTCTGAGTGTTTGTCTTGTTGCCAGTTTATCTCAGCCCTTTTTGTGACCTACCAGCATTGCTTCCTGCCTGTTATGACTTGCTTTTGGACCCTGGATTCCCTGAGGTTTGCCTTCACCCTCCTTGTCGGTACTGTCACATGGCTGGACTGCTTTTCTGCACCTGGACCCCTGTTTATACCTTTGCTCTACCTGTGCCCCTGCTCAGTTAGACTGATTATTTGGATTTGGACCCTCGCTTTACACAATACTTTCAGTTTCTGGCCTCAACCCTGAGTCTGGATTATACCTGTGGACCACAGATTGATATTGTTACTCCCGGTGTTTCTCAATATATTGTACTTTTACATTTAAGACTCTCCCATTGTCTCTGCATTCGGATTCTTACCTTACATTCATACGTGACAGATATGATGTTGTTTTGAATATTCAATAAACCTTTCTATGTTTTTTTTTTAAGGCTGTTTACCTCATATGAAAAATCAGTGTCTCTTCAATTTTATAAATGATTCACTGTTCTGTGACACTTGACATTCACCTCACACACATTTCTCATGCAGTCGGTGTGCTCTGATCTGTTAATATGGCCTCAAATTAATACAGACAGGCGATGACACCACACTACACACAAAAGCTAATAAGTGTGTCCTAGGGTAGCTAGAATGTCAATCCAATTTCAATTTGGGAAATTTAATGTTGAAAATTGCTCAAATTTAGATGAAGGAATCAATTTTAGGATGTTACATATTGCAGGAATAGATTTCTATCAAGTGCATTTTATAATAACCACCACAAAATGAAGTAACTATTACATTGGCAATTATTCCAGTTTTCTCCAATATATAATTATTTAATGAATTATCTCTTTTAAAGTGTGAATGTGAAGAAAAAAACATGAGCCTATTGGTACAAAAACCAGCTGTGAAAAACGACCCTGTAGGAATAAGTGGACATGTGGAGCGAGTGTGTTCAAGGTTACTCATTACTTGTATGAGAGAAATGAGCCCCATACTTTCTTTGCCACAGTTGCAGGTGGAGCTGCAGAGAGCAGTGAAAGATGCTCACCACTGTGAATGTGGGCGAAGACCTGGCAGTTAACCTTTAAATGGCCTAATTAAACCACAGAGCTATTAGGAAACCTGCAATTAAATCAGACCTACACCACGAGGGGAATGAGAGATGTGTTTTTAACAGGTTCACCATAAATCTGACTTTTGTGTTTAACACATAATCTCTTTTAAAACTTAATTGGTGAAGGTTTGGCATTGATTAATTAGAAGGTCATCAGTTGTGAACTACAGGTCTGAGCTACTTCACGTTAATCCATGAATGGACACTATCCATCACTTTTATTAAAACACTTTTAGTTAATCCTTCTACATAATTTCTTCAGAGATTATTTACACTAATATCATGACATTAAAGATGATTCTTAAATGTCAGTTTAAGATGGATCCTTACCTGGTGAGGGAGGTTGAGACATATAGGATAGATATAGTCAGGCTCACCTCGATGCACAATGTACGCTGTGAAACTAATGTCCTCCAGACAGGCTGGACTCAGGACCAGGACAAGAGGCAGAATGTGGGTGTGGGTTGACTAATGCACCACCACCTCTGTGCCTGTACATTGGAGTTTTCCTACATGAATGTGAGAGTTGTTTTCCTGTGGCTTTGGATCACATAACAGGCTTGTGCACCTGTTGACAATTCAAGTATCTGACCTTTCTGGAGTCTGTTATGCTTGAACATCCATGTATGAGCTTATGGGTGTTCATGTGCATGTGGCACCATGACCACATGACCTACCACCCTTAATGATCCAGGGTGGTGGCACACAACAGGCCTGCACAGACCAACATGGAAAACTGGCTGATGGTGTGCATATGTGTACAATGGAAAAGCCACTATTGATAGTGAAATAGGCTTTTTTTTTTTTTTTTTTTTTTTTAAAGGAGAATTACCTAAATCTCCTTATGATGGCTCTGTTCTATGGTTTATGGAGTAAAATAAAATATTTCATTCATTTTATAGGCAGAAACACACACACACACACACAGATGACACCTATAAAATATACCAAGTGTTCTAATAATTTTGGCCACCACTGTAGAATTTATTTGAATTAGTAATGTTGAAGTGACTGTACTAGGATGTAACTGAAACGAGCCGGCGAGTTAAACCCAAAAGCAGACCAAACCAGCAGATACAGAACAATGTGGTTTATTCTCCAGACGGAGATACAATACAAGATTCAAATAACTACAGTCTGAGAGTTCCAAAGTCCAGAATTGAAGTACTGTGTCCGGTGGGGCAGAGGCTGAAACAGGGTCCGAGTCCAGGCAGGGGTCGAGGGCGGAGGCGAGCAGGCAGATGAGGTCACAGGCAAACGGTCGACACCAGGGGCGAATCCAAAAATGTAGTTAGGCAGAAACAAGGTCGAGGCTGACGGCAGTCTAAACTCAGGTCCGGGTCACAAAACAGGTAAATTCACAGGAAACAGATCAGATACAGGTACGCTAAAAAGAACTGAGAGTTACAATCTGGCAAAGAGCAGAAGAAACCATTAGTATATATAGTGGCCACCTGATTAGGACCAGCTGTCCCAACCAGGTGGCCACAATCAGTAATTAGGTCACAGATCAAAGGTAAAACACAGAGACAGAAGGAGGGAAACACACCCTCCACAAAGCATTACATCATTAAATCATGACAGTAACCAAATGAAACAAGCTACTATCCTGAACTGTATTACATAGGCTTTTTCTGAATTTTAATGACATTTAATGTACTTATATGTAGGTAAGTAAGTCACCAAAATATATAAGCTTGGTTTTTACAGACATTTGGAAATTGTGCATATTACAGGTCTGTCTGTCTCTCTCTTTCTCTCTCTGTCTCTCTCTCTCTCTCTCTGTGTGTGTGTGTGTGTGTGGTTTAAACATGTCATCAGCAATACAACATATGGTTTCAGATTGTCATTTTCATTTTTCCACTGCTGCTTCAGGTATAGCACTTCAATCTTAAAATTCTATTTAAACTCTTTTTGAAGAACCAGTCTTCTTCCTATCTTCTCATTTCAAAAATAAATTGAGTTGGCTGGCATCGCTCTCTTTGCTGTTTAAATATAAAAAGAAGAATTCCTAGCGTGTCTTTTAAACCACCAAATGTCACTCACAGACCATAAGTTCAGGCTTCAGCAGCTTCAAGGGTCGTGATTAAAATTAACAGAAAACAGCCCGACTGTCATGTAAGTGTAAGTGTTCAATTACAAACTGACAGAGCCTCACACACCATGCCTCTGCTGTAGAGATGGGCATCCGAGTCAAGCAGAAGTGGAGGCAGCTACAAACATGACCAACCACCAGACGAAAGTGACCACATATGATCACAAATTTACACAGCTCTTCAGAGGCACAAATCATGTTTTTTTTTTTATTTTCTTCTCCACAATCAGTGTGCTTGACATTCACAGAGGACGGGGCCTCTTGCCCAAGTTGTACTGATGCATTCAGATGGCTGATGATGTTTTCACTGTCTCTGAAATAATCAATTACAGCAGCAATTTCATGTTGTTCCAAGTCTGTTATGTTTCAGACAACAGCACAGCACGCAGGAAGTCTCCTGTGTTGATGATGGATGTATGATTGAAACATTTCTCTCTTACAAGATTTATTAATGTCAAGCACTTTACAGACCATGTTAATTAACCATCCTCTGCTGCTGTTGTTAATGTTGTGTTTTTTGTCTACGAGGGATAAATAAATGTATTTGTATACATTAAGCTACAAACTGCACTGTTCTGCCATTTTGCACTAGCATTTGCACTGACTGTTGCCTTTTGCACTGACTGTTAGTAATAGGTTTCATACTGTGAATAAGTTTATACTCAGATAGGTTTTATACTGCGAACAGTTTTTTTTTTTTTTTTAATATGTATTTATAACTTGTTGCACTGTGGAACTAGAGCTGCACCACAATTTCGTTGTATCACACAATGACAATAAAAGCATTCTATTCTATTCTATTCTATTCTATTCTAAACCAGTTGGTTTTCTTTACCTGTTGTGACCCGACAAACTGCCACTGTGCCTGCATCTTATGTTCCTGTGTAAATAACTGTATGAAGCTGAACATTTGGTCCACTCCAACAGAGATACGACCACTTTCACACTGCTGTCTTGGTCGCTGCTCCACTGACATTTACGATGACATTTGACATTTGCAAGCTTTCTCCTTGCTCAAGTCAACAAAAAGAAAGTTTAGAAATAGCGAGAAAAACTTCCCATCAATATTTTTACCCAGAACATACACATACATCTATACTGAAAGCATCACTATATAACAAAATGTTATAGAATTGGGTCTGTGCTTTGTATTACAGTATTAGCAACTGAGTGGATTTTCCAGATGAGTTTCTACTGGCTCTGCAGTCTGACATTTTAATGATGCAAGTTAGTTTTAATGCCCTGCGCTTTAGAAATATTTATCTTACAAGTAAACCCTCACAAATTATCATTGATAAGACTAACATAGCTGGACTAATATTATCTCCAGGGACACCTAAATGCAAATTATCATGCCGGTAACTGTATGATGCTTAAAGGAGGAACCGATACCTGAAAACCACTAAATTATTCTTATTGTAGTTGCAGTTTCTTAGAAATCTGTTTTGTGTCCATTTCTTGAGCTAAAGTCATTGACGCGAGACTTATTTGAACGTTTGAAGTATTTACTGTAGAGAGGATTCACAGAGGCTTTGTGGGAACATCCACCACAAGACTTCTGAGGGACTTGGGCATCAGGGGTCAGAGCCAGCGCAGAGCCATCAAAGCTGCATCAGAGGCAGCTGAAAGAAGCAGCCGGTGGCTCTGGTTGAAGAGGAATGACACCAGTTGGGCTCCCAAGTAGCATGACAGGAGGTATGCAGTCAGCATAGGCCTGACACAGGGAACCGGACGCCCCTGCCGTGCATAGTCCCCTGAGGTGACAATCGCAATAAGGTCAACCTCATGGTCAATTGGGCTTGGGACGCAAGCTCAGGGTTGATCATCCTGCAGCTGGCTGCCACTGGAGAGGGTGTATAGTGTGTAAAGGCTGAAACACCCAATGACCCAGTGGAACACTACTGATGATGCGTACCCATAAATTCATCCCTCCAACAGGTCTACCATCCACCACTAACAGTCCATCAATTGCATGTGCTCGCACAATAACATTCTGTGTTTCTGGAATTCAAAATACAGGAATAACATTACAAAAAAATAAATAAATAAATACAAATCTTTCATCCAGTACAGGAGCTCACGATCAAAGACTGTTGAGCTCTGACCCCCCTACTGGTTGAGGCAGCTTACTGTTTTTTAACAGAATAATCCAATACAGATGTTAGTAATCAAACAATATAAACTTAAGATTAACATTACAATTAGGATCGCAGTTATTCCTTCAAACATTTAAATTAAGCATTGTACTTTATAAAATTAAATTATTTTCAGCTTATTTGAATTATGGCTCTAACACTTATACTATAGCATATGTGTTGCCAAACCTGTTTTGACATAATATACACATTAGGAGAGATCTAAGGTTGATATAATGCCAATAATGTGTACTCACCTAGTGGATGTTGCTCTTGTAAATGGGATCATCAGTATTATGTATCTTTTTTTTGACAAAACCATCAGACTAAAGACAGATTTATGCAAAATGAGGTTAGCTAATTGGTGTTAGCAGTGTCACAACAGGTAAACTGGAGAGTTCACAGTGAGAATTAATGACATTCTTGTGGTACATGAGCTCAGGAGGTAGAGTCCATCAGGGGCGGATCTAGGTAAATTCCAAGGGGGGGGTTGGAGTCTGGGCAGATCATCATGATCCATATAAATGGAATTCCCCATTATAATTATTGCCATAAAATGTATGGCAATAATATAATAATAATAATAATAATAATAACACATGTCCAGTAAAGTGTAGGGGGCCTAGTAGTGACATTTTTCAC
>JAPSES010000120.1:11343276-11361454 GCA_029822895.1 Maxillicosta whitleyi | reverse complement strand
TATTGTTATGGCGAGCCTTATTTATTTCTTCTTTATTCTGTTCTGTACTGCCTATAAGTATATAATAATATCTCTCAGAACATGCTCACACTAACTTGTGGAGTCAAGTCAGGAAGCCTATTAAGTCAAGTGCACCTCTAAATGAACATCAAATATCATGTGAACACCTCTAACTCCACCTACTGGTTGTTCTGCCAGTGTTTTAGTCTTGGCACCACACTCTGCTGTATCTGAGAACAGAGGGACAGAGTGACTTTGATTAGATAAACTAGAGATAATTGTTTCTCTACACATTTTAATAAATTTGACCTCTAATGTCATTTGTGTCATGTCACCAGAACACAGCAGCTAGGCTTCTCACTGGTTTTAACAGACGACACCACATCATCCTGGCTTCACTGCATTGGCTTCCTGTGTGTTTTAGAATTGATTTTAAAATTTTATTGATCAGTTTAAAAGCTCAAATGGGCCTGGCTCCGGGCTACATGACAGATATGATTGTTATAACTATGAGCCAGTATGCAGCCTTAGATCCTCGAGTGGGGGGCTCCTGGCTGTGCCAACATCGAGGCTTAAATCAAAAGGTGCCCGGGCCTTTTCCATCAGGGCCCTCAACTTTGGAAGGAGATAAGGTTCATTGAATCAGTGACATCTTTTGAATCACTTCTTAAAACATATTTTTATAGACTTGCTTTTATGTTATGATGTCACCGCTGAACATTTAACTTATCTTGTTTTAGCTATTTGTTAATGTATGATGTTTTTGTTGTTTGTTTTAGTATCTCTGTTCATATCTTGCTCCCTGCTGTTGTGCCCTTTGTAAACTCAGTTTTTAAAGGTGCTATATAAATAAAGTTATTATTATTATTATTTAATGAGCCTAATAATAATAATAATAATAATAATAATAATAATAGTAATATGCATTTGGTGCGAAAGGATGTGGTTTGCTCAGACCAGATATAATATTGGTCTCATCCCATCCACGGATGTTATGAAACATTTTGTATCCTGTAGTGTAGACAGTCCTGTTGGTGAACTCAATAAACTAATGCAGTGTGGGTTTCACAATTATGTATTGACTAGTGGTGTTTTGTTTTTTTCAAGACCTCGTAATTCTTTGACTTAATAGCTGTTAAGTCACAAAAACAAAAAACAAACAAAAAGAAAAAAGAAAAACTTAGACAGACACTATTTTTTCAGTTTTTAAAAGTGCCGCGATGTATTGAACGCATGCGCTCTGTTAAACATCTAAAATATATTATTTCCGGTCAGTACTTTCAAATCAATTGTCAATTCAGAAAATTTTATTGAATTAATTACTGAATTAATTAAAAATAATGAATTGTCCTGAGAACACAAGTTACACTGTGAGAAAACGCTCAAACAATCAGTAATATTCATTTTGCTTTAACAACTTAAACATTTGTTACTTCTTCTGAAATAAATGTATCATAATCCCAGTTCTACGGTAGACGTTACTAAAAAAAAAAAAAAAAAAACCCTGGTTGCTAATTTTTCTTTAGCTAACTATTACCTAAAAGCTTAAATAAAGTCTGTTTTTATTTGACTTTATGTGAAATAGAGATATATGACTGAACCATTTTATTAATCTTAGTTGTGAGGACTTGTTAGCATGCTTTCGACTGGAGTTACTCTTCAGTTTAAAAGGTTTTTATGTACACAGGATAACTTTTTCCCCACTTACGAATGGACTTCCGGCTTTTGTTTTGGAGGATCAGTGGGACTTCTGGTTTTCCCTCCACACTTTCTTCAGCTTGACCACACTTTACGTAGAGTTTAGTTGAAAACTTCAGTTAACAGAGAAACTCAATGGAAAGGAGGTCTCCAATTATGAAGCTCCGTTGAATAACGTTCAAGTGTTTGGATTAAACCCACTGGAAACTGCAGAACCTCCTCTTTTGACTTCTTCGGGTCGAAAACAGTAAGTTCACCGAAGTTTTTCAATGAATTTATTACTGTTTTCATACACTGTGACCGTCAATTCATCTGAAGGACTCATCTTTGGAGGTTGGAGATCTCTGCTGGTTTAAAAATAATTACAAAAAATGTTGTTGTACTCTGTTTATTTCAGCGAAATGTAAAATGTTAGGGTCAAATTAGCCCCTTCTTCGCATTGTTATGGGTTTTGTTTGCTGGTTATGTAATTACTTTGTTTAGTTTCAACTATGTTGATTATTTCAATCTCTTTTACTTTTCATGTCATGCTTGTGCATTAATAATACTGTCCATAATTGGAAGTGGTTGCTGTACTATTTGCTTTTTCAGGTCTGTGGCAGAATCACTGAACTATAACCTTTAGTGCTTAGATTTCATATCAGCCACCAAACATTCACTAATATGATGTGATTGATATGATTAAACTACACACATAGTAATTTAATTTGGAAGAAAGTTGACATTTGCAATTAATCAGAGCTGATTTATTCATCCCATGTGCATAAACGTTCAGTCCAAGTCACAAATTACAGCTGTGGAGCTCCATTTTCTCCACCAACATGTAGAAATTAAGTCATCCAACACAAAGCCAGCTATTTAATGATGCTTCTGCTCCAACGTCAGCTTCCTCTACTATCAGTCAGACTTGTGCAGCCTTTGTTTGGGTAAACCTCTGTAGTATACTGTTGTTCAGGAAAAACCTCCCCCCTGAGGCTCTGATTGACCTGCTGGCAGCCCTGCACTCTACGTACCTCTCATGATGTCCTGGCTTCCGGGCACAGAACTGAAAGCATAACAAAGGATTTTATTTCCCTCTCTGACAGTAACCATATTTGTAACAATAACGCTGGTCAGCTGCTCGGAAAGTTCATGCTTATGCACACTTGCTTTGCTAATCAGTTCCACTGTTTCAGTTGAAGAAGTCATTTTTTTTTTTTTTTTTTTTTTACTTTACACACACCAGTTGTTAATGAAACTCAAATTCATTAGGTAATCCTTAGGCACCAGTCATATTGTTTTCTCCTGCATGTGGCAGTTGTTTGTTGGTTATGTAAAGAAGAGATAAAGTCCATCAATTGAGCTTTAGGTCTATTAACAGCAGACTTGGCCTGGAGTAAAATCTACTTTGGACAGATTCCCTAGAGAGCTTTACAGTTACTCTGATTCAATTTTATTTTAGCCACGTTTGCACAAAATCAATTGGGACCTTTTTTTTTTTTTTTTTTAAATTTATCTCCAACCTTTTTGTAGGACTGTACATTCCTTGCATTCTTTGTTCAACATTCTCATGTATTTTGAATGAATGGAGGTGTCACTTGTAAGGCACATGATATGTCAGGGTGTTTATATGCTACAGAGTAAAATTAAAATCAGCCCTTGATCTGAAACTGATCTATCTCACGAGAATACAATTGAAGGATTGGCTTTATTTATGTGCTGTGCAAATTCCTCTCCAAACTGAGGACACTTGATACTTTAAAGTGTTCCATGAGGTAGTACAGTAGATTTTGGAATTTTTACTTTCAACTTGTATTTTTCTGGGAAATGCCAGTTTGTAACCGGGAAGAAGACATTTCTTCAGAATGTGGCAGGAAATGCTTCCTGACAGGACTAAGCCGAGGTCCTTCCTGAGAGTGGGATACCTCCCTTTCATGTCTTTATATTTTTTTTGTGTTTTACACCTCTTATCAGTGTACATTTGGAGCATCAAGGCTTTTTTTAGACAGCACAGCTTCTGTTGTAAGACTTTGATAATGAAAGGCAGGTTTTCTTTGGCTTACTTGGCTTTCTTAGTCAGTTCCTCCAGACCCTTTCCATCATCCTCTTTTTTCCCCTCTAGTATGATTTCTGAATGTGATGTCATTGGGCCACGTGGAAACTCTGCAATAACTTGGGAACAGGGTCTCAGTGCTACCATGTGAGTTTCGTTGACAAAGGGTTGTTTGTGCAGTGTCCCAGGGTGGTTCCTGCTGCTGCAATGAGAAATAAAGCATTAGTTTAAAGCATGTGCCGACATTTCTGACAAACAACCTGACCTCACAGCAGCACAGACTAAAAGTCCACTGGACCAGCTCTTTGGGGGAAGTGTAAACAAAGACATGGCATTTGGCTGGAGATTGGATTTCATGTGGAACTGACTTCAGTCTATGTCACGCTTCACATCCACGTTACTTTTCCAGGGTCTACCTACTTATATTTTGCCTCCTGTAGTGCAGTTACATGACTCAAAACTGAATAGAAATGGTGCAGTTTTACTATAGGCTATTTATTATTCACTTCAACATAAATTACAGCAATAATTCACTGTTATTACTACTACAGTGTAGTTCTACATACTGATACTGTAGTATTGTGATCAAGAGAGACAGATTTTAATAGTAAAGTTCTTCAATTTCTGGAGTTATAAACAAATCAATGATCAATATCCTAACAGCTTGGATAACAAAATTTTATAAATAAAAATACACAAGCACTGCTGGGTTTTGCACAATAATTCAATCTGGTGTTGGCAGATTTTTCTCTATGGCAGATTGGAAGCTGTCATGGGAAATGAATAAAATGGCATCTAAAACCAGTTTTAATAAAACAAACAAAATCAGAAACAAAAGGAGCACCACCTCACAGGGAAACTTCAATGTGGTTTAGAATAAAGTACTGCTTTAAAAAGTTGAGAAACAAATTTACTTATTTGATAAAGCTTTTTCAAGTTGTAGACATTAGACAAGCATTATTATTATTGTTGTTGTTGTTGTTGTTATAACAGCTTGTCTGTTAAATGAGACATGAGCGCATGGTTTGTTGTGCTTTTACATTTATCCATTCAAACTTCTTTCATTTTGAACACTTATTTAGCCAAAGCAGGAGACATACAGGGCAGGCTTATTTTCTCTTGGTAGTCTTGCTCAAATGTTAACTTGACAAATATCACTATATCAAATTAAATTACAATAATTTGCAATCTATTAGACAGCACAGCAAGTAACAAAGAAGTGCAGTCAGACTAAAAATGAAAAGAGCTTGATGTTATCAGACTTGGAAGTGAACAAAGATGAATAGTGTTTGATCCACAGGTACCATCAATAAGTTATTTATGCATCAATACACGTGGAACGGTTCTACTAATTACAGTTTATATATAATTAATGCAGAATCACTGAGGACAATGGAAGCACCATTTATGTCCCAAAATCCCTGTTCATTTTCATTAAGGGTCTCCTTTATCAGCCACCACAGTTGTTACTCAGTTGTGACTTGATGTCTACCTACTTAGTGTTAGTATACCATAGCAGTAGAGCAAAGTCAGCAGCCATTACTATGAGCCAGTTTATTTCTGAAATGCACATCTGTAGCACAGCTGGAAATGGGTTATTGGAGCACAAGTGTTTTGAGGCACCAGTGAAGGCGTGTATTTCAGAAACCGTCCACTCAATGCGGGGTCAAGTAATCCCAGTCTATTTTCCTTTCAGAGACATTGTCCCTCCCCCTCCATATCTCTTTTTTCCCCATCTGGTCGATGTTAGACCACCTCAGCACTTGAACAGTCAAGATTTGTTCCCAGACTGATCTGTCTTTCTATAAAATAGAATAAATATTACATATTTATATGGGCAGCATTCATGCCCTTCGTAACATTCTAACTGCATGAATTGTAATGAGGTTTTATAAAGAGCCTGTCTGTCAGAGCATCAAGCTTGAGTAATTTTATTGTATTGTAGACAAAGCGGCAATTTGAAAAACCTCGCACAGTGTCTTTGTTCAATACAGAATCACTCAGAAAATAATGCAACCACTTAAGTAAGGTTTGCTTCTATGATTTGTTTTAGAGTAAACGGTACAGCAGTCAATGGTGATCATTGTGTTTTTACGCTTTGCCTGGACAAATCAAGTTATTCAGATATAATTTTTGCCATGTTATTGTAGTGAAATGAGCTGCTGTTTGTTATTGCAAGCTGCTTGTTTTTGCCTGGATAAAGTCCTTGCTGGGTTTCGTCTGATGGGTGGAGGGAACAGGTCCCAGAGGTCAGTGGGGATGTCAGTACCAGGCACTAGTGTTTGGTTTTAGGACTAAACGAACCTGCTCAGGAATGTGTAGTGCTCACTCCTACACTGTGGTTTTATCAGTCATCACAGCAGGCGTGCCAAGGTGGACGTTTGTCTCTGGGCTTCTGTCCTGAGGTTTTGGTCAGAAAAGTAACTGTGGATGGTCTGCTCATCACTGCTGCAAAAGCAATGTAGTGTTTTTCAGGCTCTGGTGTTATGGGCTTGAAGAATGATAAGATTTCTTTGGGTTCAGATTCAGTGTCATTTCTACCATGTGAATGGATTATTGACATGGAAACTTAAACCTTTTGAAATGAATTGGACCCATCAACATGTTTCTTTTTTCCAATGAACATTATTTCGTATAAACCTTATTAAACCAGACTGGATGTGGCTGTGATCGCAGGACAGAAAACAGTGCTTTAGAGATTCTGGTCTGATTGTTTTTGTGTTCCTAAAATGTTTTCATCCTATTTACTTGTCAACCTGTGATTACATTGTGGTCAGAAGAAGATACAGGGATACCAAGTGGATCAACACAACATAACACATGCTGCTGTGCTTCTTTTATTGTTTTCAGCATTCACAGGGAGAAAGAATATATTTGGATTCTCAACAAAAAGTGTGTATTTGGAAGAGGGACATACTTTAGGTTTCTCCCACAGGGTGAAACAAGCAGCTGACCAAATATTCTTTCCACCCTGGTGGTAGCAAGATGGTTTTCTGTCAAATAACGGAAATACCTGTGGAAAACTTATCAGCAGTGAGAGCCTGTGTCTGGGATTTTTCCACTCATAATACCCATGAGAGTAGTAACATTTAATTTGAGCAGGTTGTGTTATTTCAGAACCAACAGTCACTCAGTCTGCCTTTTGCCTTTAAATAATATCATTTGATTGTAAGTGATTGGTTTCCATTTGTTTTGCTCTGGTCTGTGCCCATTGATGGATAAAAAAATGAATTGAGAGGTCCTGGATTACTTTTCATTTGCCAACTGGTGTGACAGTGCCAGGATAGTGTACTTTTCTAAAGGATTGCCCCTAATGTGAAACTTCTGGAAAATGAAAGGCTTTGATACTCGCAGTGTGGGATTTGTTTGACATGTGTGATTGACAGTTCCCTCGCGCACTGAGTCAGACTTTGAGCTTATGTTAAGAATTTTTTTCCTGTTGTTGGTCACAATTATACACTAGTTAATGTCATTATCACGACAATTTTACTTAAGATGTTAAACATATTGTCATATAAATCACAAAGACAAGCATTCTTTTGGTATCACATTATATAGGCTGTCAGCTATCCTGCTCATTAGTGTTTTAATACAATAGCTGAATTTGCCCTTACAGCGTTACTAAAATTTAACTAGTATGTAACTGAATAAGTGACATACAATATTTTTTGTACATAGGAACAGTTGGGCATAAAATTAGATAGAACATAAGAGATTAGCTAATGTTATTTACCAGTGCTGCCCTCTTTTCCATCTTGTCCAAATATGGTCACTTCTGGTTCAAAAAACATCAACATGGCAACGGCCAAAGCCCAAAATCCAGGCTTCTAAATGAGTTTACAAACCAGTAGTGCTAGTGATTACAGTGTCTGCACCCACTTCTTTCATACTACTTATGCTTATAAGGCAGTTCTGTTCTGTTCAGAATCAATCTTACTGATGTGTTTATGAAGTAGTGGAACATAAAGCAGTATGAGTGTGATGTTTCTTTAGGAATTCACCACTTTTCTGTGTGGTTAAAATCAGTCTCTTCTAAAAGGCTCTAGTGTTAGTAACAGACCCCCCCCCCCCCAGCTCATTTTGAGGCAGTTGGTTTAATTACACTCTTAATGCCCATTTTTTGCTCTGCTGTGTGTGACACTGTGACCTCAGAGAGAGAGAGGAAATTAAGTCTGCAGGTCACCTTCCCCCATGGGTGTATGCCTTCCCCCTACCATGGGACTTTCAGAGCAAATAGAGCCACTCTTAATTTACCAGTTTGGCTCCTCTTGTACACTTTCTTATCCCAAAGAATCAGTTGTGTTTTGAAGTGATAAACAGTCTTTGCATGTAAAGAAGAGGCATGTGATAAGTGTTTGAAATCACTGGTCATGGGGATACTGTCCAACTTTGTTACGGAAGTTTGAGATGCCGTGCATGCCAGTGCTATAGGCCTGAGACCCCTGGGAGAATAGTACCATTATTCCACACAGGAGCCTGCCCATGACCACCCGTGACCAACCGGAAATAAGGCCTGCTGGGTAATAAGTTAGGGCAGTATTGGCCATTTTGTTTTTTGTCTCTTGGGCAGTCAGTTTTTCAAGGCTAATTTGATGCTGCAGTCATTTGAAAAACCTAGACTGAAAAGAATGAGAGCTTGTACTATAACAAGGTTAGTGATAACTCAGTTATTGTCTTTCTCAAATGAAAATGTGAAAACATACAGACAGCCTTTGTAGTTTGAAGCTTCTGCTTCCTCTAGCTCTGGAGGAAAGAATGATAAAAACTGAAACTACAACAGAAACAATTGGTAAAAGTGAATATTTCATTATATTCATTACTGTTATTTTTAATGATGCACTTACAATAACCGTTTCTTTCCTAAAGCCCAAGATAACACGTTTGCTTATTTTCTGGCCAGCAGTCCAAAACTGAAACCTGCTTGTTTATCCCAGTACACAAAGAAAACATAAATGTCTGAAATTTTAGTTTGTAATTTTGCCCAAAACAATTTTCATCCATTTCTCATGAAATTCAGATAACATCAGGATACAAAAAAAAAAAACTTGTATAGGAAGTTCTTTCAATACTGAGTCTGGATCTACCAGAAGGTTACTCTCCTCTTTTTCAACAATTTCATGACTTTTGTCTTTTGTCGGTCATGGTCTCTCATTTTGTTCTAGGTAAGTATATACATTTTTAGATAGTGGCTTTTAGTTTGTGCAAATTGGAGCTCAATGGAAAAAACTAGACCTTGCATTCATTACTGATTTTTTCCCCCCCTCTATGAACACGTGTTTAAGGTCACTAGAACTTACATTATTACAACAAATTATTCCTGCAGCTGCTTTCTTTAATGCTGGCTGCTTTTGATGTACACAGTACTTGAATGTGGACTGCTTTCTATTATCTGTAGGTCTCTTACACTGGCACAATTGTAATACATTTTCCTTTGCATTCTCCTTTGCTTATATTCTTTTAATAATATTCTTGTCTTTTCAGATTCATTGAGGACAGGATGATGTCTGATGCCAGTGAGATGTTGGCGGCCGCCTTGGAGCAAATGGATGGGATCATTGCAGGTAACCACAGTGTACACTTGGACTTTAAAAACTGGTCATAGCACTTTTAAAGTGGGCATGGTGTAATATAAGGTCTAGCCACATCTGGAAACCATTAAAACACAAGCTGGGAATACAAAGTCCAGGGGCTGGAAACACAATGTGCCCCTCTCTTTCCTCTTCTACCTGCAGTTTAACTTGATCCTCCTGAATATACATTAAAGTTTGGAATATTGCTTAAATTGGCCCACCAGATCACAGACTCTTTCAGCCTTCCCTGCATTCCTTCACCATGATAAATGAAAGAGAGTTTCCATTGTCCCTGCAATGATGGAAACTAATGATTATTCAAGCTCTGTGAGTTTGGAATATAAACTGTTGCTTTGGAACTTTTGGCCACTTTCTGTATACTTGTACCGCTGCAGATGAATAGAGCAGGCTTTACTTAGTTTCAGAGTCCCCACTTTTCCGCTGATTTGTATAATTATAGCACTGACCTTTCCAGTAGGAGCGAGGTGGCTGATCACATGACATCCCCCAGCCCCCCTGTTTCCACATAAACCACAGCCGTCATCAAGCCCCGCTCCCTTGCTACTGTGGGGAAGCCATGATTGTTTGGATTATTCATTTTTTAACCTCCTCTTGGTGACCACTGGACATCTTCATTATGACTGACATTTACAAAAGATGCCAAATTAGAGTGCTGCTGCATATGATGGGAACATCAAGTGTTTGAGTTTAGCAAGCATGCTACTGCATTACCTTCCAAGAAAATCAGAAATCTCTGTTTATTCAAATAGTAGGGATATTTACTTTGTGTTTGATAATGTCCGCATATTAATTTGCAGCATCTTGTACAGGGGTGGAAAAGAAACAAATATACACATACATGTTGTGGTCATAGTCTTTTGTGCTGCAGTATGCTACTAAAATATTACCTATAGTAGTTGTGAAAAAAATGTAACAAACAATTTTTCGACCCTTAGGAAATGTAATGTGTTTATGGTGGAAGATGTGGAACCCAAAAGTGTTTTTGTTATAATGCTGATATAATGCATATTGTGGTTTATCAATGAAGCTTTCATGTACCTTCCCAGTTTTACATCTGTTAAATTCACTTAGTATCCTGGTTACTTTCTGATGACCAGAACAGAAGGAAAATGAGATGAGTAATAATATAAAAAGTTTGCTGGACGATGTGGTTATGCCTTAAATGGTGATGTGAACCTTATGGTATTTTACACGCATCAAAATAAAAACATAGAAAATTGTAGATACTGTGTATAAAGATATTAAAATCAGAAAAAAACTGATTATATCACACACATGAGTGAGCAACAGCAAGGTTGTTGTTGTTCTCAGACTGCAGTGTGACTACTATTAGACACAGTGTGAAACTAGGTTTGAGTTTCTAATGGTATCAACACTATATGAATGAGTTTTTTTGGGCTGAGATGCACATTTGGAAGAAGTAAACAGACTGAATCTAAAATTTATGGTTTTAGTCTGTCACACAGGCACAGATTAGAACCAAATGTGACTTGATCGTAAATCTTTCTTTATAGTCATCGTCTGCTCTTTTGCCTGTGAGAATTTTGCTAATGAAATGATTTATTTTCACACCAATAAGTTTGATGTAATTTCACAACTTTAGTCTTGTGTTTGTGGTTTATGTAAAATATGAACTTTTCTAGAATCTAACTCTTGTCTTCTACACTCTCTCAGGCTCCAAGGCCATGGACTACTCCAACGGCCTGTTTGACTGCCAGTCGCCCACTTCCCCTTTCCTGGGTGGCCTTCGGGTGCTTCACCTACTGGAAGATCTGCGGGCAGCACTGGAGCTCATGGACAATGAGGAGCGGGACAACCTGCGATGTCAGATTCCTGATTCCACTGCAGAGGGCGTGGCAGAGTGGCTGCATGGACGAATAGTAAGGAGAAAAAGAAACTAATTAGCCTTTCATTAATGTATGCATTTAAACAGTGGCTGAGATATCTTTGAGTTTTTTTAGGTACATTATTTGATTTGTGTGTTTGAGTGTTTTTTTTTTGTTTGTTTGTTTTTTGCAAAAATCAAAACTAGGGTGATTATTTTTGGTTTGTGGAACAACAACATTTAAGGATGTCATTTTGTGCTTTAGAAAACACTGATTGTGTTTTACTATAGACACATCAACTAATTATTTAACTGAGAAATTAAAATAATGGGTTCTTCTCAAGGTTAGTTTTGCTGTCATGAAGTCTAAAGCTCACTTAATCCTTTCTTTAACATTTCTCTTAATAAAGCAGGTGTTGTTGCATGTGGTTGGAGAATTTATTTTAATATTTTCTTTTCAGCAGATTTTTTTTTTTTTTTTGCCAAACCCCAGTCTCTGAATGATAAGATCATAGTTTTTTTCAGTATGCATTTTTCTGACTTGGTCTGGTATGCATCCTCTGATCTGTTTTGTATCTCTTCATCCTGCTCCTTTGCCTATACCATGACTGTGTTTATTGTAAAAGTGCTGTCATGATGGGTTTGGAGAGTGATGAAGTTTCTATAGGAGTCCTGCTGAAAATAGTTTCCATCTTAAACTCACGTTGACTCAGCCTGGGGCTCTTGTTTTTCTTCTCCCACAGCCTCCATGTCTGTTATTTGAGAGAAGAGTTTGCTTATGATTCAATTTTCAAATCACTTGCATGTGAGAGCCTCACATGTTTCTCACATATCTGACCTTTTCTTCAAGTGAAAACCATGTGAATTCATAGTCAAGATGCATATATGCTTACACTTCAAAACTATGCAACCAGTTGAAAACCTGTGATCAAGGTTCACGGCTGGTGTGTATTTTAATTTGGACACTTCAGCTAGAGTTGTATTTCTTTCATCGTGACAGCTCAAGGTCAAGGCCTCAATTCTCCATTTCTTCACAAGCTCACACTTTTAAAAGTAATTGTATTTTAAAGCTTTGTTATACCAGTGCTACAGAGGTAATGAGTCTAGACAACACAAGCCAACACACATTGTTTCTCATTTCAGACTAATGGACATGTTTCAGAAGCAGTCTACCAAGAACGTCTGTCACGGCTGGAGAGTGACAAAGAATGCCTTATTCTTCAGGTGTGTGAGGACATAGTAATTATGTCTGAATGGGTACTTAAGTCGCATTGTGTGTCTGCTGTTATGTAATCATCTTTGACAAGGAGGCGTTTTTCAGTGTTGTTTGTTTCTTTGTTAGATGCAGAATATCTATGAAAATAAACAGAATTTGAATAAATTTGGTCTTAATTAGCAAATGTAAAACTGATCTAGAGTGTTGGCATCACCATGTGGCAGTTTGTACAGCAGATTCGCCTCAGTGTTTTGAGATCTCTCCATTAATAAGGCACATCATGATTATTATGCCAAGACTAAACCTTATTAACAGTGCACCAACAATTTTCTAACAAATATTTAAAAAAATAAATAAAGAAAGAAAGAATGTAAAATGCAGGTAGAACTAATGTGAAATTCAGGCGTCATCAGCTTCATTCGCCCTTTTGATTTGTACCATGGTTGCTCTACCTTTGTGGTCTAGAAATGTGTTATAGAATGAAATGACATAGTAAGAGACTAGATTGAGAGTGTGGTATTAAAATAATGTAGCAAAGGTCAGCTGCTTGAAAACAGAAGAAGAATAAGATGAGGAAGATGATCAATGGAAGATAATTACTGGAAATAGCCAATGTTCCAAGCAAAATGTGGTACAGTCCCCTAAAGGAATAGAAAACGCACTAAAACACTATTATGTGCTTGTTCTCAAAAATTGTTTTCTGTTAATAGAAAATATGTAAATGTTTCTGACTTACTTTAGTTCCAGGTATAATGCAGTTTGCACTATGTTAATGTTTCATGTTGTAGGAGATCAGCATGGGTTTGAGATGTTTTAGTAAATAACAGTTGTACATCATACTGTCTAGCATGTCTTTTTTTTTCACCCAATCTTAGAAGGTTTTCATCATAACCAAAAGTTGGAGAAGAATGTAACTCATTTGAAAGTTGTTTCAATACAATTCCTGAAAAATAGGACTAGCATCACTTATTGTCTAGCAACAATTTGAATTCAGATTTATGTACATTTACGTCACCTCTTTTTAGGTAAGTGTTTTAACAGACCAGGTGGAGGTTCAGGGTGAAAAGATTCGGGACCTCGACACCTGCCTCGAGCATCATAGGGAGAAACTAAATGCTACTGAGGATCTGCTTCAGCAGGTACAGCTTTTTCACAGTACAGCTGTAAAATGCATATCTCTTATCAGTCCTTTAGAGGTTTTGTTTAGATTTACGAAGTTTGCGTCTTCCTCCACAGGAGCTGTTAAATAGGAGTACACTGGAGACCCAGAAGCTGGAGCTGATGACTGAAGTGTCGAGCCTGAAGCTGAAGCTCACTGCTGTGGACAGAGATCACAGGGACAATGAGGTAGTCCCCGTCCTCAAAGTGGACACCATCTCAGGCTGTGAAACAGAGCAGTGATAGTTTTTGAAGATGTGATGTCTGACTCTGAATCCTGGCGACTGTCCAGCCATTGTTTTGAAGTCACAAAGGTCTGTCTCACTCTGGTGGACTGAGATCTGTCATGTGGTGCAGGGTGAACTTCTTTAGGGGTTACAAGAGACGTAAGCACCCCGTATGCTCCAGCAGCTGTTTCCTGTCAGCCCCCTCCCGCTCACATCCACACCTTTCCTCCCCTCCTATGTTACATGGCCTAGTGGCCATAAGAGTTATAAGTTCCATACCCTCTGCCCATTAGTGGGGACATCTGGGGACTATTATGTCATGTTTCTACAAAGTAAAAGGGGGAGGAAGGAAGGGAGTAGAGAAGAAAAGGAAAAAGACAAACAATGGGAACAATAAAAATCACTTAAATTGTCTTTTTTCCCTATGTTTCGTAGTGTTTTTGACAGTACTAAAGTGTAGAATATCCATCTAGCTCAGATATATATATACAATATTGTGCTGAAAACAATTTTAATTGTGAAAAAGATAAAATAAAACCCATCCTATTCTATATAAAAACTCCTCATAATCCTAATTAGTGAATATATATTATTTACATTTAATTTCTATTAATTTCTAAATCATACATCAATAATAAAGTGAATGGATTGAGAATGATGTGAAACTAGGCCTAACATGCATTTAATGACAAATCTCAAACAAATGGCCCCCACGACTTGCTGATGGGATAAAAGCAGTTTCACAGTAACTGTCCATGACGTTTTCCTTTTAGTCCCACATTTGTCTGTGTGTGTAGATTTCTAGTCTCTCCTGATGGACATTAGTCTTAAAATAATGTTTGGGGCTTTTGGCCTGAAGGCTCCCCCAGTTACAAAAATAAGAAACCCTTTCCCACACACTCTTCATATATCTCCCCGATGTGGGTTTCTCTCTGAGTTTAATGGGTAATCGGAGTTCTCCTCTCCTCCCCAGGGTTTGTACCAGGAAGTAACGGACCTGCGGTTCAGAGTGACTGACATAGAGAATGAAAGACTGCAGTGTGAGAAGAAACTAAAAGCTACCAAAGTGAGTTTGTATGGTTCAGTGCTGAAGAGTGTCCAGCTGGTTCACAATTCATTTACATTGAACCATCGCAGGAGATCTCAGCTGATTATTTCTCTTTGAAATGTATTATCATGTCTTTTGAACTTTATGATCAATCCCATGATGTTTCTCTTGCCGCCTTTTTTCCACTTTACTCCTTTCCTCCCCCTTCTCCCTCTCTGATATGAT
This sequence comes from Maxillicosta whitleyi, assembly GCA_029822895.1. NCBI lineage: Eukaryota > Metazoa > Chordata > Actinopteri > Perciformes > Neosebastidae > Maxillicosta > Maxillicosta whitleyi. Next base: position 11,346,434 of record JAPSES010000120.1, on the reverse strand, counting down.
TTAACGTCTTTGTGCAACATGCTAACCTGTCAAGCGTCCAAACTGGGACACTGAGCGGTTCACTGGAGACGAGGTGAACATGGTTTAATCTCCAGCCTGTACTCTTCTCCTTTCTTGCCCTTAAGATCCACTAAATCTGCTCCTTCTTCACTGGTGCACACTGCTTTCCTGACTTTCACCTCACTTGCTGTAAGTGTGTCCACCTGGATTTTTTTTAGCATGCTCAAATCTTTTTTCAGTTTGAGTACTAATACGTAATACAACATTCTTTAAATAACAGTTTCTTCCATTCACATAAAGCCATAGTGGCCTTTAGAAGGAACTTTACAAGGCTCAACATTGTGTTGGCACTAGTCACTAGTCGATTCACAACATATTTCTCTCTCTCTCTCTTTTTTTTTTTTTTTTTTTTTTTTTTTTTAACCTTTCTGTGATTGTCAAATTAGGTTGTGAACACTATTTGCTTGAATTTTCTTGTATTGTTTTCTGTGGTGCAAATGAAAATGTATGTTTAATGCTCAAAGTTGTCAAAAAAAATTAAGAAACAAGCATCCTCTGCCAGAAAAATAGAAAAACAAAGTCCATCCAATTTGTTCTGTGCATGTGATTTTGTTTTCTCGAAGCTTAAAAGCATAGATAACAACACAAGCCTCCATTATCAGTTTCTCATCAGTAAATTTCATTAAGGTGTAGAGGGACTCTTATCTCTCACTTTTATAATATATTATGACCTTTTCCTGAAAATGTAATGAAATTTGAACTTAACTTAAAATAATTCTTGATGTAATAGTGTAATGATGATCTGTTTTTTTCTCATAAATGTCAATTGTGTAAATATACAAAATAATGGTGTTAGTGGCACACTTCTGGGAAATGCATAAACTCAAGATTGTATGTAAGCAGGGAATTTTTTAGCAGATGGTAAGTGGATGTTTGTCAGACAAAGATGCATCTAAATGTTTATCACTGGTCAAGACACTGATCAGAGTCACAGAACCATCAGAAGGTGACAAAACACAGATAGTGTTACACAATCGAGCAATTATGGTAAGACGTTCAATTCAGTTTCTATCTGATGTTTATTTTTCTCAGAAAACAGTGATGCTCACTAAATGAGTTTAGTCTCTCCTTTTCACCACATTGTCTTGAGGGCATGGGTATCAAACTGAATATACAATAAAGACAATAATGTAAGTGCATCAAAAAATAGAAACTATTTTTGACTTTCACATTTCATGGTGCTGTTTGTCAAGCTATTACATTACTATTACTTGATTTTTTTAATCAAGTGAAGGGCAAATCTCATTACACTTTTAGGTCATTACATTTTCAGGAAATTATCACATTAAATGGTGCTACAGGATGTTTTTCTGTAGTCATGTGAACCGCTCCAACACTGGCCCTCACATTAGTTTGAGAACCATCTCATCTGAAAAGACCCATGTGTGTTTAATCGTGATCACAAGACTGAACTAACTACATAACTAACTTAGAAGAATTCACTGAGGTAGTAACTTAGAAAATGTATTTATGTTTAACAGAGAAGCTCTGTAAGTAGTTAACATATAGTTTGTGGGAGTTTTAATGTTTTTTTTTTTTTTTTTTTTTTAAATGTCATATAATAGATGTACTCTTCTTTCTAAATTGAATAGTAGTCTGTAGGTTGGACACATTTTGGGACAGTAACAGGTAATTAACAAACAAAAACAGTATTGGTAATTATGAAATGAAGAAAACAGTTGTTTATCATAAATGTAAGCCTTTTCTTCTTTCTTAGCACACAATGTAGATAGATACTTTATTAATCCCAAGAGAAATTCAAGAAAACTTCTGTGGCTTTGAATCGAGCCCCAGCCTTTTGCATCCCAGTCTAAGGCGTTGCCTACATCTCACTCACCCAATGTTAAGATATACCAGATATATTTTACCAGATATATTTCATCTGCCCACAGAAGTCAGGTCAAGGTGAGAAATGACTGTATTTTACTTTATGCATTAGGATGAGCTGCAGCTGCTGCAGAAACAGTTGGAGGAACAAGAGCTGGAGCTGAGGGGGCTGAAGGATGAGAGCAGACAGAGGGTGGAGAACCACAACGGAGTCAAAGGAGGAGAGAGAGGTGGGAGGTGTTAAGAATTATCTGGAAGCTGCTTCTACCATTTTATGGAATCTAACCCTAATATGAAGAGGGATTTATGAGGATTACAAAAAAATATATTTCACATTCCAACAACAGTAGATCCCCCTTCAGCAGTCCATCTGAAATACAAATGGCTTCCTTATTTTCAGCTGGATTTGAAAAGGAATTTCTCATTAATAATTTTGTTTACTTGCACATTTCATGCAGTCATAACTTATAATCCGCTCTGTGCTGAAGTTCTTATCTGTATGTCTGTAGCCTTCATACCAAACAGACAATTTTCCACTCACTTTTGATCTTTTCCACCCTGATGGAACAGGAGGAATGCCATTTATTTAAAGGGAGTCAATTACACCGGTCTGCTTGTGAATGTTCAGTACAATGTAACCTGATATGGAAGTTTATGTTTTGTCTTTCATTTCACTGCACTCACAGATCGTTCAGATAATGGGACCAAATAGGAAAAGCTACACATTTCTGCAGAACCAGAAAATTTGACTTCTGTGATTAGTTGTACTTACAAAGCAGGTGGATTTTAAACATTTTTTCATGTTGAAAGACTCTTTCTCCAACAAGGCCGAGGTCACCCACACAACAGGATGTTTTGCTTGAACACTTGTGCAGGGTCGGTGCTTGTCGGACCCAGGTGGTTAAGATGAGCTGCTCTTTGATGCACAAGGAGGCCACTCAGACATTCAGTCAGCTTTTTGTGGCTGATTCCAGGAAATTGCATAATTACATAAATAAACTTTTTGAAATTGGTTAAAGGAGATCTATGTTGTACTTCTACTTTAAAAAATGACCTAAAACTATCAGTTTTTAGCTCCCACGTAAGTGGAGAGCTATATGTGTTTGTGTCGTTTCCGAAGCCGCATCCGCCTTGAACTTTGTCCGGAAGATTTCTCTAAGGCTATTACTCCGATTTTCTTCAAACTTTGCATGTTTGTACTTTGGGTCCATGCAGAGGGCGGAAAGGAAGATGGTTGACCTTGACCTAATTTCAAGGTCACAGGGGTCCAG
>JAPSES010000120.1:11323402-11343176 GCA_029822895.1 Maxillicosta whitleyi | reverse complement strand
ATAGGTGTTTTGTTACTATAGAACACATATAGTAATTAATATGTGGGCTTTGCATTGGTGACCTTGTATTTGACCTTAACCTATTTTTTCAAGGTCAAATACAGTAATATTACAGTTTTTGTCTAATTGGATCGAGCCTATGTCCACATTAAACTTGTTCTGTACTAAATCCACACACTTGTGGATTTTACTACTATTAATACCCACGTGGGAGCTACCCGTGAGTTTGTTACCAAACACGGCCTATATTTACAAAATGTTATGATGTTATATTGTCAAAGATGTCAGTGTATTGCAGAGTTGTTAATTGAATTTATTCATAACTACGGGCTGATATGGTATTGTGAAAGTGTGTGACCACAAGATGGAGCAAAGTCACACTGCTGGTCTTCTACAGTGAGGAAAACTAACAATAAGCCAAGTTGAGGATGAGAACTGAAAGGAAACAATTGTCAGAGTTTAAGAAACTGGAAAAAACTGCAAAAAAACCCCCAATTTGTGTTGAAGTTTTGGCATTGTTTAGACACAGCTCTAAAGGAAATTAATATGTAATATAGTGAATTTGCAGCATGTTTTCTACACTGGTGAGTCTGATTATGAAGCTTATGATGATATGAATTTACTAGGTTATGTTTTCATACAGTCTGTGGAGACTTAGACTTATTCGTTTGTGGGTTTGGTAGCCATGACTCTGTCGTGGTACACAACTTTTTGTGCCATCAGTAGTTTGGAATACTAGTACTACATGATTTCTTTCGGCTTTTTCCCTTCAGAGGTCGCCACAGTGAATCACCTTCGCGTATTGATTTGGCACAGGTTTTTACGTCAGATGCCCTTCCTGACACAACCGGGCTTGGGACTGAGCTACTAGTACTACATAGAACCCCTTTAAAGCTGACTCTTATTACACAAAAGAAAATCCCTATATGGAGTAAATAGTTCAGATCTTCCCATTAGATAATTACTCCAGTATTGACGAGGTTTGAGCTGCAATACGCTCTTTAACTCAGTACAAGTACAAGTTAGAGTGATGGGCACACTGAAGTGAGAAGACAGGTAGGTAAATTGATTACCCATCATGCCTAGTGCCTACAGTGCTATGATCTGGGGTTGCTTCATTTGATCAGGTCTAGGTTCAGCAATGTTATGACCAGGTTTTTCCACCAAATGTTTTTTTTTCTTCAGCATGATTCAATATTTTCCACACATGAATTGGCCTCCACAGAGTACAACCAATGTAAAAATGTCTTGTAATCAAAGCCCAAGGTGGTCCAAAGAAATATTTGTGTGTCTGAGTGTTTTTGTGCATGTGTTGTATTTTTGAAGTTATATTTGTCTGATATTTGACAACTAAATTCAACAACGCATTTTGATTTATTTAACCAGTCATCAAACCCCAATGTTCTCCATTCAACACAGTAAATCTGCTTGTATAAACACACTCTTCAGTTCACTGGAGGACTGCTGTGAACATAGGTCTGGTGTAGATTTGATTACACAGTGGTTGGCACTTGTTTAATTATGTCGCCCTCCCTGTTTTGATAATTGAATCAAGTGTTCATTACAAGAACAACTCAGGACTTGAGGTCTGTTGATCAGCAGACTGAGCCTCTGTAGCTCCATTATTTTTGTTTGAGGGGCTGAAGCTAATGAAAACCCTGCACATGTATGAAGTGTCCATCTGTGTACATCTTCCCAGATGCAGAAATGTTGAAGATGAAGAGGCTGCTGGAATCACTGACGTCGGCCAATGATCAGAAGGTACAGTATATTGTGATACACATCAAGAGCTCCCATGGAGTAATTAAAGCAAGTGTCACATTAATAGTCTTTTGTTTTTTTACCAACAGGAACAAAGAATAAAGGAGCTTGAAGAATCACTTACAAAGTGCAAGAAGATGCAAGAGATGGTTAAAGGTCAGATATTCATTAAAGACCAGTCACATTCATGAGACTTAGAGTTAAAATGTGTTTTGAAATAAGGATTTCACTTCGTTATTGCTAATTTATGGATATACCATAATATTTTAGGATTTTATTATTATAGGCTAAAATGAAGAGTAAAGTTTATTGAGAAGTTCATTTATTTAGTCACTGAAAAAAAAAAATCTAAAATTTCAAGAAAAGAGATACAAACGTTCTGAAGCTTCATCTTTTTGCAGTGGCATTCACTTTCTATATGTGTGTGTGTGTGTGTGTGTGTGTGTGTGTGTGTGTGTGTGTGTGTGTGTGTGTGTGTGTGTGATAGTAAAGTAACCAGGATTTTCTTGTCTGGAAATATGATTCAGAAAATAGTGGAAGTCAAGTGGAAAGCTTAATAATCCTGTTCACATAGGTGTTGAAAATCAGTGACAGCAAAACCAGTTTCCCAGTAATATAAATGAAGACAGTCTGATAACCTGATTGAATAACCTGAATTAATCTAGAAACCTTCAGTCTTTTAAAACCAGAATACCAAAATGTTAGTTGAAGGACGGTAACATTGAATTTCTGTATAAAATCGCAGGTGGTTTAATAATTATGCCTAAAGCTCTATATAACTGTGGTAAAAGTGTATCTTAGCCTAAAAACGAATAAAGTCAAAATAAACCAGATGACAGCCCTCTCTGTGTCCACTCTCAGAAAAGTTCAAGGAAAATGACTATGACGATATACCAGATGATCCCTCTGTTCCTGGAGCCATGGAGGTGGATCGGGTCACTTTGGCGTTGGAGGGAGAGACAGGAAGGAGCTCTGGCGAAGTAAACACAACCTCTGTCAAAACAATTTGCACACAGGATGAACCCCAGACTCTAGGCTTCCTTTGAAAAACTCAATTTCAGCCACCCACTCTGCCAAGAATTCAGAGCTTCTGTTTAGATTTTTTATTGTTTTGCTCAGGAAATATGTTTTGTAATTCACAGTTTTCTGTTCATGTCTGCTCTCTCAGTCTATTCCGTGTATAGCAGTGCTTTCTGAAATGAATGAGATGGACAGAGAACGACAGCTACAGACAACAGAAAGGTAAACCATGACCTGTGGCCTCTTTTTTTCTGTCTCAGAATTTTTTCTCATTCTGTCTCATTTTTCATTCCACACAGTCTAAGTGAAAATTAAAACTTTACACATCACTAGCCTCATACCATAATTTTTTGAGTCATATTTTTGGCCAAATTTTGACATCTGCATAACTCTTCTAACACTACTGCTTCATTTTTTTGTCATTGGCTATGACCTTAAATAATATAACTTGATGACCCCATGACCTCATGCATTTGTGAAATATCGTATCAAGAATCACTTTTAAGTCACTAAATTCCACCAAGTGTAGTTCCAAACCCACATGTCATACCCTTCTGCACATGCTCTGTTCCACCAAGGTTAAAAATAGATATTTTAGCTGGATAATGTAACACATCCAGGACATGACATGTTGACTGTGACTGTGAAGAATGTATCAATCAATCAAATTTTATTTATATGGCATCAAATCATAACAAAAGTTATCTGATGTCACTTCACATATAGAGGTGGTCGAACCATACTCTCAAGCCAATTTACAGAAACTGAACAGAATCCTCCAGGAGCAAACACTTGTGAATGATGACAGTGGTGAGGAAAGACTTCTTAACAGGCATAAACCTCAAGCAGAACCAGACTCCTGGAAGTTAGTCGCCTACTTTGACCAGTTGGGGTTAAGGAAGAGGCAGAGAGAGAGAAACTGAGGGAGAGGGAAGTAGGGAGAGATACATGGATGCACATCAAACTGAACTTGAGCTGTTAAAAAGTAGAACAGCTGGTGCTAGTATAATTACCAAAAACCAGAACAAATGTCCATAACTGTTACTACAAATACAAGTATTAACAGCGGATATACTACTAGTGTAACTGTTAGTACAAATAATACCATTTAGTTTTGTAGTTTTTTCTTGGTAACAATAAACAAAACAAAATCATTTGCATTTGTTCTTGTCTGTTTGCTGCAGTCACATCATTTAAATCACAAAAAAAAGACTTGTCTGCAAATGCTTTATGCTAGTTTTTGAGATTGTGTAAAATATGAAGTGTCAAAAAAAGTAGGTGGGTTGATTTTTTTTTTTTTTTCAGCACAGTCGGTGAATTAGATGGTGGTCAGTGTCGACTTGCTTTTTAGTATTCAGTTAAAGTAAATAAAGTCCTACTTTATACTTTACCTGATGTGTTATATATTATATTATACTTTGTAACACAAGTTAAATATAGTAGAGTCTGAGTATAAATAATGAGGCAATGGTAAATAAGGGAACAGTAATTTTACATGGTCTTGACACGTGGTTTAATTTGTAAAGTGCATTGATTTAGCTTTTTTTTCTATTTTACTTTTTCTTTGACTCAAAGCCTTTTTTCTGGTAATCTGATATTAATGATTTCTCATGTAACATAAATCTTCCTGATGTGGAGAATATTCCAGGATTTTAAAGTCACAGATGAAGTTTTTTATTTATTTTTTTAACGGATGCTTGACTGTCATTCCAGTTCCTCAGATCGTCCACAGCTGAGCAGCTCACCAGTAACAGGCAGGACTGAGCAGGTAGGATGAGACCCCCCCCTCTCTCTGGTGTGGACAAGTTGAGCCTCTAGTGGTCAGACCACAAGCATGAAAAAAATGAGTTGTGGAATAGTCATATTAATCACAAGAGCTTAAACGCTCAAAGCCAAAGTGTCTGTTAAGTTATATTTTGACATTTGAAAGTGACTCCATTCCACTTAAAGGATACCACAGTTTGTGAATGACTCAGACCTGAGTGGATTAGTGGGTTTCATTAGCAGTCACAGGACAGGCTCTTTTATATCTTTTACTACACATAGAACTTGCCTGACACCTGGTGGTTCAATGACAAAACTACAACTTTGGGTTTTGCTCGGTAAATGGATTTTTCTCTGTTGTTTTTAATGTTGTTTTACAGAGCAAAAATAAAGCAAGTACAAGTAACGACAGCTTTGGTACAAAGAGAGCTCGGACTTCCTTTGGCCGTGGTTTTTTCAAGCTGCGCGGAGGCAAACAGACAGCCAGTGCCCTGAACCTGGGTGAGTGTCAGCTAGATGGATTGGGCTTCAAAGGGCAGCATCACTTTAAGATCCATCATTAAATATATGCTTTTTGTTTTGTTACTGATTCCCATGTGGTTGTGCTGCTGTTCTGTATAATGTGAAGATCGCACCCGGAGTGTCAGTGCACCTGCATTAGGTATAGTAGAGTACAGAGGCCTTTATGGTCTGCAGAATGGGTGCTCAGGATGATGCAGCTGATGATGACCCAGTGTTATAATCTGATAAGCACATTCATATAGTATTTCCTGACAAATGCTTGGGTGGTTAAAGCAGTACTAACAGGCTGCATGTGTAGTTCATGCTACATTTTGTTGTTCAATTGTACTTTTAGTTAAACAGACTGGTAAACATCTTGTGATGGCTTGAATTATTCCCATGCTGAGAAGCACTTCTGTACCTTATCCTCCTGAGATCCAGCAGTGCATTTTTGTCATCTGCAGGGGACAAGAGTTTCACAGCTTTATAAAAAAAAAAAAGAAAAAAAAAATCTGTCCACTGTAATGGGCATTTCATAAAAAAAAAGCCCAATGCAAAACAATACATAAATGAGTGTGTAAAGAAAACTAATAACTGTTGCATTTTGCTGCTTCCACTTAAGACACTTATTTATTTTTTTTATTCTTTTTTAAATTATTTATTTATCCATTTTTATTATTAAAAAAAAGCCAAAACTTTAACTTTCCTGGGTCTCAGGAGGTTCACATATTTTCCTTTTGTGGATATCTGCGCTTTTCTCCTATGTTTCACAGATGTGTTATCTTTTTGTCAATATCACCACATCATCCAGCTGCATATTATCCATGACTTGCAACCATTTGCAAAACCGTATTGAAGGTATATCCAAACTAGTCATAATATCAGGCTGTTATTTTTTTTTCTAAATGGTTGTCAGTAGTAGTCAAGTACTTCTTTGCAGTAGTAGTAGTAGTAGTGTTGTGAAAAATACCTGAGTTTCATACAGATTGGATCTAGAGCTGAGCAATATGGCCAAAAAAAATTAAATGAATTACATAAACTGAAAACAAAAATGTTTGGAAAATGTGTTTTCTTCACTAAAACTATATACACCATATACAACCGGAGAAATACATTCACAATGAACATATTACAAGAAGCAAATATTTTTGAACTTCTACTGAGCAAGAAATGTCTCGAGGAATTAATTTCATTTTTGCAATTTGCACATTTTTCACAATTTTCCGAAAGCAAAACCTCAATTAATCTACTATTGCCCAGGTCTATTTCAATGTATTGTTGGACCAGTGTTTCTGTTCATTTCAGTGCATATGTATATTTTCTTCACAGCAGAGACAGAAGGTAAAGGCACAGATCACCTAGACTTGGCTGGTGTTCCTCCACAAACATCCAAGGATGGAGCTCCTCTACCGTCCTCACTAGAAACCAAAAAGAAGTCAAAGGGTTTCAAGAAATTCTTTGGCAGGTAACATCTACAATGAACCATTTACAGTAATTCTAGTTTATCTATGGCCCTTCATCCTGTTTTGTCACCTCTTCAGGCTGAAGAGGAGTCACTCTACTTCCTTCAACCTTGATGATGCAGCGGAGATGGAGTTCAGGAGAGGAGGAGTCAGAGCCACAGCAGGGCCTCGTCTGGGCTGGTCACATGAAATGAAACACCAGCAAGTGCCAAATAATATTTTACTACTATTAATTAGATGCATGAGCTTGTGATGGTTACTGCTGTAGAATATTATAAAGTGTTTTAGATCATCTGTAATGAATTATAGTGCTTTAACGCACCTTAACAGCTGATTCCAAAAATATATTACATACTCAGAAAACTCACAGGTATTATTCACGTCACGATGTTCAATTTGTGTTTTCAAGCTCATTTCAGTGTTTTGTTGTGGTCATCTGATCAGTATTTGTCTGTCTTCATCAGTGCTGTGGATGTTCCCTTCTCACAGTGGAATAAGGATGATGTGTGTTCATGGTTACATGAGCAGGGTCTGGGTTTATATGTGGCTCAAGGACAGAGCTGGATCAAGTCAGGACAAAGTTTACTACAGGCATCCCAGCATGACCTGGAGAAGGTAAACCTTTGAGAAATGGCATCAGGAGTTTTACTCCAAATCTCTGCATGACATACACACAAACCCTGACTGTTCAACTGACATGGTTTTATTTGATTCATATCCTGGAGTTTACTTCCCAAGACCTACACCGCTGTTCAAAGGTTTGGGGTCACCCAGACAATTTCGTGTTTTCCATGATAAGTCATAGTTTTATTTACCACCATGAGTTGGAAAATGAATAGAAAATATAGTCAAGACATTGACAAGGTTAGAAAATATAGGATGTGTGTTCGAAATATTTTTTTCCTTCAAAATTTGCTTTCATCGAAGAATCCTCCATTTGCAGCAGTTACAGCGTTGCAGACCTTTGGTGTTCTAGCTGTTAATTTGTTGAGGTAATCTGGAGAAATTTCACCCAACACTTCTAGAAGCACCTCCCACAAGTTGGATTGGCTGGATGGGCACTTCTATGGTACCATACGGTCCAGTTGGTTCTACAACAGCTCAGTGGGGCTTAGATCTGGTGACTGCGCTGACCACTCCAGTACAGATAGAATACAGATAGAATACCAGCTGCTGCTTCTTCTCTAAATAGGGATTAAAATTAACATCGTCCCGGGGAAGTATCAAATTGTCATTGGGACAATCAACTCAGTCGGGAGGACGTCAGGACGATGGAAATTTGGAGGGTTTTTTTGTTTGTTTTTAAGCCTTTAGTAGGCTACATTTGCAACTCATTAAAACATAAAATGCCTTACTGGTGCCGTTTGTGTTATGTTCGTTAGAGGAGACAAATTAACGTTAACGTTTAGACGAGAAGACATAAAGTGAAGACACAAACAAAATGTTGCGCTGGTTGAAGCCTGGTGCTAGTAGCACTAATGCTGAGCCGGAGTTGGACGTACAATCAGGCCCAAGTGTTCCATCTCCCACAGAGACCAGGGTCAGTAATGTAACACCCATTATCTCCTCTCTACCAGTACGAGCCTGAGGGCAAACGGCTCAAGCGGCTAACGATGTTGCAAGTTAGCTCTAGAGCTAAGAATGGAGTGATAGTCTTCCTTGTTCAAAATCCCTTTTACCCTGAACAAATCTCCCACCAAAGCAACCCCAGACCATCATGTTACCCCCACCATGCTTGACAGATGGCGTCAGACACTTTTCCAGCTTCTTTTCAGTTGTTCTGAGTCTCACAAATGTTCTTCTGTGTGACCCAAACACCTCAAACTTTGATTCACCCGTCCATAACACTTTTTTCCAGTCTTCCTCTGTCCAATGTCTGTGTTCTTTTGCCCATATTAATGTTTTTCTTTTATTGGCCAGTCTTAGGAATGGCTTTTCTACGCCATTCTGCCCTGAAGGCCAGCGTCCTGGAGTCACCTCTTCACTATAGATGTTGACACTGGCGTTTGGCTGGTGCTATTTAATGAAGCTGACAGTTGAGGACCAGTGAGGCGTCTATTTCTTAAACTTGAGACTCTAACATGCTTATCTTCTTGCTCAGTTGTACAGCGGGGCCTCCCACTTCTTTCTACTCTGGTTAGAGCCTGTTTGTGCTGTTCTCTGAAGGCAGTTGTAGACACCTTTGTAGGAAATCTTCAGTTTCTTGTCAATTTCTCGCATTAAATAGTCTTCATTTCTAAGAAAAAGAATAGACTGTCGAGTTTCACATGAAAGTTCTCTTTTTCTGGCCATTTTGAGGATTTAATTGAGCCCACAAATGTGATGCTCCAGATCCTCAACCTGCTTAAAGGAAAGTCAGTTTAATAGCTCTCTAACCAGCTAAACTGTTTTTAGCTGTGCTAACGCGATTGCACAAGGGTTTTCCAATCATCCATTAGCCTTCTGACACAATGAGAAAACACATTGTACCATTAGAACACTGGAATGATAAATGCTGGAAACGGGCTTATAGACCTATGTAGATATTTCACCAAAAACCAAACATTTGCAGCTAGAATAGTCATTTACTATATTAGCAGTGTATGGAAAGTTTACAGTTACTGTTTAGTTTACAGTTATCTTCATTGAAAAAAACAATGGTTTTCTTTCAAAAATAAGGAAATTTCTAAGCGATCCCACACTTTTGAACGGTAGTGTAGTTAGAAGCAGTTTCTGATCTTTGTTGAAATAAATGTGATTTTACTTCAAGGGGGAAAATGAGTATAATTTTGTTGTTGCCTTGTTGAGTTTCTTTCCTTTTCCCTCTCCAGGAGCTGGGCATCAAGCAGCCTCTGCACAGGAAGAAGCTACATCTGGCCTTGCAAGCTCTGGGGTCAGAAGAGGACGACCTGAAGGGCAAACTGGACCACCATTGGGTGACAAGTGAGTGTGACGTCACATTATAGTAAAAATAACTGGTGACTCATGTTTTCATTTAAAAAACACTCATATTTTTTGCTTCAGGGTGGCTGGATGACATTGGCCTCCCGCAGTATAAAAGTCACTTTGACGAGGCTCGTGTTGACGGACGCATGCTCCATTACATGATGGTGGTGAGCTGCCAGAACATTTTAAACCTCATCACATTCTTCTTCTATGAATATTTAAGTCACAACAACCTTTTGCCACTTGGCCTGATTAGTTATACTCTACCTGAATACATAAGTTAACATGTGACACGACTTTGTAATAATTTAGTTTGATCCTGTGACTGTTTCCCAGGAAGACCTGCTGTCTCTAAAAGTTGGCAGTGTTCTCCATCACCTCAGTATCAAGAGAGCTATTCAGGTCCTGCGCCTCAACTCCTACGAACCCAACTGCCTCAGGCGAAGACCCTCTGATGAGGTTCCACACAGTCACAGTCCACACCTTTTACACTCTTTGTAGATTCTACTCGATATTTTATTCAATGCCTGTTTCTGTAGTCTTTTTTTCTCATCAACTGAGTTTTTTTTCCCCCTCCACTGTTATGCAGAACAACATCACACCAGCAGAGATCTCCCAATGGACCAATCACAGAGTGATGGAGTGGCTCCGATCGGTGGATCTGGCAGAATATGCCCCAAATCTGAGGGGGAGTGGTGTTCACGGAGGGCTGATGGTGAGTGGGTGGGTGGGAAAAAGGGATCTGATGGAAAAAGGAGGCTGAGTTTGGAAGATCTGAACAGAAAAAGTAATAAAAGGTGGATAAGGTAAAAAAAAAAAAAAAATACACTACAAATTACCTGGTTTAGGGTGAAAACATGGCAGTAGCGTACCACTAGTTTCTCTAATAAAAGTGTTTTTGAAGTTAAATTTATGAAAGCTCTTGTTTTTTAAAGCTCTGAAGTTATGATAAGGACCCGAGTGCTAAAGCTAGCTGCATTAGCAAACAAGAATATGAGTTTCTGTTGCCAAATAATCCATTTTGTTTTTGACCTCACTGGTTTCCTCACACGTCTGTTCTGAAGGTGTTGGAGCCCCGCTTCAACGTGGAAGCACTCGCCCTTCTGCTCAACATTCCTCCCAATAAAACCCTGCTGAGACGCCACCTGGCAACACATTTCCATCTTCTGATCGGCTCAGAGGCGCAGCGGCTCAAACAGAACTGTCTGGAAAACCCAGACTACACCATCCTCACCGCCACCGCCAAGGTCAAGGTAACTGTCCATCTGTCTACAGCCTCACAAATACACCTGCTTCCATTTTTCTGTCTTGGTACCATCATTAGATTAAAATATTTCAGTAAAATTTAGACTAGCTCTGCTCTTTTCCTGTAGCCTCTGTTGAACACAGTTTTGTTGGTTTAAAATAATAATAAAAAAAAAAAAAATCCCTCAACACTCAAGTGAATCTGAAGGAGGAGGTTTTGGACCTCAAAGTTCTGGGCATTTGATTTCACTAAAGTTTGAGAAGTAGCTGGTTTTGTACAATAAAAAAGTGTCCCTGATCAGCAAGTATGTACAAGAGTAATGATCACTTAGTGTGGGTAAAGTTAATTAATCTATACTTTAATACTACTCTTAAAAGTAAAAAATGTTCTGTCTGTAGATTGTACATTTTAGCATCTTCTGAAAAATAATATGGGCCACTATCAGCTCATTGCTGATTTATGGGTTTTGACACATAAAATTAAATAAATAAAACATAGAAATGTCAGATGTTTGAAACATAGTGTATTTTGTTCACTGACGTGGTAATAAGTTTGTTTTCAACAATGTTATATGGATTTTTAAGTTATGAGTGTCATAAATTGTCTCTGGTTTTAGTCAAACGATATTGATAAGAAATCCTGAATAACCACAGATTCAGTACTAGCGGTCACTTTTAATCACCTTTGGTCGGTTACTTATATCATTTGTCCTTCAGCCCAGACGTCTGTCATTCGGGGGCTTCGGTTCCCTGAGAAAGAAGCGGCTTGAGGATGTAGAAGAATACGTCTGCCCCATGAATGTGGAGATGCCAAAGAGTAGCAGCTTTCAGAGGGGTGTTTGCATCTACGAGGATAACCTGGAGCAGGTAGGTTTCACTGCTACTGGTCAGGTATAATCCATAAAACAGACAGACAAAAAGCATGAAGACTTTACTTTTATGGCTTTGTTTTTTCCTCAGATGGAAGATTCTGAAGGGACTGTTCGACAAATAGGGGTGTTTTCTGAAGGAATCAACAATTTGACGGTGAGAATGTTGGGCCAATATGATCATATACTTAAGTGGTGCCAAGCACAACTAACCCCGCCCCTTGTATATATCGTAACTTATTTTGGCATGAATCCAGCTGGTTATGTCTGTGCATGTGCTGATATCAGCATATCAGTTGGCTCTATATATGTGCCAAGTTTGAAGTAAATTTAAACTAAATTGATGTTTTTATAAACATTTGAAATTTAGCACATTCTAAGTAAATGGAGGAAAAAAAACATTTTAATAATTCATACAAAATTTTAACTTTGACCTACTGTTCCCAGAATGTAATCACATCTATTGTGGGTCACTGGAAATCTATAAACCCAGTTTGGTATGAGTTAAACCAATAGTTTTGGTGCTAGAGTGTTAACACACAAACTGAACCAAAAACATTACAACAATAGGGGCGGGTTAGTAACATTAGAAGGGTTGTAACTGTTCAGTAAAATGTCTAATTGTAAGACATTCCAAACTGTAGACACAGCTGAGTTTACCTTGTGTGTTTCAGAGCATGTTGAAGGAGGATGACTTTTTCCAGGAGATCTCAGCCTGTCCTCCTGATGGCAACGCTCCGACGTCAGACTGAGACGACTTCATAGGTTCATCATGTTGACGAGAAGAAAAAGAAACTGTGCCAAATGTGTCCTTGAATAGACACTCTTCACCTCTCACCAACTTTTGTTGTAGAATATTTTAAGATCTCTGCTTTTATATTTTCAACACAAAGGTATTTATTGGAGCCATAAATAATGCATGAACTGAAAATGCAAGATGCTATTCGATGAATTTAGCTCTAATTGCATTTATGCTTCGTTCTCTAGTATTCCTCAGCTTCGTTACCTTCGTTACCTCTCTGAGTAATATTAAAACATTAGTGTTATTAGGGGTTCTAAGGTTGACTTACTTTATCTTAAAAGGCCACAGAGAGATTTTTCTTCCCACTTGTATCTGAAAACCTCTTTTGTTCTATTTTACATACTTACTTACACATAGCTATGATGTATAAGGCTGAGCTTTGACAGTAACAAACTACATGGATGTGTATGTAACCAGTCACTGGTCGGGACTCATTCTCTTGTTTTTAACTGGAGTTTCACCAACTCACCTCAGTTTATTAGTCACAGAGCTGAACACTTGTGCCTGCATTAAATCCTAGCTTCGTGAGGAGGATTACGGAGATTCAGTCTCTGCTGATTTGTTTATTTAACTCTGGTTGGTTGGAAGCTGTCATTTCAGGTAAAAAAAATTGCTTGTTTAAACTCTTCAAAATGAGTCAGAAATTAACACACTGCTATTCAACCAATTACAAAACTAAGTCTTAACAGTCACAGATGTAGGATTTTGTTGGCAGGGCTGTTTCGAGCTGCGTCTTCTGTACTTAATAAACTGACTGGGTTATAGTTTGTGTACTAAATCACTGTGTGCAAGGAACTGGGATAATTCTAATGTGATTGTGTGAAGTATTTTTCCATCTGATGTAGACTGACTGAAAATAAAATAATGCAGGGTGTTAAAGTTTAAGCTTATAAAGCACATCATCACAGTAAGATGTTTTTATTTTAGAGGAAAATGACCTGAGCTCAGTGAACTTTGCGGATAATATTGGATTAATCCACCACAGATATGGGAGTAATGACAGTAAACAAACCTGGTTTCAGTACTGACATGCAGGTGACTAATGTTTAGAAGTAAAGTACAAAAAGTATTCAGAAGGTAATGAAAGCAAAGCAGTAAATTCCATCATAACATTGTGCCTCTGCAGCACAATATCTATCGGTTCAGCTGTTTTTGGTTTGTGGTTTTATTGTATGTCAGTTTCAGTTTTAGACGACTGAGACTGGTGTGAGTTTTTTGTTTTCATTAACAAGAGTTTCACAGCATAAAAAACTATTTTAAAAAGCTGCTCACTACAAAGGACATTCATTAAAAAAAAAAAAAAATTGCATCGTGATATTGTCACATTTGTCTTTTTTTTTTTTTTTCCAGGTGAAAACTAAACTTGTACTTATGTCAGGAGGTTAACGTACTAGTCAGTGTTTTTTAGATGCTGACTGAAGAAACTGACCATTTAATCAAAGTCTGACATTTTGTGAAATGTGTGAGTTACATGAGAACTGACAATATTATCATGTCTTGCGCCTTTGAAAGCCACTGGAAGGACTTAAGTAAACATATTCAAACATGGAGTGGAAGCTCATTCAACTCATTTGGAAAAATGCACCTTCTCTCTTCTTTTCTGAAGCTTTTAAAGAAACAGTGTAACTGAAAGTGAAAATGAGTGTCTTTGAAGGAACTGTCTGAATCTGTGTTGATGCATACCATGTTTACTGGTTTCACATATTGTTCTTCTGTGTTTTCAGTTTTGGTTATAAAACTTTAAAACAGTTGTCATTGGTTTTCTTTTAAGTAGAATGGCTTTGGAAGGGCAATGGGAAACACTACAACCCAGTTTGGTTCAAAAAGGAGGATTTATAATGTTGACATTTTGTTGTTGGATGACGCTATCGAAGTATACGTCAGTAATGGTAAATTAAAATCCAAATATCAGTAAGTACACAGAAGTAGAATTTTATGTTGCATACTCAGACAGATCTTCAGCTGAAACATTCTCGGCAACTACATACTTCACTGAACCACTAGTTAACATTTTAACAAAAATACTGACACAACAATAACACAGCATTTTGTAACACATTTTCAGCAGTCATGAGGGAATATGTTATTTTGTATAAATGAAGCAGTGATCACAACTCTTAACTGCATATAAAAAGCTTTGCAAGTGTTAAGGCAGAAAAAAACTCAATGTTGAGTGTTGATCTTCATTTTGATATTTTAGCCTGAAACTGAAGCGAGGCCACAGCAAGTCAAAAGGTTTGTTAGCAACAGGTTTGGTGTCACATCTCAACTTCCATGTCAACCTTCTGAAAACCTCAGGGTATCCATCTTCATCTCACATATTAACAAAAAAAAAAAAAAAAAAATTCCACATACTCATCTATTCTATTCCATCACACTTACTGGTTACATTGGTCCGTACTGTGACTCTGTTGCATGAGGATTATCATGGCATTCATTATATTCTTAAATAGTGCAATAGACACTGAGTGCTTTAATGCTTCTGGGGGAGCAAGAATAACTGAATGCCCTTCTAAGGCCCAGACCTTGGTTCTTCTCTGTATGGATGGCTTTCTAGAAGGTAAACCTGCGGCTGCTAGAGTGGCCCACTTTGTCCAAGTTGGGGTTGCAGGCAAACTGGATCATGGGCGGTGGTCCACACATCAGGATGAGAGTGTCGTCACTGGGAGGCGGCAGCTGCTCCCTCACCATGTCTTCATTGATAAAGCCTTGACTGTATTCCCAGTCTGAGAAACAGGAAAAACTCCAAGTTCAAATACAGCAAGAGACAGATGAAGCATTAAGTACAGTAGCAACCAAATTATTAGAACACTTGGTATATTTAAGAGGTTTAATGTGTTTTTCTTTTCTTTAATTGGCTATTAAAATGCCCATAAAATAAATGATAACATCTACGAAGTCATGATTGTCCTTTATAAACCCTAGAATAGAGTCAGCATAAGGAGATTTAAGCCAACAGGCCCATTTCACTGACAGTGTCACACCATCCTGTCCCTGCAGAAGAAGCCAAATGCGTGTCATCCTTGTCAGGTCTGATCATGGGTAAACTGATGCATGATGGGTAAAAAGCTGTGTGATTCTGTTGAACCTACAAGGCCTATCCTGCTCATTGAGGAAATAGTAAAGTTAAAAGTGGATAAAAACAGTAGGACTCATTCCATCTGCATGTTTCATGAACATTACAGAAGGAAATGATGTTTCTGAGGCAAAACAAGGAAAAAAAGTCAATATTTTCAGAAGTGTTAGGTGTTCTAATCATTTTTACCACCTCTGTATATTAGGACTCAAATGGTCTTATTTATGGGTTAGTTAGGACCAACTAACTTTCAGATATTGGGATCATATCTACTCCATAATCTTTGCATTGCAGTGAAAGGAAATGGACAAACCTCAAGTTTGGAGAACATGGAAGAAAAACAACAACTGGCTGTGGATGTGATACATATACACATATGTGTGTGCGTATGTGTGAATACATTACACTGGTCAACAACAAATGTATTTAACGTTTTTTTTTTTTTTGCTGATTTAGGATAATTTCGCTGTGCTGAATCCAAAAATCACATTGGTTTTGCTCCATCAGGTCAACTTTCTGAACTAAGCTACATATTTGTTTTTTGACAAGTTGTACAGATATTTTCACATCATTAAAGTCTGTAACATTTAATTAATATATTCTCTAAGAAAACAATTTTCTTTCTCCTAAAACCATTTTGGATTAGAAATATTAACAAAAATCAACTGATAATGTCACAAAAATGTAATCAATTTAGTCAGAAGATTGGATTTTTCTAAATGAAAGTAGCATAAAAACCTGATCTGTAAATCTGTGTAAAACGGTCCTAATTCAGTTGAATAAACATTTTTTTTTTTAGAACCCAGTGTTATGCTTCTGACCCTGTTCACAGTTGTATATTGTCTAACTTCAGTTGCAGAACCTCTGTCTGTTTGTCATGTCAACTTTTGGCTACTGTAGGTGGAGATGGACGATTCCACCAAAAACATGTTACAGAAGATTTATGATTTTAATTGATTGTTTTCTTGCTACATGATGTGAAGACCAAACATGATTTAAACTTAATGTTTTTACGTCATATTCAACTGAAGAACTATGGCCACGGGTTATATATGATGGGGGAAAAGGATGCATATTGTATATTTGTTGAGAATAAAATGTCACCACAGGCGAATAATCTCCATTTTGTGCATTTTTCATGATTTTCAAAACGCAAAATCATCACAACTATGGATCTCATACAATCCCACTTTACAAATGCACAAAAGCATCAAACACCAGTGTCAACAATTCTAAACAGACAACCCTGTGTGTTGGTACCATCGGTACACAGCTTGTTCTTGTCATAAATGTGCTGCTGGAGGACTCACTGTCAGGAGCTCTGTCCAGGGTGAACCACAGCTTAAAGCGGTCTGGGTGGTTGACCTGAATCTCTTCCAACTCCGGTCGCAGCAGGATGTCCTTCTCAGTCTGTAAGGACACAGAAAAAGGGATATTGGTTTCAAAGTATGAAAAAGTTGTCTATTAAACTCAATACACAATACACCCAGAGATTCAGCTTAAATCATATAAATATGAGTTCATTTTGTGAATACGGCTGAAGAAACTCACCTGATTTGCAAACAGCAGGTAGCACACAGTCTGGTCCTCAGGGTCCTTCATCACTGCGGTGATGAGCTGTAGCATCGGGGTAATCCCTGCACAAAACACACAAGGGCACAAAGCATCTGTCTAGTTACAGACAGATTATATATATTTATACAAATATTTCACAAAGGCATTTACACACAAGGACAATCAAATGAGGTGGTAATCATTTAGTCTTAGTTCCAAGTAAAGAAAATCTTCATGATACAGTTTCTTTTAAGTTTTACACAGTTATCTTTAATAATCCTTAGAGCACAAAAGGAGATTCTGAAAGCACGTCCAACTGAGGTATTTACTCTGCTACTTGTTAAACTGATTTTCAAATTAAAATGTAACGTTTTTTTGCTGACTCAGTTTGATGGGTTGAATGTGATTTAATGAATGCGTCTGAAGGGGTTCTTACCTGTTCCTCCAGCAATCATTCCAACATGTTTGGCCTTCTTCGTTACAGCAGGAGCCTTTTTCTCTGGTTGGATGTGAAAAACTCCTGAGGATACAAAATGACAGAATCCAGTCAGTCAGCTGTTGGATAAGAGTCTAAAAACTGTGAAACTGTTTTTAAAATTAAGATCTCATACATGTAGGTTGTTGGACTTACCCTTTCCCTTGTAGATCAGAAGTCCACTGGGTCCTCTGAAGTCAATAGTGTCATTGATCTTGAGGCTCTCCAAGTACTGACTCATCTTTCCACCCTCTGGGAATTTAGGATTGACATCTTTGAAATAGACCTGTGCATAAGGGGACAAAGAGAAAATGTTTAGAAAAGAAAATGACAGCTTTTTATGATCAGGGATTAATCATCTCTGACAGGGCATTTTCCCAACTGCTGATAGTGGTCGATATTTAATATTAGGCTTCTAAATTGGAAATAGAGACTTTGACGCAAGTATCACGTAGTTTAAAGGATAAAATGCTCACGGTCACATTTCAAGTACTTTGAGTTAAATACAGTAATTTTGATTTATTTCTGTATTTTTTACTTCAAACTATTACTTTTCTTTCGAAAAAAAACTGTTATTATGTTGGCCTCTATTGGAGACAGTTTGACTGATTGGCATCAATAGGATGTTTTACAAACTATTGTTATTGGCAGAACTTAAATTCGATAGTGGTCAGTGGCTCGTATGATACTCCTCAATCACAACTGCTTTGAAAAATAGTACAAAAGGCACTTAGTTTTTATAGTTAGTTAGATGTTAAAGTTCAGAATTATTAATTCCTTTAAATATGATGTGCAGACTTTATTCATTTTGCCATTTAATACTTTGAGAAGACCACCGCCTTCTCCCACTCCATTGTGGTTTAAAAAAAAAAAATCAACTATTGGCCAACATTCAGTTGTGATAGAAAAACATAAATGAATGGCTTTACCTTCACTACCAGGTCAACAAAGCCTTTGTCATCATCACTGGACACAGGAGTGTATGGACGGACAACCAGCTTCCCATCTATTCTTGCAGACAAGTAGATATGCTGCCCTGGGGAGGAGAAAATTATGAAATATCATGATGACACTCTGTAAAAAATCTTGACTGCTGCCAACAACAGCTCTTCGTGAGGGAATGACACTGACAGTTCTCATATTTTGGATACAGAGTTAAATGTCAATATTTACCAATAGGGAGACCCAGGACATGCTCAGGAGAAGGCAGAGCAAACCGAAACCTCCTCGTGTCATGGCTGACGATCTAAAGGACAAAAACGATCATGTTAGATTTCCACCTGGCAGAAAACGTCAAACAAACATGTGGAGACATTCATTGTAATGAACGACAAAGCAATGCGTTCTTGAACGTGTCTGCTGCATTTAATTGGAACAAGTTTTGCAATTCCTCAAAGTTCAGAGATACAATAACAAAAGCTGAACATGAAGCGGAGTGTTTACCTGTTTATCTATCAGTCGAAGTGCATACTTAATGTTGGGGTCTTCTAATGTGATCGCTGGTCTCCTCTTTGAGAAGAGAAGTCTGAAGATCAGGTTGATGATGCTATCAATTCCGCCTCGGATCAGCTGTAATAAGATTGAAGCATATGTATGAGTCACACGGTGGACCTAGAATTAGCTCCCCACTGTTTGAGGACTGTGTGGGGCGTTGTCTACTTGAAGCCAAAAGTCATTTACTTTAATCGGTATGGAAGAGATGAGTCATAGAAATTCCAGTGGACGGGCCTGGCCAAGAAAACTCTACTTGATTAGCTTAAGAAAAGCTAACGTTAGCCGCAAAATTAGCAGATCTCAAAATCGTCGAGCAACTTCCATCTAATTATACTTACACCGATAATGTAGGACAGCATTTTCAGCCACTTCTACTTTGCAAGTTCCACAGTGAGAGCTGAAAACACCAAGAGCAGAGTTGCGTAGGTTTCACAGTGACAGGAGTGGACGCCGTCACAATACAGGAAAAACACAAACATCCTGTTTGACCTTTCAAAATAAAATACGCAAAGGTCAATAATGCTGTACGTTTCAAATTTCAAGTCATTTACACCGCCAAATTTTATCATATCATGTTAAATAACTTTTTTAAAGTAAATTTTATTTCGAATTTGTATTTTTATGCTGGTAAAAATATAACTTTTGAACAAAAGTTAATATAATTTGTATATGATATATTTTATGTTTTCACCTTGACACGGATGTAGACACGTCACTTCCGTATTATGTTCCACATAAGACTTTATAAAAATAAAAGACGCATTTAAGGATTTTTAGCAGACAAAAAAGGGAAAGAAAGGAAATGGTCAGGTCTTTAACTTTTAA
>JAPSES010000120.1:11310780-11323019 GCA_029822895.1 Maxillicosta whitleyi | reverse complement strand
TAGTATACACTTTACATATATATGGTATACCATTTATTATTTACTATTAGTTAATATTCCATGCATCATTTTGAGGTCACACTAAATGTATTTTCTTTACACTTGTTTATATGAATCATTCCTTACCAACTTACCCAGGAACTAATATTTAATTAATTCAATTTAATTTAAATGAATTTCATTTAATTTAATTTCATGGGATTTTTTTTCAGGTTCTTATTTATTTAAAATGTCACAAAATTTCTGAAGTCTGGCCCAAGGCTAATTATCATAAGTGAAATGTGACATTCACCAATTGTTTATTTTTCAGTAGATTGAGTGTCAATGTATATAAAATATGAAAATCAATTGCTTGAGATTATGGTATCTGTGTAATTGAAAATAAATAATTGAAATTAAATAAATCACACCAATCAAAGATCAAAGCCCACAGATTTTGGTATACAGCCGGATTTTTTAAACGGAGAAATGCTTGAATTCATTACCAAATTTTAAAAAAAAAAAAAAAAAAAAAAAAAACTTTCCTGGTTCTCAGGAGGATATCTTACCCCTCATGTGCAAGATAATCGTATAACTTTTTTTTTTTTTTTTTTTTTCCTCTCGGGAATGACTTGATCTTTCAGAAACAATTATAAACTTTGTGAACACCACTCTATAAGCCTCCATGCCAAATAAGCTTCACTTTGTTTAATCTGCCTGTAAACCTTTATTTCCATGGATCTGGTTTTCAGAAGATTAATAAGCTTGATCGCACACACTGTGGGAGGACAAACCCTCGTCCTCGTTTGATAACTCTGTGATGTCAGTGAATACTCACTAACAGAAATTGATCGGTGCCAGGGGCAAAATGGAAAACACACCCCTATGTGTAGTCACTTTGTTATACTGCCTCACATCCTATAGATGGCAGTAGCGACCTGTTTATGCGCTGGTGTGGATGAGTCATGAAGAGCCAAGTCCATTTGAAGCATTACGGAGCACTCGTACTAAAATGGATATTTAATGGGTCTAAGGACAAATGAAACACTTTTATTTTTGATGTGATGGGAGTTTCAAGTAGTTCAGTTACTCATACTTCTGTTCCTACTATGATGTATAGTGAGAGTAATAAAGGCTGTTCTTGTGTAAATATTACAAGCAGCGACAGCCTCTTTTGTTTACACTTTGATGAATTTATTTATATCACTTCTTTCATGAATGGAAATATGACATGATAAAGTTCTGTATCAACAGGAAATAAAACATTTTTATTGATCATTTGTGTATATGAAGTTATATAACAACAGTCAGAAAACTCCACAGAGTTAATCACTACACAAAGTGAAACAAAACTGTAAAACACCTCGTCAAAAATGAAGGTATACACAGCAAATATAACTGTCAGCGGCTCGCTGTCACTGCGAGCAATATGGCAGGAAAAACACCCCAAACAGTTCTACAAGATTACAGAGAAAATTTCCACACACAAAATACTCAAGCAGGCAGTTGATATACACAAAGGCAACTAGGATCTTTCTACAGCATCAGATTCTAATACTTTACACAGCTTTGTTTTTGAAAGGTCAATGTGGCTTTTTGTTGGTGTCACTGGAGAGAATCATAAGTTCCTTGTTGCACAGAGAGCTTGGTAAGGTATTTTACAAGGAGGAGATTTGGGGGTTTGATTATGCATGCATACTTTGGTAGGAAATTGTAATAAGGGTAGCACTGCATTGTTGTAAAGGTAATGGCTTTTGCTTTGTAGTTTTTCCACACGCCTCAAAATCTGATAATTTCTGCAATGCTACCCATTATTTCATTTCCTGATTCATTTATACAGGTGTTATTTCAGCAATAATTTTGCCTGAATCACTTTCAGCTTTGATCGAATCAGTATGTTAATAAAAGTATTTTTGCAAAATTGTTCTGGAAATTTTTTTTTTTTTTTTTTTTACAGAGCTTTACTCTTTAATTTTTTCCCATTTAAATCTGAAGCTGTACTGGATTTCATGAATCTACACAAGTAAAACATGTCAAATAAAATAATCCCTTGTGTGAGGTGGGATTGGTAATGCACCTGTAAACATGGAATGCTATCAGAAAGGGGGGTGGAGGGGATTTCCCCACCCCCACTGGGTTATGAAGTAAATTTGTAATAGTTGAAAAAAAAATATAAACAAAATTACTTATTTTTTTCCAACAAAAAGTGCCAAGTACATCTAATCTCAAGGTTAAAGTAATCTACATCAACACAGTCCATACTGTACATTCAGAGTTTTCATCTTAAATATAAAAGGGTTTTTAATCAACAGGGCAGTTAACACATAGAAAACAATCAGAATGAAAAGAATAAATAATACAATGACATATAATATGGATGATAGGTAGATAGGATGATATCTGCGGCAGAATAATCAATTTCATGTCAGTTTATATTTATTCTAGATATACATTTTTGACATGATTATGTAAATATATACATGGTATTTGGAGGGGGAGGGGGGAGGGGTAAAATGTAGAATCTCATTGGTATTTAGTAACTAATACTCCCTGAAACTTCTGATGCTGGAACTGTGTGCAAGAAGAGAAACGAACCTGCGAAAATGGAGGGAACCCTAAACAGAGGTCAACAGGTGTCAAGCTCCAACCTATAAGCTGAATCTACATGTGCTGTGTCCTAACCATTTCACTGGAAAGGAGAAACATCTCTCTGGACTAGAATCATCTTCTAGGGTTACGATCTTTTTCTCAGGGCGATGCCACCCATGTTAACTATGGGATGAACATACAAGTATTGCACAGTGCTCAACAAAATGCTGTGTGAAGCGATCCACTCGTGCTCAGATAAAACGTCCCGCCTTTTTTTGTTTTTCCTTTTAATCTATTTTTTGATTAGCCGGCGACACCACGCTCTCTCTTTCTCTGCGTGTAGAAGGAAAATGGCATTAAAACGCTACGACATCACTACAGAACAAACTGGTTTCGCTACCTACTGATAAGTCTACATCTCTAAGCACACACGGCAGTCACAGTGATACACAAAGCAGTCCTCAGAGACTCCTATGGAATGACAAGTAGCTTTTTCATAATAGTGCTATCAACTACACAATAACATTGAAAACATTTAGAAAGTCCTCCTGAAGCTAGCATCGAGTATATGCAAGAGGTTCCTCCAAGATAAGAGACTTCATGGTTTTCATGGATTAAAACTTATTCCTTTCCTAATTGGACCCGTAGTAAAGGACATGATGGAGTAGTAGCCTACGCAGACCATTAACTTTTACGGTTGTCTCGCAATCTCTTGATGTAGTCAAGCGCCAACAATACAAATAAAACTGATGTAACTACTGTTGGCTAAAACATGATTTGTCTTCGTTACGTTCTTTTTTTTTTTTTTTAAGTAAGCCGATCAAGCAGGGGGATGGCTTCCCTGCAGGTGTCCTGAAATAAAGCCAGCACACACTCGCCCCAAAAATGGTTTGTAAAGGAGTCAACAAACTAGTTCAAAGACATCCAGTGCAAAACAGCAGCCACATAAAAGGTAAAATTGGCAGTAAAACATGGCTAGCTCTATTGTCACTGTGAGAAGGCAACGTAAAGCAAAGACTGCGATTCAGGGCACCATTGCAGCCAAAGACATTGTTCCCAATAAACCAAAGCTACAACCACTAGCAAAGTGGGAGTGTGCATGGAGAGAGGGTCTCTACAAGAGTCACCTCCCCGGAAATGGCAGTGTTTTGAAACTCGCTTCACCTCCATCCGTATAGTCATATACATTGACTCAAAGTTTAAACTTGATTGAAGGCAAGGGGATCTTATCAGAAGAGACAGCCCCTGGTGTTAGTTGATCTCCCCCCACCCCAGCCTTTAGTAAAGATTGTAAAAAAAAAAATCATGCAGTTTACTAAAAATAGTCAAGACGCTGAATTGCTCTAAAAATATTCCTCTTTAAACCGGAGTCGCAAATCTCTTGTTTTTTTTTTTTCGCTCCCTTTCAAAGATCGGACCTCAGCTGAAATGCAGTACACTTCCAACAACAACAACGCTGTTCAAAGTAAGCAGGTAACAAAATATTGTTAAACGAGCTTAAGGACACAATGGCTACAGCTTGGTGCTTTATTATGAGTTTTTTTTTGTTTTGTTTTTGTTTTTTTAACATGGGGTCTGCTTCTAAAAGTATAATAAATTCATTTTTGGAGGCAATATTTGCCATTCTTGGAAAAAGAAATCAAGTCACTTTGAGTGAATGATGGCCTGTAAAAAGAGGACCCATTTCACGCCGAAGAATCGGTCGAATATGGAGGAATCAAACGCTAATTGGTTTGCATTGAATATCGTTTGTGTTACCAGTGTGCATCAAGCTAAACATATAGGTCCTCTGATTGAGAAATAAGTACAAAAAGTTGTAAGAAATCATGTGCTTGTATAATTTCCAGCAGCATAATTTTTCCCACAGAACCATAGTAGTTAATGGCCTTGTATTTTTGACTTTGTGTGTATATATATTCAACTGTTTGTCTTTTCTGTGATGAATCCTCTGTTGAACTTAAAGCCAGACATCGTCCTTTACAATGTGAATATATTTCCACTAGCATCTCGCTTGTTGGATCATTTTTTTCTGGAATGCAATAAGGTTATAAGGTAGAATTTTTAAATCCTGGGATATATAATATTGGCTTTCCTCTATATCTGCATTTACATAATTTAAAATAGAACATCTTATTAAAAACATCAAGATATACACAGATTAGGAAACGGGTAACAACATACAAACACATAAACTAGAAATCATTTTTGTCTGCATACTTATATATACAACTGTGGTACAATAAATTCTTTCAGTCATGCGCTATCTATACAGATCATATTGCTTAAAAGAAGGGGGCATTTGGTTGGGGGGCAGTTAAGGTCATGGCGATGAAAAACTAAATCCAAACAGAAGAGAAAGTGGCAGAAGTTGGGAACTGATAGAAAACAAAAAAAGCAGAGGGTGGAAGTTTGCAGGGAGTTTAAACAAATTGGGCTGGGTGTGAACTCATGTGCAATAAAGCTGGGGGAAGCTGGGAGGTGAAGGGGTAGGGGGGGGTTACATGGATGGACCCATATATCACTGAGGTATTTACACATACTGGCTAAAGAGTACTACAAGGCAGGTGCTGAAAGGGCCCTGTCTATTTCTTGGTGGACAGCTGAGCGTCCACCTCCTCCTCAGGCTTCAGGACGTGCCACTGGGCGATGGGTCTCCGGGGGTTGGCCAGCATGTCAGACCAGTGGCGCAGCTCCGTCCCCGAGCTGTTGAGGCCTACAAAGACCTTGCCGATCGCATCGTTCTTGCCGATCTTGTCATAGTCCAGAACAGTTATAACAATTTGCACTTTCTGCGGGGCAAGAGAAGAGGGAAGATTTTCATGGTTAGAGGCCAGTGCACATATTTATCCTTGTTTTTGAAATAAAAATAAACTATCAGCTATGTGCTTCTGTAAACACTAGTACATATGGATCTCGTATCTGTGTATGAAAGAGATCATCTTTAATGCATAAAGACCCAAACATTCATTGATGATCAAAACCATCTACTGACGTAAACTGTTTAATACCTGTTGATCCAATAATCCTATCAAAACATGTAAATAATTGGTGTAAAATTCAGTTCATCATCCTTTCATGGTCATCGGATATGACCCATTTGGACATTCAAAGGCTCTGTATTCAATATGGAAACACTGTCATGTTCTAAAACATTGATTCATCAGTAAAATCCACGGAGTTGGATCAATGACAGTGGATGGAAACACTTGTTTATATGGTCAGTTATTGATATTTTCCTAAAACAGTACATTTTTTTCCTCAGTTTTCTCTGTTTCTGACATAATACCCCTCAACTTTAATCTGAACTCTTATGAACATCTGCAAGATTATTAAATTAAATATGTGATAAAAACCATATTTTCGATAAAAAAAAAAAAAAGAAAAAAGAGAAAAAGACAGTGGATAATATTATAATAGTGATAAATCCTTGCAGAAAAAAAGTTAAATATAGAGGAAAAGTCATTTGGAAACTGCCACAAAAGTAGCACTGGGTCTTTATGGGTTAAGACCACATAGACTGTGGACTAATTCTATACAGTCTGTAATGTACTGAAGAAAAAACTCAAAAAACAACAAAGTACACACTGTCTTTATTCCAGCAGAAGTAAAAGCCTTTGGTTTAAGTGTGAGTACTGAATTATCCTCTTTAGTAAACTAAAAAAAACAAAACACATGTAATTATTACACCTACAAGTGCTGATCACGACAGTCACAGTATTGAAGTCGACTGTTTTACGTTGGTAATTTATTCATTGGAACCTCAAAAAACATCACAGTGACACATGACACATGAAAAAACTCAACACTTCCTTCTGTCAAACTCAGCACCCACTTAAGGTTTTAAGTCAAATGATCACTTCCCTGTCTAAGTCTGTGCGGCCCTTTCTTTAAGACACAAAAAATAATGGAAAAATACCACTCATTCACAGCAGTCCATGCCTTTAAAGCACTTAAACAATGTGTCCATAAGAGATTACCCACAGGTTACAGCAGTCGGTGTTCTTTTTATTTTTTGGTCTGTTTATGAGTAATATGTGCATTTCTTTATTGCACCTGTGTACAGCACTTTGGCTGTTATTTTAAAGTGCTTTACAAATACAATTAGATTGGTTTATTCAGTATCTTTATTGCAGAGGCTGGAATAGGTGAAATAGTATTTACCATTTACTTGATCAGACAGAAGTGATTCCTGGTAACTCATATTCTAGACCAGATCTCAATGAGCGTCAGAGCCAAACTAGGCAGAATGTTGGATTACTCAGAGGTCGTTGCCTCGGCCTCGGTGTGTGTTTATTTGAAGAGGAGTGGCCAGGCTGTCGATCCCTGGCACCCATTATGAATTAGTGCACAACGAACCCTGATTAAGTTTCGATCCGCTGGTGTTACAACCTCACGCATGAACGCAATACGCCACGTAATGACACACTGAATCAAGTTCCCGTGTGGTCTTTTGGGGTTAGCTGCTTTTCGCTGGGACGGTTCACCTTGAAATGACTCATTCAAACATGTCCGCCAAGTGTTTACTGATGACAGATTAAAAGCCTCTGGCATCAATAACATGGTATTAATGTTTTGCTGCTGCAATTGATCTACTACAATTAATCAATCTGGCAGTGGATGAAAGGGTTCTACGCATTGTAAACACTTTTTTTCTCCTTATGATATAGACTGAACAGAGAATCTTACATAAGTCACATGGTTTCTGAATGAAAATGATGCTATTTTCATTTTCCTGTGTCACTGTACACTATTATGCACTGTTAAACATAAAGATGGACTTAAATATTTTCTTCTCATGAGAATTACTGATGTATATAGGAATAAAAACATGAATGTGTCTGAAAAGAAAATTATTTCAATTTATGGGCAAACGTTACCTGTTTTTATATGTATATCTATATAAAGCTTTTCTTATTTTACTTTTCTTTGATATTTTTTCTACATTGTGTGTTTATATTATACTAGAGCAACAACAACTGCACATAAAGAATTCCTTGTATGTGTTCAAACACTTCACATACTTATATCAGATAAGATTTCTAAGAGAATCTGAGTCTATAAATCTTTAACCATGCACATATGGAGCTTATCCTGAACTCTGCTGATTACATGTTTGTGCCTTTTTGTTACACTGTTCCATTTTCACAATATATTTATATATTTAAAAACCTACAGATGAAAACAAATCCTAGAAAAAAACGGTTTCTTCAAGTTCTCTGCATGTAAGCATGTGTGTTAGATAAGATGTGAGGCTACTTCAGTCAACAGACTTCCAGTTGTTGCTACAAGATAGAGCAATTAAAAGCACTGTTTGTAATTCCCCCACAATCCCTCCAACAATTAAAGCCTTTTGATTAATTACAAAAGATGTCCCAGGGTCGAGTTTAACTAAATCCTACAATTCATCTCTGCTGGTAAACGCAGTTAATTCACAGCTCTTTATAAGCAGTCGGTGTTGACGGTTGAAAGCGTTGAGAGGAAGGAGGAAAAAAATCTGGCTGAGAAATCGATTAACAAATTAAACTGTATTAGTTTCCCCTGAAACACCGAACAGAGTAATTTTGTAGGAGTTGGTTTGTAATTAAAAATCCCTGTAGCTCCTGAGTGAGTGTGTTTGTTTAGAATCAGATACAACGCAGCCCGAGGCCTAAAGAGCTGTGTGCGATAATGAAGATGTTTTAATGTGGTAAATGGTTGATTGATTGCTTATAAATTGGGTTGGGGAATCCTACTTGCGTTATAGCTCCTGCAGCTTTCAGGTATTCAGTACAACGAATGAACGCAAAGTTTATGATCCAGTCGGAGCAACTAAGAATTATTCCGTGGTGAACTCTGCTTTTGGTAATGAGATAATAAATGTAAATTTAAACAACATACTTGCATCAGCTATGCTAAATAAGAGCCTGATGTGGGTGAGGCTGATTGGGATCATCACAGTTTAAATTGAATCTGTGGCTTGCGGACGAAAACCTGTGATTTGTGAGCTGTGACAGGCCGAATCAATTTGACTCAATTACTGTCTTGCCCGAGGAGATAATGTTGTTCAATGCCATCTCATAATGCCCTGAAAAAAAACAAAAAAAAAAACAGATTCATTCTTTATTTCTTTGTATTTTCAGTCTTAGCTGCGGTTTCCATAAAGGCTTCATACACGACATCCACCAAAATCAGAATGTACATACAGATGGTTTCATGTTGTGCAGCTTATACTGAGATACAAGCCTCAGGCAGCAACAAAGGGAAGAGAATCACATCCATCCAGCAATTGACTTATCAAATTGTTAAACTGAACTGGAGAGTCTTTGATTATACTGTTGTAATGAAAAGCCTCTAAACTCATTATTTGATAAATGAGCTCCCACTTATCCGTTGTTTCCACGCAACCAAACATTTGCTCGTCTTCATGGGCCAATTTGTTTGGATTGTGCAAAGCGTCAGCCTTTAAAAATGCATTTTAGTCTCATTTTGGAACAGATATTTTGCAAAGTTTCCTGAAATCGATGACGTCGTACCTGGATTTGTTCAAATGGGACTTCAAAGCTAAAGGACTCGTTGTAGTAAGGGTTGAGGGTGTTTTTCTTGATTGTCGTCTTCTTCTTCTTCAGCCTCTTGCCGTTCTGCATCAGGTGGATCTTCACATATGGATCTGCAAATAAGGCACACATTATTTTAAACCTCACATGGTGACGATATTACACAATAAACTAAAATGAGCTGAAACACACGGTGGTGCTCCACAGTTGTCGGTACCAGTGCGTGTCTGTATCTCACACAAGCAGTGGGATTCATTGTTGTCGTCATAAAATTTTGACCCAAACACCTGTGACAAAAATGCATGAAAACGAGACTTTTATGTGTTTACATCACTCAGTTATACCTATTTATTGAAGGGCCTCACTTTTATTTGTCCACGCCATCTCAAGTGGCCTCAAGTGGTCTGCCTCGTCCGCATGCAACCATTTTCAGGCAATCAGACAGAGAGGGAGAGAGAGAGAGAGCGTGTGTGTGTGTGTGTGTGTGTGTGTGAGCAGCAAACCACCCGAGGCTTTCATTTATGACGTGACACTACTTCTCCTGATTTGTTTACCTTCTTCAAATTGGAATGATTGATTGTAATAGGTTCCACAGCAATTCACTATGACAAACGAAACAGGGGATGAGGAATTAACGAATTAACGTGGTGATGAAATGATTACTGTAACTTTAGTTTTTGTGGCTTCATTTTTGTTTTATCTACAAATTTGTCATTTTGTAATGACAGTGAAAGGCACATTTGTTTTCTGTTCTTCTGTCCACCAACTGACGCTTTAATGTGGCAGTCTAGTATGAACATTATTATTATTTTTTACTACAATTATTTCAACTTTATTATAATTCTCTCTTGATGATTTGTTCAACCCTTTCAAACATATAATACTAAACAACATTGAATTAATTGTTACCATTGAATAACATCATTTTATTTTTCATCAAACTAATACACAGTTCTGACCACCGGAGTATAATTCAATGACCAGATACATTTTTGATTACATCCACATGACTTTTGTCATTTCTTACTCGATTATCAAACTATTTTCTACACTATAGTATAGGTAATCAGGTTTTGCTTTTTTTTTTTTTTTTACCTGTTATGAGTGAAAAAGGTGTCAGGGGTGCATTTTCATGGCCATTTCCCATTTTAGATTCATGATACAATATTTCAGGATTGACAAATCTCAGGAAATAGAATTGAATGGAATAGACTTTGTTATTATACATTCATGTGCAATGAAATTAGGGAAAATGAAAACTTACAAAATGTCCACAAGAAGAAACACACAAAAACCAAACAGGACATCCTCAAACCACTGTGTCCTTGTGCTTGGCCAGCTCGCTTAAAGCAGTGATTTTTTTTTAGCTTTTTCAAACATTTTCCCTGTGGTCTACATAAACTGTAAATGTTAAGTTTGGGTCTGAATTATTCATTAATTCAACTCTACGGTCCATCTTCAAACCTATTTCTGAGTAATGACACCAGAAAGGTCATTGTGAGCGCTGGCCCTTTAAATGAAAATCTGTCAAATCACACCCCACCCCCTTCAGGTTATTGGCTGTGCTGCTCTGTCCCATTGAACAACTGAACATTTTAGGTAACTCCAAGTTTGGACATATTTTCAGTATGAACTACAACGTGCTGCTGCTGACAATTATGTCATCAGAAGTCTTGACCTTATATGTGCGAATGTGGTGACATAACTAATTATAGACATAAGACATTCAGCAGAATTAAAACAGGCTGTACAAATCCATCCTTAAGTTTTGCCAAAATGAATATAAAGATAGTTTTGCAGCACCTGGAGGGTTCAAATTCTAACCTTATGAATTATTAGGGTCTAAATACACAAATAAATAAACCAAACACTAATAAAAGTGGGTTTAACTAAATATGAAAAAGTGAGTAGACAAAAATACAAAGAAGATGTGTGAGATCTCTGATACTACTCTGAAACTATTCTTATAAGTGTTGTTTGAGAATCTCTTTGACTGTCCATCTTACTAACACAGTACAACCCTGAGGCCAAAGGGAATGTGACAGTTTTGCTTCTAACTTTACATGTTTCCATTTTATTACCGTTACATAAACTTGAGTCTAAAATCCTTCAGATATATTCACTACAAGTGGTAGGTTTATGACAGAGTAAAATCCAGTCATAGAATACATTTACATGTACTACAATATATTTGTTGATACTTAATGATATAATTTTCGTTGGAGACCGCAGTTATTAGGACGACACAGAACAGAATACTGCTTAGAGGATACAAAAACAAATATCCACAATCATTCCAGAGAAGCTAATGAGGTCTCTGGCCTGAGGAAAACTGTGCATCAGCATGAATATACAATAAAAACGGAATCCATGTTTAAAATTACTTGTTGAAACACAACTTGCTCTGACAATTTAAATTTATATTCAGATCCCTTAAGCACAAAGTCTCTTCAGTGCTTTTTTTTTTGCTTGTAGGCTGCAATAAGCAAGTCTGTTCAGCAGGAACGTTGTGACAGTCTTAGCAAAAGCAAACACTGAAGAAGGACTCAAGGAACTTTAGTGTCATACCAGCACACATTTACACGAGATAAAAAAGATGTTTGTATATGTGTGCAAATATATGTGTATGTATGCAAATATGTATTTATATATGTAAGTATGTATTTATATATGTATGCAAGTATGTATTTATATATGTATGTGAGTGTGTATTTATATATGTATGTAAGTATGTATTTATATATGTATGTAAGTATGTATTTATATATGTAAGTGTGTATTTATTATATGTATGTAAGTGTGTATTTATATATGTATGTAAGTGTGTATTTATTATATGTATTTAAGTGTGTATTTATATATATGTATGTATGTAAGTGTGTATTTATACACTGCCTGGCCCAAAAAAAAAAGTCGCACATACAATATTTGGCTGCACCATCTTCGGTTTAGATTTGACATTCACTGTCACATCTTTTTTTTTTTTTTTTTTTAACCACATAATTCTTACATAATGCCACAATAAGGTTCATAATATTTTTTCCATCCAGAGTTTCATTCATTTTTGATTATTGATGATGCAGAATCAAATCACTGCATCCAGTCTTCATCACATCCTAAATTAGAGTCTGGACTTTA
>JAPSES010000120.1:11288853-11304113 GCA_029822895.1 Maxillicosta whitleyi | reverse complement strand
TGTGTGTGGTCGTGTGTGTGTGTGGGTGTGTGTGTGTGCTATTTACACCTGAATTTTAGCCACATTTTAAAAAATTCTTTAGTTACAAGTGTATTTTACAAAGTACCAAAAGGCACAGCATGTAAAAATGCTTTATATTCCACTTCGTCTTGAGTCAGAGGAAATTCACTCTGCAACAAGGCTCTTCATGTTTTCCATCTTGTACCACAGTTTACTTTCTAGTTTCTTTCTAATATTGGCTCCAGCAAATGTTTGTCACTCATCACTTTGCTGGAAAAGTACTCACAGCAGTCATTCCACTGCTTCATACAAATACCAGTGCAGCACATCCTCATTATCATACTCTAAACACAGACAGACCTATTCATATTTTAGTCAGTTTCTCCATCAGCGGAGCAGACACAGTCAGTTGCTAACACTTTCTTTCAGATCACACCTGGCCATTTTGCAGGCAGATTATAAAAGAGATGAGAGGCAAACAGGTCCTGATTATCAATCTTTGTTTTATTTCAAGAGTCATCAACCCACAATCAAAAACAATTTCCTTGTGTACGATCAGTATGATGGAAATGGTCATTGTTTATTTTGTGAATATCAAATGTGTGAGTATCAATTCACATAGTGTTGAATTTGAAGTCCATTATCCCGACTACATTTGTACTAATTGCTAAACCTAATAAACTAAATAGTCTGACTTAGATGAGAAAGACGAGGATTATAATCAGGTTTTATGATGTCGATGCTCAGAGGGAGGGAGGAGCAGCCGTTACCTGTCAGGAGCAGAAACCAGTGGCTCTTTGAGATGAACTGTAAAAGGCCAACTGCTGTCTTTTCAACTTAAAGGCCACTTCTGGATGTTGCAGCTTCAGACTTGGCCTTAACATTTAAGGAGGTTATACATTGTGTACTTAAGGTAAGTTATTGTACCTCTGCACTGATTTCATTACTCTGAGCCTTGGCAGGTTTAAGTTCCTCCCTGGTATGTCATATGTCACATCCTTATAGAACTGTCAGTTTTTGCAAACAATTATATCCCCCATTAAAGCCTTTTAAAGTTAGGTGTGTCTATAAATCACAGATTCCATCATGTTATTGATCACAATCTATGATCTTTATATTTCATATAAACACACACACCTATCTATCTAGCTGTCTGTCTGTCTGTGTTTTGTGTCAAGAGACAAGATATCCTCATGTAGTTGGTCTTTTATGAAGCTTTTCCTTAAAAACTGCCATCCCATCACCTCCACGTTACAAATGTGCTCAGGAAAATACCAAACTTCATGTCTGAAGCAAGGTTATTTTTGTTAATAAAAACCAACTAAATGACAAAAACTAGAATTGGAAAAAAAAACATTTTCGCTCATTGAAATAAATAAAAACTATAATTAAAAGAAAAAAGATAACAAACTGTATTCTGTGCTTACAGAACTAACTAAAACATATACAAATTATGGATGTAATTCCCTCAATTTTCATCTTTGTTGATGTGAAATTGATTTATTTTACTTGAGCAATTGTCGCTGGCTGCACCATATGGGACTTCATGGTTTATCACTTCTCATCACTTGTGGTTTAGAGTCTGCTTCTCATCCCCATTCTACATGGTAAGATGGAGACTAAAGTTGGGAGAAAGCAGCAGAGTCCTGTTTGAGATCTCTTTGAATACGATAGCAAGGAAGATAAAAGATATGGGAAAAACTAAAACTAAAACTAAGCATTTTAAAAACAATAAAAACTAATAAAGACTAACAAGCCTGCTCTAAAAACTAATTAAAACTGAGTAAATTAGAAAAAAAAAAAAGTCAAAACTAAATTATAATGAAAAATCCAAAATTATTATAACCTTGAGCTGAATAACTACTTTTACTGTAA
Organism: Maxillicosta whitleyi; assembly: GCA_029822895.1. Lineage (NCBI taxonomy): Eukaryota > Metazoa > Chordata > Actinopteri > Perciformes > Neosebastidae > Maxillicosta > Maxillicosta whitleyi. The sequence goes on along the minus strand of JAPSES010000120.1, from coordinate 11,302,238 downwards.
CACTCAGACTGGAACCTTTGACAAAAGACATAACACTTTAATAACTAATATAATTAATCAAGTTAATTAATTTAAGTTAATATGTCATTTAAACACTAATCTCTGCCCAATTTATACATTCTTCAAAAATAATACTTCTCTATTTTTTTGTTACTTTTAAAACATTATTTGACATAATTACAAATGGGGATCATGTGAAATAAAGGTTAATAAATATTTACCACCAAGATTAACTTAAACATGTGGTTTTTATTCCAGATAGGTAGTCACACTTCAGTTATTTTGCTTTTTGATATTCTGCCTGTGTATTATTTATATTATTTGTGTATTATTTATTTATATTTATGGTGACCTTGCCCTTAATTTATGCTGCCTTCTGACTTTGACAGTCTCATTTTCAGCCCCTGCCAGAAAAATCTGCATAAATTTAGTGTTCTTTTACCTCTACTAAATAATCTCAGTGGCTCAGGTGCAAAGGAAATGGTGTTTTGGCAGATGTAATATGCAGCTACTGAACCATACAATAAATCTGCAAACCAGTTGGCAGTGCACATCACTCGAAAAAAGTTCTTAACAAATACATTTTTGTTACTCATGATCAATTACTGCAAAATGCCACTTGGAGTATTCATTTGATAAACATAACACCAAAAACAGTTCTGTAGTTTTCATCAAGCATAAGCTCTGCCTCTGTAATTACCCTCTACTGATCCTGAAAACTGCAAAGCTTTGATCCAATGGCTCAAGCCTTGCGTAAAATTGTAAGGTGCAGCTGTGTAACCAAATGCTAAGGACGTATAGCGATGCCCTTCAACTCAAACAGCACCATGGCAATACCAAACTGTTGCAATTAACCTTTAAATCAAACCACCCTAATGCTAAAAATGAGGTTCCCCTAGCAACACATGCTATATGCCATGACATTTACCATGAAAATTGAATCTCCTGAACTGTTGCCTGCAAAGTCATACTTCTATTAATTGAAGGGGAAGTGTGGACATCTGATTAAGTGACATTTCCAGCAGAGATGGATTACATCGGCCACGGCACTGCATTTGTGGTTCAAGCGCAAATGACTTGCTGAACATATCAAAAGTAATCATTGCGATATCACTTACACAAGCCTCCATAAAACTACTCTTATTATTAAAATAGGATGTACTAGATGTAAAAATCTGAACTTTGGCATTGATTTGCATGTCTGCAGATCTCCTACCTCCTCCTTCTCGGCGCTCTGCAGATCCCTCCACTCCTCTGTTATGTGGCTGAAGTCCACCTTGTTCATGGGCACCTTGATGTCACCGATGGCATCGTGTTTGGAAAAACGGTCAAAATCATACACCGTCATTACCAGCGTCTTCCCACCGAGCTCTACATAAGGGACCTGGGAGGGGTGAGAACAGTCACAGGTCAAAATAAGAACATTATTGCATGGCTCAGAAGGTAGAGTGGGTCGTTCAATAACGAAAGGGTTGGCAGTTCGAATCCCACCAAGTCTCAGTCACCTCCCCCACCTTGCCTCACACTGCTGTATGAATACATGCAAATGTTTGGTGGAGGTCGCAATGATCTGCCAGCCTGCCCCCAGAGCAGCAGCTGTGGCTTCCAATATAGTTTACCACCACCAGAGTGTGAATGTGACAGCAAATGAATAATGGATCAATAATGTAAAGTGCTTTGGGTGCCTTGAAAAATACTATACAAATCTAAACCATTATTATTATGTGAGCCACAGTTACTCAGTTACTTGTATAAAAACACCTGCACAAAACAAAGACTGGCAGAAACTTAATCATTTTCCACCATTCTTTCATGAAACTTTTTTGGATTTACATAATTTCAAGGCACTTAACTGTCATTGTTTCCTGCAATAAACAGTAGTCTCTGTATATGTCAGACATAGGCTTTGTATATTGAAGTTACTTATGTCAAATCTGTTCTCTGCAAGTCTTGTTCACAGATATATAGTGCACATCATAAAATATAATTTACATCAGCATTCACAAAACAATCATTATGTGATGATACAACTAGCTTAGTATTAATAAGAAGAACTTGAAGGCTATTGAGAGAAAACTGTTATGTAATGGCATAAAAAATTGTAAAATAAAGCCATGCATGGACTTCATTATGACCAATAAACATTTGCTAATAAAATGCTGATGAGAAACTAGTTAATGGTAAATAAATGCACCTTAACATGAAGTGTCATTGCTGAAAATAACTACAGACTGTTTTTTTTACTTGTCACATTTGGATAGTAACTCAGAACAGAAAAACTGTAAATTTTCATTTTGCATATTTCATATACAGTCATCAGTGACTGTTTATGATACCTCATTCTAAATTTAATTACATGTCCAGCAGATTTAAAGTGTGTACTTCTGTGGTGGATGAACGATGATGGTGGTTGCTCCTGCATTTCATCCCCTTCCCTGAATGACAGCGTTATCAGTGGAAAATACAGGTGGGGGGTAAATATTGCCTCCGTTGTCCTTGACATTATCTCATAAAAGCCCTGTTTATTCAGTACTGTCACCGCAGTCTCTAATGACCTGCCTTTTTCCATGATACATCACAGATTCAGAATTAAGTAGTACAATAAAAATGCTAATACAACTGGTTGTGAGATGGATATCACATCACATTATAGCTAACTTACACCAAACACATGCATTCTTCATTGCTGGGTGAATAAACTTTCCTCACTGCTGGATAACCACGTGTCCATTATGGCTGAGGCAAGGCCAGGGTGTGGTGGTGCATCCACCTGTATTAATCCCAATCATGCTGAGCTTCTCAGTGTGCCTGAGTGTAACTGTGTGTATGAGAGATATTCTGTCAGAAGCTTGTTAATGTGCCAGCTGGTTGCTGTCTCCACACCTTCCCAGTATTCATGGCTGCATGCAAATCAGATTGTCAGTGCAACCAAAAAGTCTGCAGCTGCAAAAACATGCTTAATTTATTTATTTTTTTAAGCTTATAGTAGAGGCAAAGGGAGTCTCTTTTACCTTGAATGTAAACTGCTCGTTGAAGACAGGATTCAGGGTCTTCCTGTGGACCTTGGTTTCAAATTTCTTCTTCTTATCAGGCAGCAGGTAGACCTTTACATATGGGTCAGATGTTCCACCCATGTCCATAGCAGGCAGCTCTGCCGCCTGGATGATCCCAACTATGAGCTGAAAGTGGAAGGCAAAGGTTATAAAACAGAGGAAAGAGAGGTCAGAGGGCACACAGATCCACAAAACCTTCATCCCACCAACATCCATTCAGAGTTTATCAAAGCAGATAAATACTGCAAAACTCAAGAGGGCTGGATTTTGAGAGGCTTTACTTCCTCATAATGACAGCATGAAGATAATGAAGCATGAAGATCATTACCTGGTTTACCTTTAATTTAAAGCAAACATTTAATAGTGCAATAAATACATTTTCTGAACAACTGAGAAGCTTTGAAGAAACAAACAAAAAAAAAAGGCTCTTTTTAAAATGGAAATATCTGGGAAAATGCTTTAAACAGTGTTGCCTTCTCGTTTTCTAGGAGCAGAGACATCTGATCAGTCATATGGAGTAAATGGTTGCTACATCACAGCTTACTTAAAACCTGTGCCACCATTTTCCACCAAGCATACCGATGCTTTGTAAAAGTCAGAAAATGCAGTAAGTGGGAAAACCTTTTTTTTTTTTTAAAACTGCCACTTGATCAACATTTTTAAAGAAATACTTGAAAATGGGCTTAAATACATGAATGTAACCGTGAGTACAACTTATCTTCCATATGTTATGGTGCCAGTGTTAGAAGGTCATGTTTGCTTTGGCTGACGACTAAGTAAAAGTTAGGATATGTCAGGCTAGGAATGAGGGAAGTTTCTCTACACATAAGGGTGATAATTGATAACCACAATGGGGAGCCTGGGAGGCTGATTGACCTGCCAGTCAGAGCCTCTACTCAAAGACCTCTCAGGAGGCCCAGCTAGTCAGTCAATCAACTTCCTATCAGGCAGCCATCAAGCAGCAATCTGGAGGCTGACCAGGGCACTCAGGCATGGAGCTGTACAGCTGTCAGGAGCTGCATCAGTTTCTGTGTGGTGCAACCAAACACACTTTGGTAAATAACAAAGTAGGAAACAATGACCTCCGCTTGGTAATGTTTGTTTATATGTATTTCCTCAAATAAAAAAGAAAATACAATCAATTAAAAGCATGGTCTCAAAATATTGACGTGAGTAAATAAAAACAAAACAAAAAACAGATGGACTAAACATAATGTACTCTTTTACTGCTTTAATTCACATCTCTTTTTATTTCTCATCTGAAACACTATTGTTTGATTTTAGTAACTGCTGCCATATGTTTTAACACTAAGATGCATTAACTTTGACATAACAAACTGGAGCAGATCAAAATGAGTCTGCTCAAATGCAACAGGCCTGCTTCTGAAGCACAATATGTTACAATGTCTGTTGAGGATGTAAAAAAAAAAAAAAAAAAAAAGAAGCAGGAAAACTGTAGATATTGAGACGTGATATTTGTTCAACTATGAGAAACTATGCTCCCCTTAAAGTAAAACAATCTCATTGGCTGAAGTAAATATCACGTCTTGATCACATTTAGGTACCAAAGGTGTAGTGTAATTATCCAATTCTTACTAGACTGTGAACACACTGGTAGTGGTACAAATCTGACTCAACATTCATTGACTATTTTTTCTGACATTGTCAGACGTACAACATCATTTTCATTTATAGTATTTCTTCTGCTGTTATGGAGACTGATTTGACACTGTAATAAATGACATTACATTACTGTATTTCTTGTCCAGGTCTTTTATCACACACAGAATCGCACAGACTGCCTAGGATTGTGGACAATTCTAAGGGGCTTCATCTTTACTTCTCAGGATTGTCAGCCACACTGATGCTTCAGCTTTAAAAGCTGTGCATGTTTGTCTCCGCACATTAATGTTTAATTCAACTAATGAGATTATTTCTGCTTCAGTATCAGCTCTTTCCCTGAGACGTGTTTATATAACTGGCATCCCAATCAGCTAAATGGCCTTACTTTAATGTTCCTTGCCTCAGTTTGTCAGCACATGCAATACCAATGCTAGTTATGTGAGTTTAGGTAAGGTTAAGTCTGGGTATATCATCACCACTAAAGCATAAGTAAAAGAAAAGTCAACATTCCGCATGGCATTTATGTGTAGATTGTAGAGTGTAGATTTGCATTAGATGGTGGTGAGATTCTGGTATGAAAAGGTCACATGGAACATACACACACTCTTAAACAACAGCATCATACATTACACCAGTGAAAACAGGACAATATGGCTCATATGGAGCAGCTGCTCTCTAGATTATGCACAACATTTTCTCTGACATTACCACTGAAACACTAAAATTAGATTCTGCCACAATTTCAACAGATTTTTCTGACATAAAATAATTGCACACCTGAATCTCTGTGAAATTGTTACATACACCAAACGTCAAGTGGAATGTGCACAATTACTGTATCTGTCATTTACCTATAGCTAACGTATCAACATCACAACCCTGCTTTTCACGGCAGTGCTGGGACCGGTTCATCCTTCCATTCTGTCCTTTTGATCTCCACCCATGCATCAGCACAGTCTGTGGCAGACATAGCATGTCACACATCTTTACTGAGAGAGGCACTGATGCTTCAGACAAGAAGAAAGCGAGGAGCGGTTGGAAATGTTGAGTCGTTGTTCAGATCATTCTCTGATTCTCTTTGCTGTGACACAATTGATGTTTACAACAGAAACTGAAGAGGTGTTTCCCAAAACAGCCAAAAACCTTGTGTAAAACCAATTATTTCTCCTCAGTCTCTCAACATTGGTTTGACTGAAAAGACTAACTCCTAGAAAACCTTCCTCTATTATTACAACTGACACATTTGTGTTATTTTTGGTTGTTGCTTAATTCCATTGCATATACAATATTTTAATCATCATTTAATCTTGTGTAATGCTTTTAGTCCATAAAATCCTGAAAAGTGTCTAAAATAATTAAAAGCAGTCATGAAATCCTTGCAACAGTAAAAATCTAAAGGTCCTTCATTCATCAAAAAGTGAAAGCATTCACATTTGAGGAGATTGAATCAGAAAGTGGCTTATTCGTTTCATAAATGAATTAATCTGTTACAACTAATCAAAAATTCAGCATTGCAACTTTTGGAGAAAAATCCCACAACACTACAGTTGTTAGACACAGATAGCTGTGGCTTTGTGTTTGCACATCTGTGTGGGTGTTTCTGTTTAACTAAGAACTCTGCCCTATCACAGCAGACGGCTGCTAGTATTAACTCCTCTCTGTCTGTGTGTTACTCTTCAGTTCAGCGAGCAGCACACTGACCAGAAAGGGTACAGGATGGTGACTCAGCCTATGGTAGCGTATCTTGGATGGAGGACTTTGTACCGATGCATCATGGTCCTGCTCTGACCAACACACACACACACACACACACACACACAAAGATGCCCAATTGTCTAGTCTTTTCTGACTAATATTTATGGCAGCAGCTTTGTGAGCTATTTGGGATTGTAATAATGACTTTGAAATTCATATATTCTGACTGGACACAATACAATAGGCCTGCTCTTGACCTGCAAAAAGAGCAATGAATATGGTAATGATGTTGAAAGTAGGAATGGCATAATAATTCTCTTCCTGCTGTGCTGAGAGGGCTCTTTGTGCTTCATTTACTATGTATTTGCCTGATCTCGCCGCGTCACTGCTCCCTGAGTGATTTGGGTCTTTTACAAAACCAAAGTCTCATTAGTGTAAAAGCCAGTATCATCAACACCAGGGCCAGCCGCCAGTTGTAGTGGTTAACAGACAGAAACAAAGCTGAGACTTTGTGCCACGAGCACATGACTTTAATCTGCATGTCTTCTCAATTCTGGCTTAGTGTGATAAACACACACAGATACAGATGCACTGAGACACATGTGTGGTCCCCCTTTTCTTAACAGAGCAAAAGATTTACAGACAAAGCTTTGAGGCTATCACAGGGCCAAAATATCTTCTTAAACAGAGGCAATTACTCTGTTAAGTGCTTTAGATGGTTTAACAGCAGAATCTTTAATGAGGGAGCATCTTTTGTCTTCCATATAACAAACTGCAGTCAATACTTTGTGTTTATGAAGCTTATCATTAGCTTATATTCTACCATATGTTCCTTATTTTTCAGACACCACAAACACATTTCCATGACAGCCATACACATGCAGGATGAATCAGCATTGTCATACATAATACCCAAATATGAAGGGGGGGGGGGATTACCTTATCTAATGCAATACTTTTGGAACGAGTTAAACATGATTTCCCATAAGCCTGGCATAGCCAATTCTTAATCTAAATATGACTGTAAGTAGCATATTTTTTAGTCAGAAGAGATCGCATCTGACAATTCTAAAAACTTTAAAAATGCTGAAAACAAAGCATGTGAAACTATGACAGTTTAAAACTACAGTTATGTATATATCCAGTGATGTGCAAAAAAAAAACATCATAGGAGATGTACTTTTTTGATGACGGATAATTCTGTTGAACATATACATTCAAATTCAACAGCACGTGGTTTGAGGTAAACATGTTAAAATATGTTAATGAAGGATGCATTATAGAAGCCCCTGGTAAAGAGGTTAACCCAGATGTGATGTCAGGACATTGGCAATGTGTAGCCTCTCGTCAGTCTAACTCTCTGGATGTGTTCTGACAGAATCAGGGCAGATATTTTGATCTTGGACGGACAGTCTCCCTTCATTCCACTGTATCTGTGTGGATTGAAAGCTCCTTCTTGATATATGGAAAAAAAAAAAAAAAAACTCTGAGCTGCGCTGACATATTGAAAATACCACGTCTTATATGGCATTCTCTTTTGTAGTGATTTAATCATTTTAACACCATAGTGAGCTCCCTCGTGCACATGTTCCACCAAAACTTTTCTCCTTCCTGACACTTACTTCCAAAAGTGCTATAGCTGTGTCCTCTGCAGGATTTAATGTGTATTCCACAACTAAGATAATAGAGCATGTCAGGCTATCTCCACCACTGGCACAGCGCTAACAAAGTGTGGAAATAGGCCTGCCAATGTAAGACTACCTGCGCTTTAAGCTACTACCTTTTCAGTGACAACGAAAATTTTGTACAGACTTCCTGGCTTACCTGTCAGCTTTCACTGTATAATGTAAATAAACTTACTACCAAGCTGTGCAGACAATCATGTGAACCAGTTATCCTTGAAAGCATTCACATTGACTGAATTAGCTCCATATCCCAAGGATTAATAGACAATTGTGGAAGCCACTATAGCTGTAGACTGTCTGTCTTTGAAATGAAAGTGGGTCAGGTAAGCCACTATGTCCCTGGTTTTCCAGAGCTGTCCGTTTTCACTGTCTTCAACTTCAGAGGCAGCTGCAGTGACAGAGAGCTCCATTACTATGAGGTCAGCGTCACAAACCGTGAAAACTGTCATCCATTCATTATACTTTAGCTTCACTGTGGAGCTTATTACCAGTGTAATCAAGAACCAGATAGAAAGACCTGTCATTGTCTCCCACTACATGACAGATCAAAAGTGTGAAAAGTAATATTCTCCTTTTTCGTTTTAATGAAATGACTCAAACCTTTGGCATTTCATCTCTGACAAAGGCCTGGTTGGCTAATGCTGCATCTTTAAATGTTATTAGCATCATTGCTGAACATATAATATGTGTAAAGATGAACAGGTTAATTTTGTAAAACTGTCAGATTATTAACTAGTGAATGTGAACATGACATGTCTCCTGACAGTGGGTGTAGTTTGTGCATAAAATATTTTCAGGTGTTTTTCAGTTTTTTGGGAAAAGGTTGATGTACTTACTCAACTGTATTGAGTGACTCTGTGTGTATAGGAGCAGTGTTACTGTGTAATTTCAGGCTGTCAATTCTGTTTATAATAGGGAGTTAGCTAGCCCAGAGAGGGACAGTGCTGTTCACGCACCGTGCCTATTATCTGTCACATAACATCTGGTGCCAGGAAACTGATGTGCTTCTTCACTCTGCTTTTTAAAACGCGTAAAATAAATAAATAAATAAGGCAGACAGATATCTGCAGGGGCTGTTTTCAATCAAGGAGAAAGAAAGGAATAATTTTGAGAGGAAGTCCCAAAAGCAAGTATTTTAGAATAGTAAATGTGCAAACTCGACCAACATGATACCCATGTGAGATTGTGCCCAGACTGTTTACCGAGGGCTTTTTCTGCATTAAACCAAGCTGTGTTGTCTTTCCCTAACCCAAACCAAATGATGCCTGCACCTAAATATAACCACAAAAAGTTTCATAATGCTGTCCTTCCAAGAAGACACTGCATTGACATTGCTAATTAAATGTGGTTAACTATCTGAATATCTAACCTACACACTAATCCAGGAACTCATGGACACATGAAGCTCACAAAGAACAACTCAGACTAAAATGTTATGGTTACTATTATACTCATTCTATTCTCACAAACCAGTAAAAGCACCATGCATGATAAAATACTGTAATGATTACATAAATATACATAGATCATGTTAAAGTGCTCCTAATGCAAAATAAGAAAATGTTGTGCAAAACCCAGGTTGAGTCTTGTCTGTGGATAAAAATGGAGGGATGATAAGTTGGATCACCTCAGCAGCTGGGTATGACCATACTTACGAAGGAGGACCTTTCGCAACAACGACACACAGTGAAAGAGATCTGGAGAACAGACCCTTACCGTATTCTCTGTGAAATTGTAATCCAGGGAGTATTGTAATTTGCCCAGTTTCTGGTCCTCCTTAGGCTCGGCTTCTTTCTCCGTTTCAGTCAGCCCTGTCTCAGCATCCTCCTCATCCTTCAAGGCCTGAAGGAGACACCCACCAAGAGTCAGTGCCGCCTGTTTGTCGCTGGTGCTAGCCCCCAGCCAGCCGTTCCCTGCCCAGGTCCTGCCAGTGGACCTACTCCTGTAAAAGCTGCCACTTGTTTTATGATGTGTAAGGGGAAACGGGGGAAGCAAGCACTAAAACACCATAGCAGTTAACACCAGGACATGCTCTGTGATGCACAAAAGCCCCGGGCCTGGTCCCCTGATGATGCTTTCCTATCAATCTTTGGGTGTTTCTGTCTAAAGGGAGGAAAGATCAAATGATGGTGCCAGAAATGAGAGCAATGGGCAGGCATTGGAGAAAGAAGGGAGGATAGACAGAGAGAGATATAGGCAGAAGACAGCAAGGAGGAGAGAGAGATGCTTCCAGGAGAGATCACAGTAAAACAATTCCCTTGATGGTATTTCAAGCAGATCAAGTCTCTGGCAAAATCAAGTGGGAAATGTCTGAATTGGAGGAGTGAGAAGGGAGGTTGCCCTTTTTCTAGCCTGGCAGTGAGGCGAGTGTAGGTAGCAGGTGGTGGCTTCAGAGGTGAAAGGGGGAGGGAGAAAGGGAAGGGCTGGGTGAAGAGGGTGTCGAGGAGTTTGTTATAATACAACATGCGATTGAAGAGGCAGGACTACTTGTCAAGGTCATTCATTCAGCATCAAAAGTTGCCTTCCAAGATGTCTTTTTCATTAGGCATGCAGAGCATTCTCTGTCATACAAACTGGTGCTCTTGTGTGTGACTCCCCATTCCCAAGTCTGGTTATGCTCTCAGACATACAGTCACATTGTCATCATAACCCTACAGCCTTTATGTTATCCCCTATGCTGATGGTAGCTAAGAAGCATCATGCCAGCGGTGGGTGGGTAGGTGTCGGTAAAAGGGGTTGTAATGTACTTCAGGGCCTGCACCTATTAGTTTGTCAAGTTGCTCATGTGAAAGCAAAAAAGCTGAACAACACTGATTGGTTTAAAAATTCCACTGAGCCACTTGGTCTCTGTCTTTTGCAACCAAATCCATATCACTTTTTTAGGTTTGTTTTCCAAAGTAACGACTTATCTTTGACACATGAAGAAGGCAAAGTACAAAGTATAGCAAGTAAAATGATTGAGGAAATGAAATGTTTCACACAATTTAATAATCCGTGTTTTAGGCATATGTTTTCCAGGAAAGGTATAACCTTTTTCTACAGGGTTGACAGATGAGAATGCGAATGTTACTATACACCAAAAGCATTCTTTTAATCAGCAGTTGCAAAGGAACTGTTGTAAAAACACCTACTTGTGGAGCCTCTCAATCATTATACATTTGCCTGTCGCCACTTGTTTGAAATGCTAATTTCAGATTCAAAAGGCAAGAGACTTTAGCTTGGCACAAAAATCAGTGTGGTTCAACCATGTCAATGCGCACCCAGTGTTTTTTTTCATACATATATATGTGCATATGCAGGTTGTACACACATATATACAGCAGATATACATGTACTGTATGCATAGTTACATATATTTGGTTCTATGGGAGTAAGTTGTTGTCAAGAGGCTATAAAAAACGTCAGAGCAGCAGGCTTAAGAAGATCCAACAGCAATTAGGAACCTACCGCCAGTGACCATCCCGAACAGTCATCAGACACAACACAGATAAGGAGGACATAGAAGGAAGAAACACAAATTAAAACAACCACACACAGGAGTTAACACACCAGAGTTTGGGCACACCAGGAGAAATGACCGCCTGCCTCAGAAGTGGCAGATTGATTGATCACAGACACTATATATTATTTTGATTGGTGTGTTTTTTTTTTTATTACAGCTGGAAAAGCTGGCAGAATATTGGATTGGATTGCATTATGTTCTCTGATGAGGTTAGAAAAACACTATATTATTCTGTAGGTCAGTCTGCTAGACCTCTGCATCTTTCATTATTTTATGAGAAAACAACGAAGTCAGTATTCTCTTACTTAACAATTTAATCTTTAAAAAGCTTTTTTTCCGATTAATATGAAGATTTTACGACTTAGTTTGAGTCTTGTACAGATAAATAAGACAAATTAAGGCCTACAGAAGTACATCTTATTTATGTCTCCAATAGCGGTGTTGCTGCAAATGAAAAATACTTTGTAGAAGTTTCCACTGAGGATGGCAGCATAATGATACTCTGCTGGTGTAATTAGTGTGCTAACTCCATTTGACGAGTCGGAGTTTTATAGCCTTCCATTCTGTGCAGTTGAAAGGTAGAATTTAATTAAATTTCCTCCCATTTGTTTATCATTTTGTGATGTCATTTCTCTGGGTGGATACCACTTCATTACACGGCAAACGTTACTCACACTCTTCAACAAGTGAGCAGGTCCTTATATGACAAAAAAAAAAAAAAACACTCACAGGAACAGAAATTTGGAGAATATTTTCAAACACTGTCTTCAGATTGAAGTCATATAAATGACTTAATTTACTCTATTTGTTTGTAAAATAGTATCTAAAATCTATGAATCTATGTTACTAAAAAGTAACTAAAGTACTGGTTAAATAATTTCTTAAGCAATAAAATGCACAAACTGTACAAAATAATGTAGCACTGAAGCTGCTTCCTGACAAGTTCTAAATTTTTCTATAGATGTACTGTATTAACAGTGAAATTATATTAGGTTCCTTTTGGTAAAAGCCCAACTAAATATTTGGGGCTATTATTACATAACCAATCATTCTCTATCACATTAAATAAGAACACTTAAGAGGAAAAGTTATGTGAAACAGCAAAGAACATAAAACACTAAACATTATCAGATCTATTTTAAGATATATTTCATAGACTTTAAGTATGCACAGAGGATGCAAACCAAACAAACTCTTATTAAATGCCTTAGAAAATTAAAGTGCAGGGAGGGTTATGTTATGTTTTAAGAAACAACAGCTGAAAGTCTTTACCTCGGTTTTGGCTCCATCTTTGACATCCTTCATGTTGATGGCGTTTTTGCCCTTGTCTTTGCCCTTCTTTTTGTTTTTCTTCTTGAATATCCATTTTTTGCAGATGCAGAAGCAGCAAGCCAACACCAGGATGATCGCCACAAAGGCAATAGAGACAATGGCCCATGATGGCACTGAGGAGAGATGAAAGAGCAAGATTTGGGTGAGACCTCTGAAAGACATGAAACATGGCTGAATCTTGCAGAGACGAAAACAAGATTTTTCCTGGGGTCAAACAGTACTTGAAGTGAAGTTCGAAAAAGTGAAAAGAAGTGACAGGTTTGATAAAAGCAGAAAATGGGTGTTTCTCTGCAGAGGTAGTACTCCAAGTAAAGCACCTAAGCCAGCGTTCAGGCCTGACTAGTGGGACAAGACCTCAGTGAGCAGCTTCAGCCAGTTTAGTGGAAGTAACAGATGTTGGCATTTTCCACTCAGAATTTACACACACACACACACACACACACACACACACACACACACACACACACACACACACACACACACACAAACAAAAAA
>JAPSES010000120.1:11229115-11244949 GCA_029822895.1 Maxillicosta whitleyi | reverse complement strand
CAAATCCTGAAAATTTCATCAAAATCCATCCATAACTTTTTGAGTTATGTTGCACACAGTCAGACAGACAGACAGACGGACAAACAAACGCCAGCAAAAACATAACCTCCTCGGTGGAGGTAAATATGACAGAGTTTTTGTTTTTTTTCAATTACAGTATCACTGTAAATACTATCCTGCATGCCAATATCTACAACACTTGTGTTTTTGCTAACAATCTTTTGTTCCCATTTTCAATCACTGTGTGTAATTTTAAAAATGGTTTTATGATGGTTTTATTTACCAGCAGAAATTGTAATTCAATAGTTTGATGTAAGTGACATCTGGTCAAATTGTCAAAATGCGTATAGTGAGAATATTGTACTTATAACCTTCATTGTTTATTCTAGAATTAACAAGTAAAATGTTAGTTCTTGTAGGGTATATAAATTAATTTAATTAGACTTAAATGGCAGACAATGAATGTAAAACCAACAATCAATACTCATCTGGCCATAGTAATGTAAATGTTTAAAAATACATTTTCTTTTAATCAAATATAGAATTGTATCATAAAACCCCACATATAACAGCATTAACATCTACAGCAGAATTTAATGAAGTATGGAATATAACGTGGTGCTTTTTTGTTATTGTGTGACTGTCATACCAAAGACTACTTTAAATGTAACATAATAATATACATTGTTATGTTTATCTCACCTGAAGAAGGTTAACTCACAATTTTGGAGCCCATCCCAGCTACTTGAGGGTGATAAGGAATCAGAAAAGTGCAGACAAGACTAGAAATATTTCTGCTTCAGTACTACAATATGATGCAATCCAATGCAAAAATACAATATAGTAATTTGTGGCTGCAGACATACTGGGGACCAACATGTTTGTGTAACAGTATGAAAAGAAAGAAAAGTTTATATCTTTAGGGCTGGAACTCAGTCCCAAAAGACATTTTAGTCCTGAGGGAAATCCAGACCACACACTGATCATTGGAGGCAATGCTAAATTAGCACAGAGTATTCCGTGAATGTCAAACTGAAGTCACTATAATCCAGCAGTTCATCCTCTGCGTGAACTGTACTTTGTGCATCCTGGGTAATTTGTTTCTCCTGGGGGGTTTATCATATGAGGAGTAAGAGAGGTTATTTATACTGACAGTTGTGCCACAGAAAATGAACAAGAGAGACACTGGGCTTTGTATAGAAGGACAGTAGGAGAGAAAGACCTGATTTATACTGTGAGTGATACTTATATGAAGACTAACATTATTTTGATCATGCTCAAGCTTAGTTGCTCTCAAGCTCATGAAGAAGCAGGTTTGACAGACATGATGTGGGATATTTAACATGGAAACACAGACTACATCAGGTAGCAGACATAAATAAATGATACATTTTGTTCATTTAGTTAAAAATTTTCAGGAATAACATAATCCCTCCAAAACCTCAGCCATGACACAGTGATGATGGATGAATAATGGATGAGCTCTACGTGCTGCTGTTAATCACACACGCCTCTTCCCTTCTTCTCATTACCCTTATGATCAAAGTGCAAGAGATGTAAAGTCAGGTGAAGATATTGGAGAGCAAAAGGACGGAAGTTTTAATATTCCAGGGTTATAAACAAGATAGCTTTAAGTTGGAAAATTAGTCCATCAGTGATTTGTTGTTAAAGTGTTGGGAGAGCAATCTAACAAATAGGAGGTTCTCAGTGGAGTACCTCAAAGCAGCGGTTTGGCTCCATTGTTATTTTCAGTCAAGCATAAATTTTCCAACATTCTGACTCTGACTCCACCCACTGCAAATATTTGCTCCCTCAGTTCTTAAATGAATTTATCCATACAAGCTTAATTTTACAAAATATGTCTGTACACACTACAGACCTAAAACAGCTACAAACCGCTGAAAATATTCTAACCATTACAGACACAAAGTATACCCAGTCTGACATTGTATAGAAATGATAAGTTGTGTGTTGGAGTTCTGTTATCAAGGTGTATTCTTCGTACCATTTTGTTGTCAACACTACACCAATACCTTCTCCTAAATGTATGTGCCATGGTCTAACCATGGCCTACTGCAGGTAACGCCCTAACTCACACATGTATTTGATGTTTCAGGTGAGTATTGATCACACAACACAACAATATACTTGTGTAAGTTAGAATGTAATGCAATAATTGTCTATTCTATTTGGTTCCCCTGTACACATGTGCACACACACATACCTGTGTTTTAAAAAACCTTCACCTTGGATGATGTAGTAACCTAAAGCAGTCAAATGTAGAGGAAAAATATTCAATACATCCATAGAACTGCAGGCAGGACATGTAAGTGTAAGTGTAAATGAGAAGCTGTTCTCAATTGATTTTACCTGCTAAACTAAAGGTAATCTGATTAAGCATACACTATATTAAGAATGCCTCACGCTGTTCTTACTATATAACAAAGCCCTTTCCAACATAGACCTGAAGTCCACTCAAGGTCCTTCAGCCATTGTGCAACTGATTGAGCTAGTGTTTTTATGAAGCAAAAAGCTGCTTCATGTGATTTCAGTGGTTCTGAATGGAACAACAAAACAGCTGCACTTCAGTTCATCAGAAAATGTTGACAATGTGACTTAAATACACGTAGACTTGACATAATTGATTAGGAATGGTTATGCTGTTTTTGTTTTAATTGCAAATTTTATGAAGTAAAGTTGATCTATATTTTTGAGGCTACTTCCTCATAAGATGTGAAGGAACAAGAAGATTCCAAAACATGAAGTTGTGTGCTGAGCCATTTTCACCTTTAAATGAATAAAAAAATATTTGTAGTGTTTCCTGTATTGATGAGTTTCCTCAGAATTAAGTCATGCAATTATGTTTCCAGCTCAAAAAATATGATTTAGTGTTTTATCACTTTAATTATTTTCTATTTAAAACAACGCTCACATTACTCCACTTATGCTGATGATTCACTCATTTATGCAGCTGATTTGTCAATAGAAAATTTAATGAAATGGACATTAAGGAACTAATGTGAGTTGAACTATAGGTAACATGTAATAGAACTGAAGTATATCTCTATACAAAGCAAAATTAGACAGCTTGTTTGTTGTTTGCTCTAATACAGCAAAGAGAAATATACAAGCTAACTATTGCATGCTGTGTATTGCAAAAACCCTTATTGATAGAATGTGACTTAGTTAAAGAAGGGACATCAGCCTGTGCTGTGTTTAGACAGACAAGAAATAAAGATCATAACCAGTTTGTTTTAAAGGGATATTTGCTTAGATAAGCAAAACATGATTATCAAACAATCAATTGTGAAACAAATAATAGTAACATACAGAGCTGTGATCTAGTGGAACACATTACTGCATACTGTTCAAGAAAAGACTAAAGATCTACACTGAGACTACTTTTATACGAATGACATCTGACAGAGGGCTCATTTTTGTGTATAATGAGAATATTGTGATGATAACTTTCAGCATGTTATGGAACCTGAAATCCTAGATCTTTGGCACAACATGGAAGAACAAGTGTTAATTCTTTATGTTTGGCTTTAATTTCTTGTTAGAAAAATTGCTTCTCTTTTAGCTTTTAAAAACTATTTCATAAATGTTATATTTAACCATCGGGCTGCCCAGTCCTGGTCCTCAAGAGCTACTATCCTGCATGTTTTAGATGTTTCCCTCTTGCAGCACTCCTGTTGGTCATTATCAGGCTTCTGCAAAGCTTGATGATAGGATTATCATTTGAGTCAGGTGTGTTGGAAGAGGGATCTTAAGGACCAGGATTGGGCACCCCTTGTGTATGTATTTGTGTTTATGTTACATCCTTCAGGATGGATAGCCAAAGGTTAGGGTCATGCTAATGGAGATCTTATTAAAAAGAATGAGATTTGGCTGTTCTCATAATATTGGTTTCCTGAAAAACACAACAATGGGCATATTGGGCATATTTATCAGACTTTTCAAACCTATCCTCCCCAAACAAAACAGAGCAGAAATTAATTCACACACACACACACACACACACACACACACACACACACACACGCACACACACTTTTATATGACCCACTTATTCGCTTTACTTTTTTTCACTTAGTAGGAAGAGGAATAAACTTGAACAGCTCATAAATTAATGTACAGTGGGCTTTTTCCTTTCCTGACCTTGCATTAAACCATACATTTGTGAATTAAAAAAGCTTTTGTTTGTATATTTGTACACTCAGGTCTGTGTACTGTGACCTGAAAGACACATCTGTAATAGGATCTGCTTTTCCCATAGTGGACTTCCATGATGGGGGAGCTGATAATATACTCCCAAGTGGACATCTCAGATCGGTGATTACCCTCCATTTACTGCAGCTGGCTCCCCTTCAGGGCATGTTGATGCATCTAAGGACAGAGTTTGGAGAAAATGCCAGATTTGAAGATAACCTCCTTGCTTTTTCCTTTCTGTGACAGCCTTTTAACATGATAGATTTTTTAATTGTAGTAAACTTGGATTGACTGAAAGGTTACACAGAGATGTCAACTCAAGTGACCCTTGGAGATAGAAAGAGACACTTCAAGAAATCTATTTTGCTTTCAGAAAAACACCAAGATCAAGATAGTTTTTTCTCGTCGTTGTTTCTCGTCGTTTTAAACACTGAATGGCAAGATGGAATAAATGGAACAGAACGACCACAGTGCCGTTAAAATACTTTCGTTTGTTCAGGTGTCCAGGGCACAAACACTTGAAAACTTACAGCAATTTCTCTATACAAGAAAAATTTTCCACAGCACAAAAATGAAATTTGTAAATCGATTGCATTTAATTTATCCTTGCAATTATATTCCACTTTTAGAATATGCAGAAGGAGAACATGTGCGATCCATTTTTGGAAATTCAGTACGACCAGAGGAATACTTAGGGGTTACTTAATTAAATACAGGTTATAAATAATGAAACATTTTAAAGGTTGTTTTGTGAATCTAGGTTCAAGGTTACATTATTTATACCTGTATGTAGATTTGTTTTGCAGACTGTGAGTACCTTAGCATAACAACAAGACAACAAAACACACATTGAACCTATTGGGTAGGTGCTTGGTTGAGATTCAAGACAAAAAGAACTCAGTGTTTCACTAGTCATCAATACAGCAGCCTGGATACGTGTATAAAAAAAAAAAAAAAAAAAAAAGGTAAAATAAATAAAAACGATCAATAAAAGAAACTGCTCAACTGGTGGAGTCAACAAGTGCTGAACATGTGCTTGACATTTTCACAAACACATGGTCAGAGTTCAAGCCCTACAGGACAACAAACATGAACGTTTTATATTCAGTAGTTATTTTACAACAATGTTGGATTCTAAAGTAACTCTCCACAGTATCAACAGTTCTTTATAGCTATACTGTAGACATTAATGTAACAGGTATTAAACATTTAAGATCAGTAAGTAGTTTTTAAATAACACTTGTTTCTTAGAATTAGAATATCTTATTTAACTCTATTTCATAATTATTTACCATGGTTATTGAACACAGAGCGTGGCTTTTGTTTGTGGTTGTTGCTATGGCTTGTCACTGCAGATGTTCTGATTACTTTTACTGTATTGAAAAAAATCTGTGCTTTCTTGGTATACTGTCAGCTTTGCCCCCATCTCTGTAAATAGAGATCTGTGGTGAATATGCAGAGATGTAGTGACAAAAAGTAGCTCTTCTTTTCTCTTTCAGATCGCAGCAGACAGCACACACTGATTTACACAGCACAGCGACAAGGACGACAGCTGCAGCGTTCTGAGATAGAAAATATATCCTCGCTTCTTCCTCAATCCTTTTCACATTTTAAGCCCAATCCACATCATCTATCGCTTCATGTTTCCCCCCACCTCGTGATGTCAGCCTTTCAACTGCCCAATTAGAACATCCCTGCTTTTGGGATCATTTATTGATTGACTGTAGACTTGGAGAGGGACAGACTACCGTCAAGGAGAAAAAGTGGTCTCTGTGGTTAGGTCAGAAGGTGATAGCATATGTGAACCATCTCCAGCCTCTTTCTGTTTGACACTGGGAAATTAACTTCCACTACCCTGGAGTCTGAGTGCTGTCTAACCTGCCATACATGTCATGTTATCACCTTTCCTGCCTGTTTTCACACAGGGACAGGTCCTGATTTCTTAGCCTCTGGCCAACATAAACAAGCCTGCAGAAACAAGACCATCTCAGTGAAAAGAAAAATGACCACACCCTACATTAATGAAGCTGACAGTTGGGGAGTAAAAGGAGTGATACAAGGCGAAGAGGAAGGGACTGAATGGATGGATGCCTCCACACTCACGACAGCAGTAAGCCGAACAAACAGGAGTGTACAGCTTGCCTCTTTTGCAGATTGTGTTATTAACACACCAGTGGAAAACACTTAACTTATGCCTATTCAATTATGCTAATTCATACATATACAAATGACCCTGGTTAGTTATTAGCTGTCTCAATTAGGCGACATGTGTATGGGAGTTCAGTAGAGAGAGAGGCAGAGAGAGCAAGAGAGTGACGGGTGGTTTGCTGTCCACTGGTGATAACAGAAGCCTTGAGGCAAGACTTGTGCTGCTTTTATTGTTTCTATTGGGGTGTGGGCACGCAGGAGCTAGAAATCCTCTGTACTTGGAGGACATGCAGCAAGGCACAAAATCAATGTCATGCTGAGCCCATAAATGCACGTTTGTGTGGATGTGGATATTGCATGCATGAATAGAAGTGACTCTTATCTGTCTAGCTTTCCCTTGTATGAATTTACTCTGAGTAGTTATATCTAATATTTCATTTGAATTCCAATCAGAGACCACATCAGAGAGCAAAATAAATAGGCTTTCATATTAGCTCTCAAAGAAACTCATTTTAAACACCCTGTATCACACACTTTTACCATGTTCTGAAATGGACATCTATGTGAAAATTGTGTTCCACAATTAGCACAACTGACAATAGACAACTAAATAAATGTTGCCATTAGTGCCAAGGTGCTTTTCAACCATTTGTACATGGATATTCACTTCAGTCTCTGATGGTTATACATAAAAATGTGCATCATACAATAAATCTAAACCACGGTGTTGCAACTTTAAAATGTTTTTCCCATGTTTACAGAGTAAAATCAATAACAAAAAAGCCATGACTGTCTAATGCATGACATATATTATAACCAAAGCAGATTAATTACAACAATTTGAATTGTGAAATTAAGCACTTAGCACTGCAAGACATTGTAGAAATAATGTGAATATGTACTCTTACAATAGACGAACCAGTGAAAAAAGTGGTTCACATTCCGAGTGAAAATAACCAATTTGAATAAGACATGAATTCAAACATAAAGACTGCACAGCACTTTATCATAAAACACAATAACATTTAATAACACTGCAAAGATGTCAGCATATGAAAGACAAATCTTTCACTGAAATACTGGAGTAGTAAATGAGGAAAAAAAATACAGCATTCATGTTTTAAAAAAAAATAACGTACTTGTCCACTTGTGCAATTAAAATGTTGCCTGGACAGATGGCAAAACATTGTGTTCAGACAAAAGTTATGCCAGGTTCCACATTTTTCTGAACAGTCTACCACTTCAGTTTCAACCCTCTGTGCTGGCACCATTGCTGAGTCAACACACCAGTTAAATTTGAAGGAATGATGGGCTATCTTTTTATGCAGTGTTGCCCAGCTCAAAGCAGGCTGGAGATTACAATGTGGAATCTGCAGTCAGGGACAGAGGTAAGTCTTTAATACTCTAAGTATAAATGCTTATAGATTTTAGGTGCAAAGAAAACTGCAGATTCAATGTCCATACAAACAACTATGGGCTGTCAGTCGGAGTGGATTTCAGTTTACTGTGCCATTATTGACTGTCACAGATTCATGTTTGAATTGCCAAAATGATGTTTGCTTCTTGTCACATGTTGGAGTTTACAGAGTACATAAAGGACAGAAAGCTATACGCACAAACATTAGTTGTAACCTAAGATAACACAGTCACAAACATTGTAGCAGCCTATTTGTGAGTTTAGCTAGTTTTGTGTTTGTAATTTTTGCAACTGTTATATTTGTTTATCCAGCTACCTGGTTAAGTACTAAAGAGTGTTGCCTGTAGACTCAACTTTCAGTGGTGGTTTGTAAACACTAATGGATAAAGGCTAGTACATATTCAAACACCGCTGTGCCTGCTGCTGAGTCACAATGCCTTCTGCAACCAAAATGTTGAATCTAAATCTCACCACAGATTATTATCTAATCATGTGAATAATCTTTACAGATAATATCTTCTATCATTTGGCTGCTATGCGAGTGTAAGCTTGCTATGTTTCATTATTTGTACTTCAATTCTAAAGCCTCTGCTCTGATCCATTTCACCAACATCTTGCCTCGCAACTATTGGAGCTGTCCAACAGAAGTGGTGCTGAATTGTCCTTCTGCTCCACTGGTTGCTGCTTCTCTTTTCCCGTACAGGAGTGCTGTCCGTGGTACTGAATCAGCGCAGCATGGCCTGAACACAGAGGCTTATGCTCACAAAGAAATATTTTGTTGGCTGGGTGGGTGGAGCAGCTTGGGCCTCATCTCAGCCGGGTCTGTCTGCAAACAAGACAGCATCTCAGCAGGCAGGAAGCTCCACACCCTGTTTTCTCCAGAGCAGGCACATGTGACAGCATCAACTACAACTGGGTGGGGGTTGGAAGTCTGAATCTATGCTTTAGATGGATACATAACATGACTGTGAATGAAGGATGAATGTTGCCTGTATAACTCAGGGCCATGCATTGGACAAAACTAGTGATATGACACGAAATAAAAAGTGGGGGACATAGTCTTCCACTATGGTTTGTTATATATAACAATCCAGTGATATATCTTCAATTTCTTGTTTTGTTTCATGCATCCATATGGTTCAGAATCACCACATTCTTTATGTTCCTACCTACATATGTGTGAAAGAATGCCAAATTTATATTTTGTATATGTATAGGGAATGATGACTTTAACTTGAAGTGATACACATTTGTATTGGATTTGGATGAAATGATCTAGTATGCTTTGGAACTGATAATCTTTCAGCATATAATATTGCATTACATTGCATTTAGTAAAGTGGATTTTGCTGAAATATGTGAACATCTTAGGTGGCCACTTGTATTCACAGTACTGAAGTGTGACAAATACAGAGGGCACCCTGAAGTTCCTCTTATTTTTGCCCCTGTGCTTGTGTTTTAATATTCAGACCAACACATTGTGAATGTGCAGTCCAGTGGCTTGTTGTGTGAAAAGAACGTCTGATCCATCCTCATGAGAGGCCTGCCCCTTTCTGTCCTGTCTTCCCCTGGAGTAGAAAAGCCAGCCAATCAGAATGGATAAGGCAATGAGTCACGGAGGGAATGAACGGACAGCATCCAGTGGACCGTAAGGAGCTCCCTGCTGCTTTGGGCAGGAAATCTGTAACGTACATAGATGGAGCAATCCGGTCACTCCACTCTTGCACACACTAACATCACTACACGGGAAATTTACACGTGTGTATTCCTCTTTGACACAACAGAATGTCAAAACTCTTCCTCACCTTTGTTCCAGTTTTGTATATCCCACATTTATTTATTTATCTTTTTTGATTTATGAGACAAGTCATTACTCTGCAACAGTGCCACTCCTAATAACTCAAACACCCACCATATCACTGGAAGGTTGTGTGAAGGTCAGCCCATAGCCTTGTTCCACATCCAACTCAGTACAAGCCATTTTTAGGCCTCATAATATTATAGTACAGTATGTGTCATTTAGGGCTGAACCACTGTTAGACAAACAAACCCACTGTGTCAATGGGCTATGTGAATGAGTGCCAGAGACGCTCATTAACTATTGATGCAGTGGGAGATCTCACAGCTGGATACACATCACACAATATGGACACACACAAGCATACAACGGTTGTTGAATCACATGACAATGCCAGTGGGTGAAATATTCTCCAAGAAAGGGATTTAATTGTCCTAAAAGAGTTAAATAGCCTCCATAAATGACACCAAATTGTAAACGTAAATCTAATGCTAACAATTGAATGAATAAGAAAGGTTCAAGTCCACTGTTGTGTGTACAAATCCATTTTTTAAGGAGCTACAAAGGCACAGAGAATGTGAATAGGATTTATTGGACCTTGCAGAGGAATAAAAGGTTTGGAGGATGGTGGGAAAATGGAGTCAAAATCCAACTGAATTGGTTTTTGCGTTTGAAAAGACTGGAACTGCGTGTTGGCTTTCATGGCTTGTTCAGGCACAAGACAATAGAATCAAATAGACAGGGGCTATTTGAAGCTGCTCAATCTGCCAACCTACACCTCTTTCATGTCTCTAAATGAGAGTAGAAAAAAAATAAAAGTGCAAATGTTATTAAGAACAGAGGAGCTTTGTTCAGCCTCTGGCCTTCCTACGCTGTCTTTGTTTAATAGGAGACTGAAGTCTACTGTACGTCAGCATGGATGAAGGGAGGGATGGGGAGAAAGGATCGACTAGTTCATTTCAGTTGAATCTGGAATAATGAGGACAGAGGGACAGAGCAGAGATAAGGAACGACAAAGGGGAATGACAAACAGCAGGGAAGGCAGCACAGTGATTCGATTACAGTACAACTTCTCATTAAACGACATAGAAAGCAAGTCACGGGTAAGGCTGCAGCCACATCATACTTTCAATACAAGTGCTATAAACAGCATGTTTTTCTCTTTTCTCTACAAAAGATGCTGAGAACAGACAAACCAGTCAACTTATTCTTCTCATCACTAACGATATGGATCCTATCAGTTGTACAAAACCAGCTTGCACTTATAAATATTAATTTACATGTGGAGCATTGCTGCTACTTTGAAATGTTAACAGATTTTGAACAAGTGTGAAAAAAGGAAGGAAGGATAGGATGGAGGAAAGAAGGGCAAAATTACTTGCATCAATATATATTTACTACACCTCCTATCATACCAAAAAGTCAACTCTAGTGAGAAATAATTTAAATGCAATGGGGAAATCTGCTAAAAATGTGACTGTTACCATGCTGTTTTCCTCCTCTGACATTGTGTATCTGACATCCCATGACATCTGTCATCCTACATGTGCTGCTCTCTAAAATCACCACCTTCAGCCTTTCCATTCCTCAGACTGGGTCTGATTCCTCTGTAGTGTGCTATGAGCCATATTTTTTGACATGCTTCCATGTGCAGACAATAAACATAGATACAAAATTTTATTTTGAAACCAGCAGCAGAAATGAATCTTATAAAACCACAGTGTCATTATGATTCTTTAATGAGAGAAAGGGGTTTTGGTGTCTTACCTGGCAGCACACTGTCTTCCCTGGGTCCTCTTTACGCTCCCAGGAAGGGTTAAGACAAGTTCTGCTTTTGCTGAGGGAGCTTGATCTGGCACTTTAAGGAGGAAAAAAAGAAAAAGAAAAGAAAGGCTCAAAAAGCAATGTCCCTTTTTTCACACAACAGCTCGAGGAGCACTCACGACCACACACTCGAACACCCAGTCAACAGCTCCGGCAAGCAAGCAGCTCGCTATTCCTCCCCCCTTCTCTCTCTCTCTCTCTCTCTCTCTCTGTCCGTGACACTCGCCTCCTCTCTTCCCGCCCACCTACTCCAGCCCCCTCCCCCAACTTCTCTCTTTCCCTCTCTCTTTATCTCCCTCTCTCGCTTGCTCTTCCTCTGTCAGACAAAATACACACATCCCCTCTATATCTCAGCTCACTATTTTCTGACATTTCCCCCACCCACTCACACCTTCTGCTCTGTGAAAACAAACATCAATTGAAGGTACTATGAGACTTCCGCACACTGCTGCAAACTTATTCTTGATTTAAGGAACATTTACAAGGATATATGGCCTTGGAATAAGACAAAGCATTGTGTGAGAACCCAGTAATATCAAATGTGATTAATGAATAATGCTAATGAGGCATGCATACTGTATATCATTACAGCCTCACTTGCATGTATTTGTCTTTATTCGTTTCTGTCCGTGCTCTATAGCTACCCCTCTGTCTCACTCCCATTGGTTTATTCAATTCAGCTCACGTTCAATTCTTCAGACAGCTAGTCAAGGGCATTCCCAGAGTAAGTGTATGCTAATGCTGTGCCTCAAGGAGCTGCCTGCCTGGCATCCCCTTGACTCTCAGCCCAACCAGATGTGCCACTCAGCTGTCTCAGGGAGGGGGCAGCAGATGCAAAGGCAAGGAGGACCAGAAGCAAAAAATGAGCAAAGTGGTCAGGTCTCATTTGACCACTCAGACGGACACGACCGAGGCCAAGAGAACTTGACATGAACGAGCTGTGTTTAATGGGGCTTTATTGGCACTTTATTGCACAACTACTTAGGCTTACTGCCAAGTTCAATTTGCAGTTATGACAATGTGACGTCAACAACAAATAGCCTTTTATAGCATCAACTAATGGATAAAAAAATCCTCATAACTAAATGCAGATATTCTCCTTGTTTAAATGCAAGTACATTACAGTAACTCCGTCTTCATCATTTATTCATTGTTAATCCATTGTCCAACTCAGAAACTGATCGCTGATTAGTGTGAATGTGATGTGAGTTATTTATGATAGCTTAACTTCTTTTGAAGACATGCTCCTTTGTCAATTGGTTTGCTGTCCACTATGAACCAGAAAACCTATGTATTAAAATCAATAATCACTGTTAAAAATAGATGAAGTGTGAAAATATGAGAATGAATCAGACTTTTAAACACAATAGACAAACTGATGCTCCATAAGTATAGATGGTTATGTTTTGACTGCTGTGTGTTAAATGATCTTGATATTTTTATTTTTGTGTATCCTGGTTAATGTCTCCATTGCATAAGAGAAAGGACTATGGCTTTAAAATATAGCCAAAGCAGAAGCATGATATAGTGTAATACCACTGATGGCCACTAGATGCTGGCCTGAATTCCACAGGCAATTTTTGCACCTAAAAAATGAAAGATTAATATTTTAGTTACAATACGTATATTCGGTCTGGTTAGTTATGTTTTCACTATCATTTTAGGAGGGGAGTATCACATCCTGTTGCCGTCATCTACATGTGCTGTGTCTTTGACAGGTGTGTGACAGTTTGTTTTCAGCTGAATCTATCCTCTTAACCATCACTTCAGTGTGGAAATTGTTCTGGTGCTGAACAGGAAGATTGGAACAACTGTCAAAAATGACAGGGTCAGCAGAGAGGCCATCAGTGCATATGTTTTAGATCAACCACTAAACAATGTTACAGAATACGTAACAGACTTGTTTTTCAGTAGTTCCATCTTTCTAATTGTATTTTATATAGTTCATTTTGGTTTACTTTAATTCAGGTTCATAACAGCACAAAACAATGTAAACCTTTATTTGAAGTTTTTAGCATCCTTTTCTAGTGACAATTTGACAAAATTGATTAAAACTAGTCTGAGATTAATATTTATTGGCGTAACCCAGTTTAAGTGTATTAACATGAGCACATATATTTGTTTCTCTGTAACTTACTAGTCTGTTGAGTAAATTAAATTAGCTTACACTTTATATCTTTATAAAAATATATTTTTATCAGGTTTAAGAGATGGACCCAGCCTCATGTTCTCTTTCTCCACAATAACCTGAAATTCTAAAGAGTGAATGAGTGAGTGAGTGAGTGAGTGAGTGAGCGAGCGAGTGAGTGTTGTGTGTTTTCCTTCTATCATGTTTCCTGTGTGCCCATCTGTCAACTGAATCAATCCTTTCTTCCTGGAAATTGTTGAATTTATCTTGAAAGTGTTTGTTTGTTTTTTACTTGTCTAATTATGAGGTATCAAAACAGTATCCATTTTCTATTGTTTATGTGTCTTCTGAACTCATTTGTGAGATCCAAGATAAAAAGAAGCATCAGTTACTCTGCAAAACATACAACCTGGGGCATGAACAGATGTTAAATCTATGTGCCCATGTGTGTGTCAATGCGTGTTTATAAAGAGACCCAGAGTGTAAATAAAGTTCACAAGCTGATAAAGTGCAAACAGACACATGGCACTCTTGACAACACAAACAGACGCATAAAAGCTAACAGACATATAAGCAGGGCAGAGGCAAAGTAAACAGGGAGTCTCTGTTAATGATTAGCGGCTAACACCCTGCCTGGACACTGCACAGCATGCTTCTCTGTCCATAAGCCTTGGTTCACTGGCTCTCTGTGTGCTGCGTTGTATGGCAGTGGGGGGATCGATTACTGGGTAAGGTGATGTGGTCGGTGCAGATTTGTCACCCAGTAGCCTCATAGTTCAACCCTAATGAGCAGGGGAAAAGTGCACCCATGCTGAGCATTACAGAGCATCCTCCATAGAGAATATCAGCCCTCTATCCAACAAAGTTGGGTTTTTGATAAAAACACAATGGCCATTTGCTCTCACAGATCTGGGCTGAAAATTTCACAGCCCTGACACCTCAAAGCTCATCTCCCTTGCAAACATAAACAGATTGGAAAAGAATAGTTTTGGACAAACAATTTCTCTGAGGAAGGAGAAAGGAGTAAACACTATAGATAGCTGGTAAAATAATCTACACAGCTGTGAATTATCCTATGCCTGAAATGGTCTGTGGGTGCAGATCGCTGCCCTCTGAACACCACTGAGCTGTAGAAATGCAGCAGATATTTATGTTAAAGTGACTATGAAAGAGCAAAGTGTTCTGGTGAATAGAATTAATATTTTTAACATGATAATTGATATATAATGTTCCCAACTATGTAATTGCTTTTCCGTTCATACACTTACCATGTGTTGACCTATAGCGAGTCTTTCTAGACTAAATGCATCAATGAAAAATAATATGTCTGTTCTACTGTTACCATGGATTTATTAATATAAACTCCCCCAGGGCACTAATTGGAATATAGCTTCCATACATCTGTGAACACAAAGATCACCTATTCCTGTCACAACAGGCAAAATACCCAAATGCAGAGAGAATACGTGAACAATTGAGTACAGGTGTAACAGTTTATTTAACAAAATACAAAAATTGATACAAAAATAAACTGAGCCCGATAGGGTCTGCAGTCCGGCTCACGGACCGAGGCTCTAATTGTAAAACAGAGGACGGTCAGATTCAAACAATACCGACAAAAAACAAAGTATCAAAATAAGAAGGGGAATTACCGTAATCCAGTCCGAGGTCAAAACCATGTAATCAGAACAGGCGAAGGTACCAAATGGGGAAAGGCAAGTCCAAAATCCAATAATCAGTGGGGTCAGGTTCAGGTTGGGGAGGGCAGAGACGAGGTCAGAAGTCCGGGTCGGTTGCGAGGTCATACACGGGAATCGAAAACTCTGGGGATTTCTGGATTGTCTCTCAGATGAACTGGGACGCACTGGCAACAACACTGACAAATGACAGGACTTATATACAAAAGGGATAAGTGACAACTTGAGACCGGTGCACACATGAGGAGGAGTCGGGTGATTAAGACACAAAAGGGAAACAGGAAGCCAAGACACCAGACATGACACAGCAGGAAGGATTACAAAATAAAACAGGAACCACAGCAAGACGGGGACACACGTGACAATTCCTGCATCAGTGTGTCCTATTAATGCAACCTGAAATATGTACTCCATATATCCTAGTATATTAATGCAATTGTGAACTACAGGTTGTGTTAAAGTGACATTCTGGAATTTTGGACATTGGGCCTCATTTCCGAGTCAGCCAGAGTGTAGTAAATGTATAGAGAAAGTTTTTTTTTTATTCCATGCAGTCTTGGTAAAATCAGAGGTGGCTGATGCTAGGCTAGCGAAAGTGAATGTAGTTCAG
>JAPSES010000120.1:11198788-11225651 GCA_029822895.1 Maxillicosta whitleyi | reverse complement strand
CCCCCCCCCCCCCCCCCCCCCCCCCCCCCCCGCAGCCGCAGACATTCTATGGAAAGGAGAGTAAATATCGAACTCGGCTGGTCATGACACATAGCCCCTGTTCAAGCTACAGCTAATAGCACAGCTATAACCTAGCTAATAGCAATGTTCTGAGTTAGTTTGTCAAATGCGTTAGCTAAGCTCAGAGTAATAAGTTCAGATAAGTACCAAATGTTACCCAAACCAGTAAAATTCAACTCGCCTTAATGCATTAGTCTGGTACCTCGTAAGAAGTACTTACTCAGCACGATCTGGACTAGAGTGGAAACTGTATTCAGCAACATACTCCTTGACAGGACGTCTAAGAACTGTTAAGCAGCTAGCCAAAAGCCTGAAACGTGTTGAGGGAGCTATGTAGTTTCTCACGGAAGAAAGCGTGAATGATTTAGGAGGAAGTGGTCGACTGTGATAACAAGAGGGCCTCCTTGCACAGTTCAACCCGTCTGTCATTGACAGATGTGATGTCATTGGAACTTCTGTAGTTAATGGTCACACTTTAGCGATTCCCATAGTGAAACACCGAGCAAAGAACACATTGCTTCATGATATTCATATATGATAAACTGGGTTGAGATCTGGTGACTGATGGCCACAGAATATGATTTACATCATCTTCATATTCATCAAAACATTCAGTGAGTCCCAATGTCCTATGGACGGGACACTGTCATCCTAGAGACCACTCCCCTCAGCTCAGCAATCTTCTCATCATTTTCACTAGAGCTTTTAGGGGCTATTTTGGTAACCCCAGTTGTTTCCTGGAGAATTAGTTCCCTTATCTCTTCAACTTCTCATAAGTCCAGCCACCAGGCACAGCGACTCGCAGAGGTCACATCCTATTCATCATAGCAGTGATAATTATGGCATTCTTATGGAGAGCTGAGTGGTCCTGTTGACCAGAGAGTCCCCTTGACTCATATAGATGAGAAGAGAATAGCAACGTGAGAAGAATTTATTGAGACTGATGACTGGAGCCCTCTGGACTGAGCCAGAAACACACACACAAAAACACACATTACTTGAATAAAGCCCACTGCTGACAGAAACACAGTGAAGAGGCCCTGTCTGGGACGAGATGGAGGAGTCAGAACTGCCTGTTACAGCATCCCAGCCCAAAGTCTAGGGGACTCAGAAGGGGGATTAGTGGGGATTTAGAGAGCAGTAATTACCCCTGCTTGTGGAGGGTCTGGTAATTAAATTACCTTAGCAACCCCGTTACTGCCCAGCCATACATATCCTCCAAGGTCAGCTGGAATGAAATTTTAGAAAACGCGAAATTTGATATAAATTTTTACCAACAACGACAACAAAAAAAGGCCCTTCAAACCAAGATTAACCTTTAACATATGGAGAATCTGAGAGGCGGCTACATGTCTAATGTTTAACAAAATACAATCTTAATATCACATGTCATAAGGATTTGACTTTCAGAAGACAATAGAACATGTCAAACTAGCCTATGTCCCTGCAGGGACAATGCATACATTATGCTTACATAAATAGAGGTTCACCTGATCACACAGATTTGGTGCAAACACTGTATTTCAAGCAATCTAATCCACAAACATAAACAGAATAACAGTGAAAATTTTAAAGGTATAAAATGTGTAAATTCAGTATAAGTAAAACAAAAAAGGAAAGAAAATCTGGCATTTTATCTCCGCAAAGGCTATAAAGATTCCCAGACAACACCTATTCACCAATCTATTCATCCATCAGACAATATATAAAAAGGTAACCAATGATTTTTTTTGCATTAAAAAATGTTGCTGGAAACAGCAGAATTCCAAATAAAAATGCAAATGAATCCAAATTTGAGTAAAATGGAATTCTTGTACATTTTGATGTGGACATTTAACTCATGACTGATCACATCTTCTCAAATATTACAACAAAGTGTAAAAGATGGCTGATGGTACAAAAGGTACAATGGACTGATGAGTATCTGAACATGAAAACTATGTGACCACCACCATCATCGAAATACTAATTCAATATCCTTTAAAAGAATGGTGTTCATCCAGCATATAGTGGTCAAACTCATTATGAAGGAATTTTCCATAAATTTGTCACCTGCCTATAAAACTGTTTACTGGTTTTCTGAAAAATTGGAGGTTAAAGACAGAGATCAGTACAAGAGTTAAAGGTAGAGAGATGTGTGGGAGTAGCAGTAGCTCCCACACAAAATAGTAAAGTCACGATCCACCACTGAACAACATGTGCTCTTCTGCTCAAACTGACATGCGAAGCACACCAACTACAGCTCTCATGCATAAATGTCATCTCATTTTCACTGTGAAGAGTACATTAGTGCTGCAACAACGAATCAATTGAAGTGATTCAAATCGCTCCAAATCAATTCTTAAAAGAGTTGGCAATGAATTCAGCAGTCGTTGGGTCTTGAGCACATTAGTATTGAGGCATGCCACCACGCTGTGTAGTGTACCAGGGTAAAATATACAATAGCATGGCTGAGGATTCGGGTGTTGGGCCAGATTTTTAAAATTAGGTTTACATTATGTTTGAGGTGGCCATGGCCGCCCTGTTTGGCTGAGATGCAGTGTGTCATTTATATAACAATACTTAAATATGTAGGAAAAAATGGCCAAAATCCCACAGCACACTAGGTTTCAGGCAAAAAGGGTAGTCATAATAATGGCATAATGTAAAAGTAGCTTAAGATAGCCTATGCGTCGTGATTACTTTAGCCCGCTAGCTCGGTAGACACTATCAGGTTAATTAGAATGTTTCCATCTCTGTTTATCAGGCCACCAGACGAACCTTACCTATTGGTGACTGGAAGTAACACATACAGTGCTAGTTTGATAGCCTATAACTAGAGGTGGCTGAAGTCTATAGCTTGCTAATTTCTAGCCATAACACGTCTAAGTAGTGGGTTTGTGCTCACTAACTGTACCTGAAAACATTGCAGGGATGTAATCATTGGGGTCTGTGACCTGGACTGCTTTGGGCTAAATACCAATCTCTGAGAATTGACTCTTTTGTGTTTATCCGATGAATTGGTTAGTTATTAGAATGATCTACAGGATAATCGATTATTAAAATTGTTAGTTGCAGCCCTACTGTACATCCTGCTCATATTAAGACTAACCACTGATTCACACATCATAAAATTTAAGAGTGCAATTCACTTTTACACTAAATCTTGCTACCAATTCTAGATAAAAATTTGTCTACCGTTGTTATGTGTAATTCAGTCATTTATATTCCATCTTGCCCAGTGTGAAATAAGTTAACTGTATTCCCCTCCTTAAGACTCCTAAGCTGTAACACAGTGATAACAAACTACACACACTTTTAGTGCATGCTGCATAAGCACTTGAGTGAACAGAAATGCACACTGATTGTAATAAGGACTCACACACATGCAAGCTCATAAACACTAATACCTACTGTATTTTTTCCACCACAGCAGAATGTATTTCTGTAAAATTAAATGTCAATTGAATGTGCTGCAATTTAGCTCTATTCTTTAAATATACATGTGATCATATGCTCGTACAGTCATTTGGTTCATCTATGTACAAACACCCAGTTCTTGCCCTACTGTAAATTTGTGCTCAAAGTTGAGAAGATGTTATTGAAAAAATGGAATTTGAGTTTAAATGCAGTTTCTTTATGTTGACTCCAGATTAAACTGACTACTTTCCATTCGTGCTTTACATGTATTTATTTCTATATGAGTTAATTGGGGAACCTCACAGCATACTGATGTAATGATCCAACTGTGCTGTCAAGTGAACCAAACAGGCAGTCATTCAAATGCTAAAATCAAAAGTCTCACAATGTTAATAGGGTTAAGTTTACACATGCCAATGTTTATCCAAACATTTATGCTAGTGCTAAAAAATTTTTTAGCACTTTAAAAAATAATGCACTTAAAATGACTATTAGTGGATAAAGGTAAAAAGTCTAAACTGAATGGAGTAAAAATGATTTATCATTCATCAGTGAGGATGACGTTTAACAGCCTTAATGGTTTTTAAAATGGCAATTCACATTAATGCCTGGATTTATATTATTCATTGTCATGCAAGTGTATATAAATGTTAGGGCATTCAGTCTTGATGATATTATTGGAAAATAATAATTCACATGACTAAATTTGCAGTTAGAGGCAAGTTATAAGGAGGCTTTTAAATAATGGGAAGTGAATTTAAATGTGGTTTCATTGTGTTTGGTCCATGTTAATTTGATTATTTTACATTTAAGCTTTCTATTTATTCA
Source organism: Maxillicosta whitleyi (assembly GCA_029822895.1). NCBI lineage: Eukaryota > Metazoa > Chordata > Actinopteri > Perciformes > Neosebastidae > Maxillicosta > Maxillicosta whitleyi. Next base: position 11,221,364 of record JAPSES010000120.1, on the reverse strand, counting down.
TCTCTATATGAGCCAGTTGTTTTGCATTGGTAAATACTATATCTGTTTTTCACTAAGTGGTTCATCTGATTGGTTAAATACTGACTGTTTTGGAATAGTGTTCTCCAAAGGTACATTAATTAAATGTATTTGAAGTACTTTGGATGAATGGGTATGTATTCTGTGTGCTGACAGCAGCTTGGTCAGATCAGCTGCTTGCTAGTACAGTACATGGCAGCACAATTGCTCATTAGGCAGAACTGACTGTGTCTGTCAAACAGGTGTGTTTGGGGGGGAAAGGCGGACAGCCATATGTTCCTTGAGACTGTGGAGGATGATTGATGCCCTTATTGTACATCTGGCATTAAAATGCAAGACTCAAAGGCTTTGCTTTATTTTTTTCTGTCTTTTCTTCATTTTGTACTTTTCTTTTTTTACTTCCTGTGACTACTGAGGGGAGACAAATGAAAGAGGAGGGGGGATTGGCAGCTCTCCAAAAGTGAGTCAATCAACAGACATGTATCACATAACGGTGTCATTACCTTCCACTGCAGCCCACTGGAACATGTAGAGGACATGAACAGCTGGTGCCAGATACCCTCTATAGCACCTGACGGGTGTGATGCTATCAACTTGGCAGAATTAGGCCACCTCACAGAGCCATAATTACAACAAGAGATCTTAATCTCAACTGTGAGAATCAAAGCAAAAGAAAACTGGGGGAAATTTCTATGAGGAAAATTTCCCAGTCACGTAGGCAGTTTGAAGTCACACCCCCCACCCACGATCCCACCCCTGATTCTCCACCCCCAGAAGTCACCTTGACAGTGCCCTTCACAGTCCTCCATCACTGCTGCCTGCATTTGACAGAGTAGCTCACAGGCATAATAATTTTTTAAAAATTACAGCAAGGTGTTTATGCTATTTTGATTGAAAAAATTTAATAATCATATAAACAAACCAATGGAAGCTGAAAGTACAAACTGGATTTATTTTTAATATAGTACAGAAATAAAGGAAGTTCACAAGCCATTGACATGACAGATGGTTTCAATAAAACATTGCACATCTCCAGGCAAAGTTAGACAAGTGCAGTGAAAAGATGAAGCCTATAGAAAGTTGCATTAGCAGAGTTCAGTAGAGGGTGAGTTAACAGCTCCATTAACTGGTGTCATAGTGCAAGTTCAACCTTCTTTTCTCTGTTTAGAAGCTGGGGACCTGCATTTATGCTCTGGCTAAACTACTAGCCTGGAGGCAGAGGAAGGAACCCTGGCACTATCAGTTTAACCTCATCTGCCCTAATGGATGTTGGAGAATTGCATTGTTTTAGCACAGAAAATTGAGGGCCTGCTCAAGACTATCTGTACTTCCTCTTTCCTAAGGAGGTAACTCCTCCTTGTTCTGGTCTTCACGTGTCTTCCCCTTCTTTCTCCTTTCCTCTGTCTCTCCGTGGACGCACTCTGCCACTTTGGATATGTCATGAGCAATAAGGATGAAAAATTGGACTGCTCTTTGGGTCCCCAGTTGGCGTGCAGGCTCTGTCCTCCACCTTCACATGCCTGGAGGTGGCCGAGCTCCACGCTCACAAAACAAAATGGGATTTAACAAGACCAGAATCACTCACAATGCCTTGGTAAATAGCCACTGAACCCTGCCTCAACCAGCATTGGCAGTTGAATACATACTTTAACATAGATCTGTGGAGTGAAAGGAGGGAAACCGGTGGCAGAGGAAGGAATGTACAGATTGGAATTCAGTATAAAAGACAAAGGAAACAACCACCATATGTGAAAACACACATGGCAATGTCAGCGCAACATACACTGGAATATTTTCTCCCCAGGCCAGTGACAGAAACATACAGTTTAATACTGGTGATTATGTACAGTCTTAGCTTTAGTCTGAGCTCTACTTTAAATAAGTGTTTTTGTTCTACTAAAAAGCTCTTGAATGTAATAGAAAAGAGGATATTCAATCCAGTTAATGTGCCCCCTTTACATCAACTCAATAATGTGTAGATATAATGTCCTTGCAGTAAAGTAAGCATTGGGAGCATGATGAGTAAGAGGAAATGATACAATATTAAGTTTTTTACTTTGCAGACACATTACTAAAGTTATAGTTTGTTCATTAATGCAGGTAAAGTGTGTTTGCATAAAACTGCTAAGTCTCAAATCGTCTTATTTTCTTTGTATTCAGCCTGTTGTCATTAGATTCCCAGATGACATATGATATGTCAAGTTGTTTTTCTTTTTCTCCTGACAACATGACTTGCACGATGACTGGGTGATGTAGTATACACTCAGCTACGCATTCTATTCCATTCTGTGATAAGGATAGATCAATAAGACATTAGTCAAAATCATGTAATCAGTCAAATGTATGGTACACAGGTAATCTATTGTCACATATTGAAGAAACAGAGAGTGTTATGCTTGCCAGAAAACAATCCAAATAACTGAGAGCTCACTGGTTTTCCATATGGCACATCTAAACAGTAGGTGCATCCATAATTTGCTTCTCAGAGCAGTTAAATTGTCTTCAAGGGTCAAACCATGCTGCTAATATTTATTCATAGTCTTAGCTTCAGCTTCGTTTTGAAATTTCAGCACACATTCAGGTTTGGGTTGCCAATGTTCCAAATAATCTTCAAATAAATTAGTATCTGATCTGTGTCTCATACATCCAGAAAACAGTCTTGTTTTGGTAAAACATAAATTTTAAAGCTGGGTTGCTGTTTATAAAGGTTTAAAAAGAAAATACAGCTACTCTAGAATTCGATGATTTAAAAAAGCATGTCCAACAGTATATTATTTCAGTGTGGATGCTGAAATGAACAACAAAAATAACTAACTGGCTGACTAAATAAATAAATGTTTTATAGTGAAGCTCAAAATAAGAAACAAAAATACATTATCCATCTCAGCACTGAAGTGGAAAAAAAGTAAGTTTGTACATTTTTCTTTTGAGTGAGAGCAACACAGAGTTGAACCTCGGAGACACAGGATGGCATTTCAAAATACAGATGTTCATGTTCAAGCAGCTAACATGGACAACAGAATAGATATTAACCTTTAACTCAGTCTTAAAAGCTTCCTCCATTAGCAGGCATTTACATATAAACGAGATGGAGGACGATAAAGTTCATGACTACATAAATAACAAATGGTAGCCTTTTAAGCTGGTTTGTCTCCAACAATATCTGAAATATATACTGCACAAAACTCCCTCTTTGCTTGGAATTACAATTTTTTCTTACCTGTAACCTCATATAACCTTTCATTAAGGGACAATTGATGACTTCAATATTAATCACGTGCTTAGCTGAAGTTAATAAATTACAAATATAGCAGACAAATAAGACATCTGAAATCCCAGATTGATCAGAGAGTAAAGTGGTCTCAAACAAGTGCATGTAAGAAATTAGACTCAGATAAGTGAATCTTTTGCCCCCAATAATGGATCCATCAGCTTAGTAATCTATGCAAGAGGTGGGGTGGCAGATATCCATTATCAATGGCCTGTTTTTACAGACAATTGCCCATATTCAGTAAACGGCCGGTGGAGACCATCCATGTGTTGGAGAACCAGTACACAGAGCAGCTGGAGATCTCTTCCCAACAGATGCTGCCTGCTGTGGAGGTGTGGGAAGCTTTCCAGTATAGCCTTGGTGGGAAAAGTGGGTGTATCGGCCCACTCAAGGCTCCTGCTGTGCATTTCTTTCATGAGGCTGATACTCATAATACTAGGCTAACAGTCCTAAAGTGATTTATGAGAAAACAATTATTATTATTATTATTATTATTATTATTATATATTTCACTTCTGTCTACCTATTTCACTACTTTAGAAGCAAAAAATGAGGTGTGGTTTCCGAAAATTTACAGATACAAGATGTAATACAATATAAATATGTGGAATTAAACATAACTTTGCAATTAATATCTTTTTTTTAAACTTTTGAATAAAAATAATTTATAAATAGAATGTGTTGTGATACATAGCATAAGTGTTGAATCTTTACAAGTGTCAATTCACATTAGAGTAGTTGACTCTTTAATGTGCTCCTTTCAGATGTGGCTCAAAACTTCTGCTAAACTCTGATGGGGAAATCTAGATAGATTCCTGCCAACAAGTTGTTCTAGTAGTGGCATCGAAGAAATGTCACAGGGTCAGTAAGATCAAGATCATCATGTTTTTCGAGGATGCCATATTGTCAATGACATATTATGATGGAACATGAAAATGTCAGGGAATTGTGTGTATATATATACACACACACACACACCTTCATGATGCCATTTTGCAAAGCCTCATATTCATCCATACACAGCTGCTGCCATGCAAAGCACAGAGCAATTTAGGGTTCAGTGTCTTGCTCAAGGACATGTTGACATGGTCATTGGACATCCTACCAACTTGGCTCTACCAATTGAGCCACAGTCACCCAAATAAAGTAAGTCCACTGCAGTAAGATTGTGGATGAACACGTACATGGTGATTAGATGATATGTGTATTGTCTTGTGTTCTCTTATTTATTTTTAATGTATTGTTGTCTGATGGAGACTGGGATGTAAACTAAATTGCCCATTGATGGGACAAACAAAGTAATCTTGAACTTGGTCAGAAAAGCTTTGTCTTTGTGGAAATCAGATAGTGTGTAAACCCTGCAGAAACACAGAATCTCAAAAATGGTTCAGCATCATGATAGCTGTTAGCCAACAGCCAACCCTAGTCCACATCAGCAGTGCTCTGTACTGTAGGTGTATACAAGTGGAATGCCTACAGATGATTTGCCATTCATTGTCCCCCTCCTTCTGTGGAAAGTGCATTGGCTGATCAACTGACACACACATTAAAACCCATTACTTCTATTTGGCAGGAACATGAAAGAAAAGTGTTCCAGGCAACCATTCATTCATATTTCACTGCACTTGTCATGTCTCATCAAAACTCTGAATTCTAATTATAAATGAAAAGGTAAATAAGCCCCATCTTACACTGCACTAGACACATTTGAAACATCCTCATGCACTTTGCTGGAGTATGTTTTTTTCTTACACGTCACATCAGAATATTAGTTAAATGACACACTGTACAATGAAATATATTGACAAAACATCTTTTCATAATGCATTAAAGTTTCCATGTTATTTTGCATTGTGCATACTCTGCATTCTGCAGGATTTCAAACAATTCCAGCAAAGTGCTCCAGTTTTTAGTTGTGAGGAATTTCTATGTCCTTGAATTTCCAACATTTTGTGCATTTTGTGACTGTGATTACATGTGTAAGCCTTTTTCATTTGTCCTATTATGTCACATTTTAGCTGGATTGGTTTCTCATCATGAACAGAAAGTTTGGCCTTAACATTTCACACTGCATAGATGTTCCTGCATGTAATTATATATAGAGTGCAGGCTTAGCCTGACAGCAAGTTGTAACCCAATTGTGAGCATCTGATGTGTCATCCTTAGAAATGCACTGCTAAATATGCACGCATAACAAATAGCACGATCAGAGAACAATGAGCATGTCATCGTGATATTAGTCTTTAGCAACTGAGTATTTTCCTTTGTGACTTTGAGCAGCCATCTGCACAAGTCCTTTTGTGAGGCTTCATAGAGCACAGTTCCTGTTTCCTGCTGTGTTTTCACATTTTCTCCTCCAATCCTTCTGCTCATCAGCTTTTAACCCATTTTCAACACACTGGGATTCACACTAACAAATCCTTGCTTCAATTTGGAGATGTTTCTGGATGTACAGTGCACAGTTCAACTCTATTCATCATCCAAACACACAAGTGACACATTTCTCCAGGAGACTGCAAAATAATCTAGCCTAGTTACTGTCACACATTTCCTGTTTGCAAAGGTTATTAGACCAAAATATGACTTGACAGCCACAGCCACATTACAGACAATTTCTACAGGCAGTAACATCCCATACCATTTTTTCATAACATGCTCCAATATCACCAGCAGAAATGACATTTATTTTTCTCACAGCATTTAAGATATGACACGTGTAATGTAGTGTACAATCTCCAAGCTTCAACAACCTGTGCAGTAGCTTATGTAACTGCATGATGAGGAAGCAAGGACCACAATCTTTAGATCTGAGAAGACCGAGAACCAGTCAAGGGGGATGGGAGACACTCAACAGTAGAGATATTACTACAATAATCTGTACTGAGCGGGAGAGCTGTGGAGTAAGCTGACCTTGAAGAGTTTAACCTGCCAATCAAATGAATGTTTCTCATCTCTTCCAGGCAGTAAGGCAGAAAGCAAAGCCCCAGATATGTCAGTTGTGTTCAGATGTATCAATGATGCAGAGACACAAAGAGAATATCTGCACCTTGTATTACTCCAGAACTACAGTGATTTAAAACACCACAAAATGTGGTGAAATCATGTGCATGTTTTCCAATAAAAGTCTGTCAGGCCGTGGTTTGATAGCAGATGCTTTAACAGTTAGTCTAAATGAAAGAAAAGACCAACAGCCAGGAATTCCCCCAGTCTCTATACAATGATCATGATGAACAACCAGGCAGGAGGAAAAGTGCATGAAATACCACAGATCAACTTTCAATGGCCAAGATGCCCTTTGCATTAAGGCTCTAAGAGTGTCATGCTTGACATTTGGTTAGGTGACGCACAAAACAGATTTGATGGAATTTCATGAAAGGCATTGTTGACTGCAGTGTATTTATTTTGTTTTGTCAAATAAAGTTCTCATTGCATCGACATGTATGATCCCAGCAAATAAATTCCAATATTCTGCCTTCACTTAGAGACTATCTTTATTGGAGTAGGGTGTTTGAATAAGGAAAAAAGCACAATGCATTCTTGAGTTATGGCCAAAACTTTTTATGAGGTTACTGTGACCTTCAGTCATCAGATCCTCATCAGTTCATCCTTGAATCCCAAGGGAAACTTGTGCCAAATGTGAAGAATTTCTATTATGACATTATTGAAATATAGTGTTCATGAGAAGAAGATGGGTAAACAACCTAAAAACATAGGGACAGATGTATAAAGTTTCCAATTTGCGTGTACTAATTTGTGTGTACAATCTAGGATTTTGCGTGTGGAGTTAAACCATGCTTTGTAGGTGACTTACATAGATTGTTTATGCAAATGACAGCAGTTGCAACATCTTGGAGACCGCCCTATTTAAATGAGGATTTTGTATGCACTACTGTTGTAGTACTGTTGCAATACGCTGTAGAAACTGCTCTGGGATACACCAGCACTAATGGAAACAGTGATTGAAATGATCCAGACACAAGGAATTCTAATGTTAGAGGAGTTTTGTCATAGAAGGTATTGTATGACTCATTCATTCATGTATTTTTCATTTTAGAGGTGGGGGAGTTGTTGAATTGACTGTCAGGCACACATCATTTTGTCCCACTGTAGCCTAATGTCAGTGCGTATTTTTAATTACAATCATCAGATCAAGTGGAAAAAAGTCCCATAAAGTGTGTGTGTGTCATTCCAAAAACTTTCACGTCTTTCAGACGTGTTAAATATAGGCACGGTTTCTATCAGTAAAATTGCTTTTGGGTTTGATAAATTACTTTGCATGTGCTAAATTAATATATTTACATTTTCCCATCCCAGCACATGCACAATCGTGTGTAAATGCCCCATATTGCATATTCACTGAGGTAAACTGGGTGCAGATGTACTATTATGTGTCTTTGAAAGACGCAACCCTTAGTGCGTACTGTTAGTAAATCAGTTTGTACTTTTTTTTTTGCTTGTACAATGAGTTTGCACACGTTTTAATACACGAAAACCATTGGTAGAGCCAGCTCGTGATGTCTTCGATAGGAATAATCAGATTAATGTATCTGTCTGATTAATTTGTGCCAAAAGGACATCATACAATCTACAGGTACTGGTGGAATTTAGGTCCACTGGTGAATGACAGACTTATTATCGACTCACAAAATAAAAACTAAACTGTATCGATTAATTTTTTTGAGTTTGACTTTTAGTGATCCAGACTTATTTATTTTGGGAAGCATTAAAGATTCAGAGGTTGTTACATTTTTTTTTTTTAATCTCGTGCTCACAGGATATTGTCTTGTAAGCATTTGTGTGTACAAGGTAATCTTGAGCACACCAAATAAGTAATTAGTTACCAACATCTTCTGCAAACATAGTAATTATTTATTTGTGCAGCTACAATTATCAAGCTAATAATAAGTTGCTTGCACATGAGAATGAATGTGTCCATACACGACAGAAAATATCACCACTGGAGTTTAGTGCCTCTGACATCATCAAAACCTATTAATTATCTAATTATTAGTATCAAACATGGTTAATTTACAACAGTGTCAATTTTTCCCCATGGGAAGAGATGAGTTGATTAATCAGTCATCGAATTTTTCCTGCTCTGAACCAGCTTTATTACATTAACCTCTGAAAATCCATTATCAGTTGACCCTTTGTCTATACCCAGTTTTATCACGACCAATCGATGAATAGACACCATTCTACATCTTTTATGCAGTCTTCTAACCTAGTAACAATGGGGCAAAATTAATATTAAACAGCATCCTTTCCCCTCAGAAAAATACTGATAATAAACACATTAGAATATCTTAGATGCGACAGCCTTGTTGTGAATGAATGAGCAAGGAGCGTGCTCAGAGAAATCCAACTGAATAATAGGGAACTGCTTAGCAACTGTTGCCCAGCATGCGTCACCACAACCATGCTTGACTTTATACTGTACATAAGGCAAATCTCTATGCTCAGGTCTCCACCAGGCTTGCCATCTGCTCCACAGAAGATGCTGCTACTAGTGACACAGTAAAGATTTTTATGGCTGTGGCATTCATTTCAGTGCCAGTTTACAGCATGTCTTTCTGTAAGTGTCATATTTACTTCACATAACTTATATGCTGAAGATTTTCCTACACAGTGAATTATTACAGGAAGAAAAAGCCTGTAAGAACTTGAGAGCATTAATTAGTTTTAATAGAGCACTTGGGATTTAGAAGATGATGCCAAAAAAAGAGAAGTGTGGATCCATATATCTTCATTAAACAAAGACGGCTGCTGTGGATCGTCTATAAAGGATCCTTATGCCCCACTGTGACTGATTTTAAGATACTGCATGCCACTGTTTCCTTTCTTAATCCTATCTTGAGATCTTCCTCCTTTCTATTTGCCATATGCAATCTTTCACCCTTTGATGCCACCCAGAAGCATTGTTCTGTTGTCCATAATAAGCTTTTGTTCTGTGCTGCACTGCATTTGCTGGAAATATTGAGTGACAGTGAACTGTAAATGGTACAAGATGTAGAGACTGAAACCCAATGGTGGAGCGAATAAGAAATGAAAAAATATGACTAACAGTAAAGCTGTAAATGAATTCTGAGACTTTTTTTATATCATTTTTTACTGCTCTACTGCCCTACACACACACACACACACACACACACACACACACACACACCCAAATCACCACAACTATTTTTCTCAACAAGAACTTCACATTAACTTGTGAGTGACGAACCACTGCACCTGGGAAAGGCGCAGACTCTGTGGCAGCTGTAGTATTGGTGGATGAGTTATTCTGTTGTGACACAATTGCAGTCCTCTCCTTCTGCTTCTGATGGCTGCTCACTGGGAGAGTAATTATGAACCCCAGAGATCACTTTGAATGGTAAATTCCCCACATGCTGGGGCAAGCACTTCAATTTAAGACAGACACAGGTTAGTTTGTACAAAAAAAGTGATTAAATGCAGACATGCATGCAGAGTAACAACCTTTTTAACCAATAAGCTATTTTTAGATCTAAAGAGCTATTGAGAATTGTTGTCCTTGAAAGCAAATTCAGAAATTTAGTTTCACTCATGCTTCCTACAAGGTTTTAAATGGTGCTTTTCCAGTCACAATTCATCTCCAGTGACGTCAAACGCACATTTGTGTGCACATAGGCTGCTGCAATGCCACCATCTCCTTTAAAGACATGAAAACAAGGATCACAATATCTCCAGCGCAGGCCTTTATCCCTGTGGCAGTGTGCTGTCCTGCACAGACACTGCCCTCTGAGCAAACAAGATTACCTTGATGAACACAGGCAGGCTTGTTTACAGCTTGTGTCAAGGTACTTTAGGGGTGACTGAGGAAACGAAACTTTGAAGAAGCGATACTGCTCTCATGTATTAACTGCCAAGGTGGAAAACACTTCAAATAACCACCGTTTCTTAGGTCACTACAAGGTAAATATAGAGTAAAGATATATAATTTAGGACAGTCATCTCATCTAGTTTTTATTATTTCATTCTTCTAGTGTTTATTTTCTCCTGAAATTAACATGTGCTTTACTTGTGAAACAATGACATTAATGTGCATGATATTAAATACAATTCACCATTTACATGATTCATATATTCACCTATACAGACAGCTGACAGATATTTAGCCAGTTATGACTTATGTATTTTCATCCGAGTCCAAAGGCAATATGAAAATTGCAAAACTGCTTTGTAAAAATTGGCTTTACAAATGCTTAAAATGCTTCAACTGTGCTCAAGCCCCATGAAACACAACAGTTCAAGACAGGGTTGGTGAAAAAATTATAATTATGGTGATTTGTAGTAATTTCAAATCTTATTTTTTTATTCATTCGGCAGTATTTTAATGTTGAGCAAAAATATTGTGATCATTAGAAATGTTTTAACATTTACTTGAACTTCCTACAAAATCTCAGCTATAAAACGGTCTTTATATTTGAAAGAAATCACATACGTTCTTAAATTATTAACACTGATTAACATGTCTGATCTGATGAAAAGTTTTTGTCTGATGACATTTTGTTCCTGTTTTGTCCAAGACCAGTTACTATTAAGAAAAACAACTTGGCATTGTTGGATGTTGAGCCTTCATGCTGAGCAATAAAATTCACTGATGTTTGATTGTAGCAATTCTTAGCCAGTCAGGTAGATATACGTACCATTAGGAGCCTGCTAGTTTTCCCTTTCATAACTCGTGTAAAATATAAACTATGAAGCTCATGTCAAAGAGCTACTGGTATTTTCTAAACTGAAAATAAAAATGTGGCAGTGTTAGTTGTTTACCCTTCCTTTGTCACCTCATGAATATTCCCAACTGGGCAGATAGAGGCTACTAGATGAGCTACAGTAATGCTCACTCAACTCACTCATGAAATATTGTTCATGAAATAGACCAGTTTAGGTCACACATGATCATGATGGATGTAGACATGTGTCTAGTGGGCTGTGCAATAGTAGGAGCATGAGAGAAAGCTGTGCGCTTGGTTGGCAGACCGCCATTTGAGAAAAGGCTCCATCTTGACCAAGGATGGCCGATTTCTATCTAATTCTGTTTCATTTCCCACAATGGTTTATCTTTCTACTGGAGGCAAAGCTCTCCCAGCTACCTGTGGTAAAACGACTGTTATTCATATACTTGCCTACAGCTTCGCACCAGTACCAAGGGACACTAAATGTGTGAGAGCGTGTGAGCAAGAAAGGTGGATAGATCGTAAAACTACAGATTGACTCTTCAATGTTAGTTTGGGATATATCTATAGCAAACTGTTGTTTGTTCTGTATGTTAATATTATAAATAATCAATAAAAAATAAGTGTTAAAAAAAATACAGATTGGACAAAGAATGTAGGATTGTTGTTCAGTACTGCTACAGAATATGGAACTAATACAGAAACACAGTATAATGAGATTAAAGACTAAATACCTTGAAGGTCAAGTGTATGTAAGATCTGTAGGGATAGAAAGGAAGCCACAGTAACTTAAGCAACGTATGAGTTCTTCACACATTTTTTTATTCAAATTTATGAAAAACCCAAGTCATAGCTTAATTATCAGTAATCCATTAGTCTTTCTGTGCTTGTGCATCTGAACCACTTCCCTCACGGTAAACAACTTTAAAGATGACTCCATCATAAATGCATTCTGCTTGTTTACATAACAAACCAGAGTGTCACTTGGGCCTTTTCGGGAATAGACAGAGGTAAAGGCAACATTTGGGTTCAGCACTAACCAAGAGACAGCGAAATTGCTGCTGCATGGAATTCCTATTCCCACAGTGCACTTCACCACAAAGTTTCCAAATTGACATTTCAATTTGTTATGCAAACTATGTTTATGATGGGAGTCATCTTCGAAAATTTTGAAAAAAGTTGTTCATTGAGAGGGAATTGTGGGAAGGGAGGTGCGCAGCCACAGAAATAGTAATGGATAAGTGATACGTATAGGCAATGAGTTGGGTTTTACAAATTTGAGAAAAAAAATGTGATGGAAGTCATACGCTGCTTTAATATAATGTTTTAGCTGTTTATATCAACCGAGTGGGTCAGTGTTCACTGAGACAATCCACATTTATGCATCTGGCATTTAAGTGCACTACTGTCAGTATTTGATTGAGTTAATATATCCTTCATTAAACAGGAAAGAATGAACAAAGCAAACACTAGTGCTTTGTGAGATGCTGCTTTTTAAGCGCCCACTGCAGGTTATGGTGAGGATGAGGGCAGAGCTCTGCAATGAGCTACTGTATATCATACATTTTAAATTTCCCTCTGGGACAAATAAATGATTCTTATTCTGATAAATAATACACACTGATCGTTTAAGGGTCACTTGAAGAAAGAAGAAGACTTAATAGACAACATTTTTTAAATTAAATACATAGTATATAATCTTTACTCCTGAAGATCTCTTAAACAGAACAATAAGAAAAGAATAATTGTCTAATAGTCAGATCTGATGTTCACCAAAGTAAATGCTAATGTAAATGCTAACTTAACGTTCAACCTACATACAGATAACTTAATTCTTAACATCACATTACTATGTGCATTAGCTTGGTGGCTTTCATGAACCTCTGGTTGCCCATTGTAGTTTGACTGATAGTGAAATCAATTAATTACCTATTCACTTGATTGCAGTGTGGGGAAATTAAAAGCAGGAAAAACATGTAGTGTAGTTAAAATACTGCTATATCAGTGTCACGTTTTATACTCTATTATTGTGTCTCTTCTTTCCAGTGTTAACCTTGGTCTCCATCAACTTGGATATGACAACATTGACCAAAATGACCAAATGAAACAGGGTGTAATATTATGAATGACGTACTAAAATCTATCGTGCTGCACACTAATACCACTTGGCCAGAATGGACAGACAGACAGATGACGAAATGGTCACAGTAAAACAGAGCTTCGTAGGAACATAGGAAGCACCCTGAAACATTCTATATAAAATTGTATATTAAGCTAAATATATGGAGAATAAAAGTTAATGAGTTCATTTTCCCTGTAATGTCCATGTCTCTAAACTACTTAAAAAACTACTGCCCTGCTTTAAGGACCTGCATCACGCCTGTGTGTAACATGTAAATAACCTTCTTGTGTCCCCTCCCTAACCTTCACAATGCCTGTTATTATAACTAAGTGATATTTATGTGACTGTACATTTCAATCTCTTTTGCAGGGGAATATACTCTAAATGATAATGTGTGGACAGGTGTGTCTGCTCTATGTGAAGTGGTGTTTGAACTGCATGCATGTTTATGTGCTTGGAAGGGCAAGCGAAATAAACTAGGTCAGAGGGGGGTCGTCTCCATGGCAACAGCAGCAGGCGCACCTGTGTAATGCCAGCTACAAGTCTGTTTAACTATTATGTTAATGAACCACTAGATTTAGAACTTTCATTAAAAATTAGGATATCTGTCTTTGTATCAGTTTATACAATGACCCCCATGAGCATAGTTACATTAGATATATTGTACATATTATGCACAGTACATACATCCAGCTTAATGACCTTTATAAGAGAAATGTAGCTCTATAAATTATCTCTGCACTTTTTTAATGCAGTGGTTGAAGGTCACAGATATTCCGTTTCTTACGTTCTCTTCAAATTGCATCCCGTTTATGACACAGAAGTATACCCCTGTAAAGGTAGGACGTGGCTTTCTGGTGCAATGGGAATCATTCATGGCTTATAAAGTGGTAGAAAGGGAATCCCTAATGCATTAATATTGCAAAAACAAGGTATCTTCATGTATGAGGAGGAATTTCCAAATTTTTCAAGGCATCTTTGTGCAAATGTAAGACCTAACATTCACACAAATAACAGTCCAACAGGCCCTGTATTCAGTTCAAGGCAATTCTTATCCATGTTTAAATTCAGCTGATGTTACATTTCCATTACCATGGATAATGTTTCTACTACTGATGAGCTGCTAAAGCTCATACCTCATCCTGTCCAGTAATGAGGGATTGTTTGTGCCTCCACTCGCTCCCATCTCTGTTAGGCTAAAGCACTAATCACATATTTAACAAATTCTTCAAAAACATTTCCAAAGCAAATATAGAAATATAATGTATTGTGTCTGTGGAATTTCTAAGACCTTTGAGAGGCAGATTTTTCTTTTTTCATTCTTTATCACTTTTAGGGATAATTAAAGTCTTAATTTAGGACAATCACATTTAAGACTTTTTAAGGATCTACTTTTTCTTGAGCCTCTCCATGTTGAAAGATGAAAAGCTGGAGGGGCCTGGATTTTGATTTGCCCCTTCTGGATTACTGCTTTTACTAAGAATCAATGTCCTGAAAGATGCTTGTAGGCTATACATCTTTAAGTGCTGGGGAATTGCAAACATAAATACACTGAAAGAGAAACTGCTGTCATTATGTTTTATTTGTCATTTGAGTCGAGGACTTTAAAATATATGATTAGCTGAGTGAGGTAAGAAAAAACAAGGGAGAATAAGGGAGACAAGGGAGGATAGAAAGCGCAGAAAAGACCAGCCTAAAAGGAAACAACCGCTGTGTTGAGTTGTTACCTGCTGTGGCAATTACTCCAAAGGGACATGTAGAGACTTTAGTGCTTTTATGATCTGCTTGTCAGGTGAAGCCACACGAATTTTGCTTAGCGTCAAGATGATGAAATTATTGGAACATTTTCTGTCTGTCCCAACAATAAACAAATATCCTTCAATTTGTTTTCACCTTTCTCAAAGTGTTGACATTTTTAAGGGCAGTTTTCAACAGCATAGATTTCTGTAACAGCATCTTTTTAGGATTAATCACAATCTGCTGCAATGACTTCTTACTGTTTATTTTATTCTTTCTTTCTTTGTTGTTTTTACCATTTTTACTATTGTGCTTGCTTGTTTTAATTTCTATAAGATGCTGCATGTTTCGGAGAGGGAAATTGCAAAGACAATGAAGTTAAGAATATTCCAAATTAATATATTCTATATACATTCTATATACATTTCCAAAAATAAAGGTTTTTATATTGGCGAGACTCCTCAGCTCATCTGTCAAACACAACAAAGCAGTTTGTGAGCACAGCATTTATTCTTGGAGGTGTGAAAACTTGACGTGGTTTTCATAAATAACAGCACAGTTTTTGTTACTTAGCAACCCGACTGCAAATCTACTTTGATGCAGTGGTATTGGTGAAGTGACACTTGAGGTGAGTAGAACAGTAACATGGTGAAATCATCTATTTTATCCTCCATGAGAAACAATGTATACAATTCAGTTTGTTGTCATGCATCAAACATGGATGGTAGGAATTAAAAATCCTCTGTAGAGAGGGAGCGTTGATGAAGCCATGCAGGCAGAAGGTTCACCGGTGTTTGAACACAACAAACAGACATCCTGAATTATACTCCCATGTTCAATTTACAGCCGAATGTGAGCCAGCGCAGCATTAAACAAGCATCTGGGTCTTTTGGCTCAGGCTGCCATCCGCTAAATGCAGAAATCATTTACCTTTGCTAGGCTCAAACAGTGCAATATAAAGAAGCAGCCATGTTCTGGAGCATCTGGAGCATCATTCAAGCTTTATTATTAGTATTGGTCCATAGGAAAAGATAAAATGAAAAACAAAAAAACAAAACAGAACTAATCCATATGTTGCTTATATGCATACAGGTTTGATCCCCAGTGGGACCACGTTTTAGGACTAAACTTAGGACAGACCAGGGTTTGTACAATTGAGTGGTAATTTTGTAACTGTGCATATGAATGAATAAATAAAATGCCATATAGCAGCCGTGCAGCATCAAACATACAATCCACAAACATCTGACCTAGTCTGACCTAATTTAACAATACATTAAAAACGAGGTTAGGGTTAGTGTGTGTGTGTGTGCGCGTGTGTGTGTGTGGTTGTGCAAATTTAAGTGTGTGTACATAGTATTGTGTATTGCTTACTTGCACTTACACTTTCTTTTTATGATCATTTTTTTATATCATACCTGTTGTGAAGCCCATTGAGCAATTGAATTGAACTGCAGATGATTATATGTAGCTTTGTGCAGCTCCTCCTCAGAGAATACTGATGTACGACAGAGGGGAAAGACTTAATCTACTTTTTTTATTCAACAACATCATATTGTACAATTTACACAGTGAAAATAGTATTACGTTTTATGTAAACTAAGTTAATCACAACAGTAGAGCCACACCCTGAAAGGTGAAGCTTAAATTGTGTTCCAGAAGATAACTGATTTCCCATGTTTATCTGACAGGTTGTGCATCTCATGAATACAAGTCAAAAGTGAAATATTAATTGACACTAAGACTAAGTGAATTACATCCATATCTAAAACAAAAAAAAAAAAAAAAAGGATTATTTGTTTCCACCAGTCATCATAATTCCTACTAATAAAGATGGAAAGTCATGTGCTCAATAGGCATCATCAGTGTGATTGAGTTTACCCCTGTGGTCTGGTTAAATATTTCCCAGTAACTTTGCTAAACATACAATTCAGCACAATTATGTTAGCCTCTATGTGTGTCATTATGGAGCTGTGGAAGAAAGGGGAGGGGGCATAGTGACGGACAGAGGCACTTAAATTGCTCCCAAGTTGGCCAGGGTGAGAGAAGGCCAAATGTCCACTTTGGTTAAACTTTAGATACAATTCAGTGAAAAGAGGAAGAGGAGAAACAAATAAGAAAAAAAAAGATTTTGGATTTCAATGGCTAACAGTAAGGGATACAGATATACCACAGGTGTCATACATACGGCCTGGGTGTCAAAGCCAGACCACCAAAGGGTCTGGGATGAATTTGTGAAATGTAAAAATTACACTGAAGGATGTTCAAATCATTTTAGGTCAATTTAGTCTAAAATGGGTCGGACCAGTAAAACATTATCATAATAGCCTGTAAATAATGAAAAAAAATTACTCTTTGTTTTAGTGTAAAAAAAAAAAAAAAGGTTAAATTACACAAAAATGCATACACTGAATCACCTCAACAAACATGAACAACCAATCAAAGGAAATTATGTGGAATTTTACCAATATTCTACCTGTTACTAAATGTTTAGTAATTTTGTAGATTCGTTGTGATCTGTAAATTGTGATGTATAAATGATAAAGGTGTAACATTTTTAACATTGCATTTATTTTTCTTAAAAATGTTCAAATTGTTCATATTCGTTCATGTTCAAGTATGGTTCATAGATTTTTCATTACATTTTCATCATGGAATTTTACTTTTTTCAGTCAAAAAAATAGAGATAATTTGGGAGTTGACATTTTTTATGAATTCTTATCCTATTATTTCTATCATTTTACTGGTCTGGCCTACTTTATATCATATTAGGCTATATGTAGACCCTGAACTAAACTGCGTTTGACACCCCTGATATATACAAAGCAATTACAACAGAAATAACACAAATTCATGTCACATTGCCCTTTAAACGATTTAGCCTTCAGAATAGCATATCACATATAACTAGGGCTGTCAAAATATGAACTGATGATTGACTATCGTGCAAATAATTGTGATTAATGATATTGTTCTAATAATAGGTTAATTATACACCTTATGAAGAAGAAGAAGAAGAGGTGATTATTAGCATATCATTTTGAAGCATAGTATAAAATAAATGATATGCCTGCAACTTAGATTTACAACAACAACAAATCTAAATAAAGTGCTGTGACACTAGTTTTCATCAAACTCACATTAGAACAGGAATGAGACATAAGATGATGCAATTAAAGCAAAAATCAAACAATGGTATATATATATATATATATGGATATATTAATAAAATATGTTATTCCTGTAGTTTTCACCAACTGTTTTTATACATGGAGATAATCACAGTTATCTCAAATATTTGTTACGTGTCAGTTGTGACCTAAAAACGTTTGAATATGACACTGAGTAGCAGGCGCATTAACACATTGTTTACTGGTCTGGAAATGGCAGTGAATAAACTTTAAGAGTTACAGGAATTGCATTAAACTTCAGAGGCCCTTTAATTTTTAGATAAGAAAAGATTGTTAATTCAAATGCATCTCCAGTTCTACAAGTAGTGACATTTAGACAGGAATAGTCTGCTTCCACTTTCTGCTGTCATCTCTTTATCACACTGTTATCTGTCTGGATTTACTATAAAAAGTATTTGTCAGTTAATGGAAGAGCCTAGCCTAGCCTTTCATAAAGTCTGGTATTAGAAGAAAATGAACATCAAGGAAACCAGATAGCACGTTGGCAGTACTAGTGACCGTCTTCTAATGTTTGAATATTCACCAAAGCTTAGCTTAATCCCTGAACAAGAAGGAAAAATACCACCTACACTCCCTGATGTCTGAGAACATGGATTAAACCTACAGCTTTTACTACACACCTACACACACCTACAGCTACTGATCACACAGTATTTAAATTCCCCAAACTCTGATGTTTGATGTTTCCTGTGGTGTTACACACACTAAATGTTGCTTGACACTGACTTGGTTGGAAGTGTCATGGGCTCTGACATTGTGATGAGTTGCCAGAAACTGATCTAAGGGCAGTTGGAGACAACTGCCTGGACCAGATATTTCACATAGTCGAGGAACAGATGAGATTGCAGCAGCTTTAATCCTGTTGATATGATGCCTAAAATCTCTGCTTCCACCTTTGGTACATTATATGATTTGCCTCTTCCTGCCAATAATTGGTGGAGTAGAATGAGACTGGTCTCTCTCTTGAACTCTTTATCTTCCCCTTCACCAGCTTTTGCTCTCATAATAATCAAGTCATGTTAAGAACAGGCTGAGCTTTTGCAAACCTTCAAGTACTTAATAAGTTTCTTGATAATTGGTGATAAATGTGTTTTACTCTGGTGAAGCCAGAGAGGAAATGAGCAACTGTGCATGTTGTTTGATGTTATTGGATACTGAAGGTGAAATTCAGTGAACTGACCTTGCATGACAATCATATAACAAGATTTTATTATTTTTTATGTATTTGAAAGATGAAGATTAGTGTTGTGTGTACAAAGGTACAAAGTCTTGTTTTACAGTAACGTAACTACCGGTACTTTTTTTTGGGTCACGTAGAATTTTTTCCTCCAAATGTTTTTTATACCCTAAGAATTTTGTGCATGCTCCAAACTGTTGGGCATGTATGCACAAATGCATTATTTTTGATGCAAACATCTGGTTGTCATCCAGTACTGAAACAGCTGTGCCTGCACAATAGTCACAGATTCTCATCCAACAAAAGTTGGATACAAAATGATCAGCCCTTCTGTATTTTGTGTTCACCTATATGTCCATAAGATGTATTGAGGCTATGTTATTTCATATTGTTTGATAGGGCTTAGTGGTGGCATTGAAGCCTACAATAGTCCAATGTTTTCTTGCCAAGTGTTCTGTTTGTGGCATTTTTTCATAACAAAGAGCGCAAAAAAAATACTTGTTATGTCCTCCCTAGTAGAACTTTATGTAGCCCTACACATTTAGGAACAGATATGTGGTTCTGTCCAAAGTTGAGCAACATAACAAGTAACAACAAGTAACATAAAAAGTTACCATAGAGGGCAACTAAGTGAAGTAATGGTTTACTTTTTTAAATAAATAACAAAACAACGAGCAAACGTTGCTTTTTAACAGTAGCTTCACCAACATTGGTGAAGATTGATTTTATCTTTGTTTTTTTGGAAACACACTGTACTGTATATATTGGGATGCGAGTGTGAATCTGGCTAAAAGTAAAGATGGAAACTAATTTACTTACAGAAAACATCTTCCACAGCAACTGTACTCCAACACAATCAAGTAATTTCCCCTACCTGATAAATATTAACATATGCAGTTGTGTTTAAGACCATTAATGTCAGCTTCATGCAATGTATCGACACAGTAATTAAGAGTAGTTGCTCTGATTGTCAGGCTAACACACCATATATTCACCATATATTCTACTATTCCTAATGAGAGCAGCTCATTTGCAGCTTACCATGTTTACAGTCACAAGCTGACATTTTCTATATTATGTATGAAACCATAGGCAGGCAGGCAATCTGATGTTGGTAAAGGACACCAAGATTAGTTACAACAAATTTTAAAAATGGCAGTAAAATTCTAGTTAGATAATTACACATAGTCCCATGAAAAGTAAAAGGTAATCCTCGAAAACCTCTGACCATAAAAAAACGACACGACTTTCACGTGTGCAAAAACATGTGATCACAGTCAGGGGAAGAAAGTGTGATTCTGCCGCTGAGCTTGACATCGATCAAAGCCCACATGGCAGACACAGTCAGACAGCACTCACCCACCTGTCACTCACATCCTTCATTATGTTTGGAAGCCTTAATAGAATTGAAATAAATGAATTATATGAATAATCGCTTCCGTGCATTTGTCATGAATGTGAAATTTTAACTAGAGAGATCAATACATGGGATAATAGCTACTGTTTCCTTAGCATTATGAAATCCCTGAAACTGTTTATGTGGGTCATGATAACCTAATGTGAGTGAAAAAGGCAACAGCTGCCAATTTCAACATGTGTGTGTCAGACTCCCATAGCTATACATCCATATTTAGAAGACATTAATACAGCATCTCTATCTATCTATCTATCTATCTATCTATCTATCTATCTATCTATCTATCTATCTATCTATTTATTCAATAGAAATAAAGTTTACAAAATCACTAGAGTGGATTAAATTCATTCAGAAAATGTCTTCCTTGTCAATTTATTTCTGGATAAGTTATATTTTTTAGGTAAATATAAAACCTTTCAATTGTTTATTTTGTTTTTTGTTTGCTTTTTTTTTCTTTTTACAGTTGCAAACACACTGCATATCTGTTACTGGACACCATAGCATCATGGTAATGTAAGTCAGAAAAAAGTGCTTTGAAAGAGCAAGTACCTTGTAATGGAAGGTGATAAAAATGTGGAACATTTCCTTAGGGCAAAAAAATCCACAAATACAAAGGTCTATTTTAAAAGCCCAAAGGGTAACCTAGCACACCTCGATAAGGCGAGGGACACCATGAGGCTCCGGTGCATCTTCTGTGGACTGTGTGTAGGCAGTTTACATACTTGTAGTCTATATTTTATGTAGTGTTATCGTTGTTGTCAACACATTTATAGCTGTGTTTTTGTGGATGCTTGTTAGTCAATTTTGATGACAAAAATACACCTTACAAAAATGAACAGCAAAATTATTGAAGACAAAATAGAAAAATGCTTAAATAAACTAGTTAAAGCTAAACTGAAACTGAAGGAAAATGAACAAAATATGAAACTGTTATAACCTTGGACCGGACCCAGAGTTTAGGAGTAGGAGTTTATCAGAAAATGGCAAAAGAGGGTCTCTTAAATATCAGGATATCATTAAAATGTTTCTCCAGGTCAAGAGCAACTCAAATCACTTGTATCTTGGCTCATTCACTTGACTATCTTCTCAATTCCAACAGCATGAGGATATCATGCTGTTCAGACAAATATCTTTTGGGGAGGTCTCTCTATCGCCTCCGAAGTCCAAACAAGCTGACAATAATAATGTCCTCTGTGAGTTGTGAACCATTTGGTGTTTTATCTAGTTTTATCCCTATGAAATATAGCAGCCAGGAGACAAAGAAACAAGAAGACCTCTTTTTAATCTAACACACACCAGGAGCTGGTGTCACCTGGGAGAAACTGAAGCTACATGGCTCTGCATACTCTGTTTTGTTTAACTTTTGTAGAGGATTGTGTTTCTAAATCTCACATGCTTACACTAATAAATAGCCAACAGTGGACTGCTGTTTGGAAACCATACAGACATACACTGGTGTTTGATGACAGAAATTTCAACTTTAAACAATACGAATACACTAGTGTTGTCTCTTTTATAGTTACCTGACATACCAGATGATCTGAAATGAATTCATGCTAATGTTAGATAATGTAGCTAGCTGCTCCATGAAGCAGTTGTATCATAGAATCCTGCCAAAAACATCAGTAGAGAAAAACATCTTTATCAGATATACAACAGAGCAGTCTGTCAGTCAAAATGTAATTCCGTGAACAGATACTCGGAATGTGTGACTCAGCAGCCAAGCAAGCTGCCCATCAAACACAGACCACACTTACCTGTCATTTGAAGCAGTCACATTCTTGAATATGCAATACTTTAAGTCTTTAAATAGGTGAGTTGCATTAAAGGTCAACTTCTATCAATTTTTTTTTCCATTCATATTACTGTCACCACTATGGTTGAATGCATTGTGCGTCATTTCTGTGAAAAATTATGTCCTATTTTTCTTGCTTGAAGCTGTT
>JAPSES010000120.1:11184868-11198688 GCA_029822895.1 Maxillicosta whitleyi | reverse complement strand
GGATGAAGATGAAGGCGAACAGCCAATTCCAATTCGTTTGTCGAAGAGCGTATCTGAACGGTAGGCTAATGCTAATGAATCACCTAGCTTCTGTCCACTGTTCTTCCTCTGGGATGAGCCCGTGGCCGTACCATACACAGCTCTGGGCAAGGCTTATGACATTGTAACGTAGATAAGTTTGGCCTGCTCTGATCCGCTCGTTTCTCTGCAGGTTGACCTTTCAATGACAAATAAACCCATTTAGGTCAAATTTCATGTCTTGGGGTGCTGCGTACATATACTGCTTGTTGTGACCCACCACATTGTAAAAAGAGCTACTCAGAGTGGTTTTTAATGGAAGGCGCTCTTTAAAAGAAAAAAAATATTATCGTTCAGGTCTCAACAACAAGGACATTAGATGAGATGCTACTAAACATGGGGTCTAAGGAGATTTACTGACTTCTGGAGGCAGCCTCAAGTGGCCACTTCAAGGAACAACAAGTTTTTTTGTTTTTTTTTTTCAGCACAGCCACTCATACAGTCCAGCCATCAACTTGAAGTATGGTATTGTAAATTCAGTGTGTAGCTCTTTGACTATAAATGACGTATGCTAATTCTGCTATACTTAACTAATGAAAGTGACAGACCTCTAAAGTAAGTGTAAGCGTCTTGGACAGCTAAGCTCCAGCACTATCACTGAGCCACACGTTTTCTTCTCCAGAGACAGAAAAAAACAAGGTCTGTCTTTTGTATTTGTCATATCTCCTCCAGCCCATGGTGACCGCAATGTGTCTCAGACACTTTGGCTCACAAAGAACAGATCGACACCAAGGAGCCAGGGGGATTGGAGCATTGTGGGAGATGGTTTCCCTGTGGCCATTTTAAACGTGCCAGGCCATGTTGCCCTATGTGCTGTCTTCTGTTTCTTTTTTCTCTTACTATGTACGGATCATAAAGCTGCACTGACAGAACCAACCCCTTGCATCCAGTTACTAAACAGCCTCAAGCACAAAGCAGTCATTTGGTCACACATACACAGAAAGCATGAAGAATGCTTCTTTACTGTTTGTAGTCCATTTTATATTGTATTTTAAAAATAACAAAACCATAAAAATGCAGCACAAGCACATAATAAAGTATTTGCAGGGTGTTTATGCAGTATAAAAGTCTGAGGCTTAAAGTATACAATAAGTGTATTAAGTGATGATTAATAAAGCTGAAAGCTGAGCAGTTTGGATGTAGAGTGAAAAAAGAAAGGCTATGGTTTTTGCACCAAGACTCAGTTTAATTAATCTTGGATTTTGGCCTTCAACATAACACGGACAAAAAAAAAGACAAGCATAAGTGATAAAAACATTTTACACATTCATCATATTATACATTTTTACATTTGACAATTTCCAATTTGATAGGATTAATGTGTAAGTTTTAGAAGGCCCTCATTACAGAAATTAAATGCAATATTAAAAATTACATTTTTGCAAACATCTAAGCAAATAGAACAATTCTCATGTTTGTTTTTTCTCAGAAATAGCTGGGGGGGTTTTTAATGTCAAAACCAAATAAGATCATAAAGGATCTTTTAACATTTTATTTGGAAAAACTTGTGATTGTGAAAAAGTGGATTATTATGACTTATAAATCAATGGAGAACTACAGTTTTCCTTCTGTTAAATTCCCTAAAAAGGAGCATGAAATTGTGTCTGTCTGGTGCCACCATTATCAAGCATGGATTGATTCAATGAACAAGGCAGGAAATGAAATAGCGGCATAGCAAGATTAAAAAGGGGGACAAGGAGCACTCCTGTCTCCCTGAAAAGGAAACATTACAGAATACCAACCTTGACTGTGAAGCAGAAGATTTCATTTTGTGTTGGCAGCCACAAGCCAAAGAAGTGAATGACAATTGTGACTGATAGAGGTCTGATGTGCTCTGAGAAATATTATTGTATCTAAAGCAATAAGAAACATGGTTTGACTTCATTTCCCTCTGACACCATTAATATCTTATTTTTACACTTGTACTGGAGATGCTTTGGCCTGTAAGGTCATCTTGCTTTGCAAAGCTTAAAAATGTAATTATGGACTTATCATTCACCTGCGGTTATATCTTTATACAAATAATCTCATCTTTACAGCTGAGACAATAACATGGACATCAGGTGAATATGAACTGAGAAATAGTATAACTCATCCTATAGCCAGTATTCACTGGTCTGTTTTATCTCACTGTAAAATCATCATTCACCTGGACCACAAATCTTTGGACTCCTGTGGCTTCCTAATAATCAGTGCATAGCATATATGTTTCTCTTAATATATAACCAGCAAAAGAACATTAGTTATATAATGTGAGGCAAAAATGTTGGAAATGAAAATCTATACTAATCAGATCAGTGCATTCATCATCACCCATGATATTCATAAACTCTGTCTAGCTGTGATTTTAATATATCATGTTGACTGAACAGTATCTTGCCAATCACCAGAGAATTCAATAGTGAACTGATCTATTATGCCCTCAGACATGTATTCAGGATTCACAAGCCTTCAAAATATCTTCTTTAATTGAGAATGTCTGACAAAAGTAGATATGCTGTAGGGTACAAACATCTAAGATTAAGTGCTTCAGTGTTTCTATAGTTTAGAGTGTTATATAACAAATGACAAATCAGCTCAACAACTTCAACAGTGCACATTTCTGAATATCTGCTTCCTGTTAAAATGACATCACAGACTCCAGACGGCTCGTGTCGTCACTAAGCTATGAGGTAATGTTCTGCTGGAAACTTGAGGGACATATAAATAACAAATGAGTAATGGCTACAAGCACAAGTAGTTCTAAAGCCCCATTTCCACTACATGGTCCCAGTTCTACTCGGCTCGGCTCTACTTGATATTCCTATGCTGTGTTTCCACTTACATGGAATCAGTTTGACTCAGCCCGACTCGTTACTCCGATGCAGCGCATTACTTCTGTGTCGTCTGCTCAGAGTTGCTGAAAACTCGCTCATTGCATGTTTTCTCATCTGAAGTTTTACGTCTACCACCAAAGACTGAATCTATGTGACCGGCCATGGTGTAGTTTTGTTCTGTCATCATGTGGATTAATATATTGCGATTTGCTGTCTACTTCAGCATCTGATTTTTGTAAATCGGTGTCTCAGAGAAAACTGTCTGACCAATCAGTGTCTGCAGTGTCGAGACGTCACATTTTGGTATCTGTTCCAACATTTTGGAAAATATATCTATCATGTGAATGGTGGCTACAATGTGAAGAATGATTTTGCATGAATATGGACTTTCAGCCATTTTTTTTTTTACAACCTTTGCAGTTAAGTAAGAGTAGGTACACCACAATGCAGCTGCTTATTATTAACATTAAATTGAATTTCAACATAAGTCAGCTTACCAACCTCTCTCTGCTATCTCCACACTGAAAAACGCCAGGAGGTTGTGGAGTTGTCTGGGTCAAACTCAATAAAGCACAACCAAATTAGCAGACACTCACAGAAACTCCTGGAATAACAAGATGCAAATGAATAAATTCCACATAATGATGTTTACTCTAAGCGATGGAACAAATAAATGAGTTTTGCAAAACAAAAATGCTGAAAGCACTTAAGGCTTGTCTTTTACCACATAGATAATTCAGTCAGATCTTTCTTAGCTTGCTTGTTTTTTTATTGTGGACCACGGGGAAGCCAAGGGATTAGTGTACAGTAGAAACCAATTTTTTTCCTCTGTATTATCATCAGTTGTTGAACAGACAAGGTACATTTAAAGATAAAATAGAAGCTCATGGAAACTACTTCCTTCTGGCATAATAAGGAACCATGGCAAAAGTGACTTTTAACCTGATCGTACTGCAATAAGCAAGATTAATATGCCTGCTAATGGAAGTAGGCTGAAACACCTCTGGATGTGAGATCAGGTATAAGACATAAACAGCAGCGAGCGCTGGCAAGTGAGGGTGGGAAGTGCACAGTGCATCAATCACTGGTGACAGCTGGGACAGACGCAGGGAGCTTCATCATCAAGAGAGGAGTGGGCATCCCACTATGTCAAAATCAGTGTTAATTTGTAGAAGTGTAAATCCCTGTGTTTAACCAGAAAGCAAGGACACCAGCCTTCGACCATCTTCCAGAGGACAGCCTCAGTGAGAGTTGTGACAGTGACCAGTGGTGCTAATCACTTCTCTTATATTAGGTCAAACTCTTGTGCACAGTACATCACATCACAAAGATATTATTTAATTCAGAAGGTACACAAATAAATAGACCCACTAACACACAGTGAGTAAATTCTGGCTGACTCTAATATTGACAACTTTAGATAACACTCTAGATTTATCTGAGATGAAGCCACTAACACACAGTATCAAGAGACATTTTGCTAAAGCCAGTCTAAGTTTTCTTGTTTTATAGTAGTGCCTCATCTTTTCAAAAGGTCATATAAACTATTTTGATGTGAATGGTAATATGACTTTTACTGTCCTTTGGCTGACTTCCCATAAGGTCCACAATTGAATTTAAGATACTGTTCATTACATTCCATTATACAGGGCCGCCCACACGTCTCTGACCTCCTGCTTCTCTATTCAAACCATCTCATCAAGGTCTCCTATTTATGACCCACATTAAATGCATCAAGTCGCTTGGAGCCTATCCCAGCTACTTATGGGCAAAGGTGGGGTACATCCTGGACTTGTCACCAGTTCATCTCAAGGCTGACATGTACAGACAATCACTTTCACATTCGCACCTATCAACAAGTTAGATTAACTGATTAACCTATCAGTGCATGTCTTTGGATGGTGGGAGTACTTCGGAGAGAATCCATGCAAACACTGAGAGGACATATCATCAAAACAACAAAATAATAATAAATCGTGTAATGTATCAGCATCAGTTATTCAGAATTCACTCTTATTCACTTGCCATTAAGATTTTTCTGGTCACCCCGGTGACCTTTAAGAACCCTCAATGAGTGTCCAGTGGCATCATTTATATCTACTCACCCAAAAACATTAAAAACTCAGACCTCCTGAACCCCTGTGTAGTTCACAGAAATCTTTTCTCAACCAGTAGATCAGCTAAACTTCAATGCAACCATGCATTATCTATGTTTTCTGACATAGCTTTCATCAACATGAGTTCATCTTCACAGAGGTCTGTTCGGCTTTACAATACATTTACTGCATAAATAAAGCATCAGTCTTATAAACAGAAGATGAAGACAGATGTCAGACAGATGTAAGCCATAAGTATGACATGTATAGAAAAGGCTAATGCCTCTCATCCTCTTGCCTAAATGGTCACTGTAGTCTTTGTGATCACAGCTGACTTCACTACATTGAATTAGCACACAGCCTTCTGGGCCACAGGCTCAGGGGCCATGTTGGAGCCTCAGTGGTGAATATTAGATTGCACGCCTCCAGATCTCATTAAAGGAAGCAACAGGACAATGTCTGCATCTCAAATGAGACCAGAGGCCATCAGGCATCCTGGCTCCCTGTTGGATTCACTGATTTGATTGATATTGTGCATATGCGTCAGAGAACATTTTCCCCATCCAATAGGGAAAATGTTTTTTTCAGTTATAGAATTAGGCTACTGTAATAAATTACACAATTACTCAAGAATTTGGGATTTGGAATTTTCAAAAACGGACATTATACTGTACTTTGTGAAACAGCTGGAATGGGATGTAACACTTACATGTATCAGTCAGACAGGGTTCTTCCAGTATTTCTGGTCCAGACTCAGTTGACTGAAAAACAGAGAAAAACAGTCAGCATCCACATAATACCTACCTAAAAAACAAATAATACACCAATACATAATGTGCAAGAAACCTGTGTATTCCATAAAATATTACAGTACCACTGAATTAATTGTGAGCATATATGTTCTCTGATGAAAATGAAATTAGCTGTCTGGTTTTAACAAAGATGTCTAGTATCATCTAAGGATTACTAGGGAACATTTCAAATAACATCTACTCATGCCTAAAGGCACACATTTCACAGTAGTTAACAGTGTAGAAGCACTTAATAAAATTCAGTACCACTACAAATTCCCAATGTCCACTTTTAAATAAAAAAGAAATCTGACAGAGGAAGTAGGTTTTACCTCCAGAGAGGTGAGTAATTGCCAATAATAGGTCAGTGACTGTAATTAAACTGTTCACCATCAAATCCATACTGTTTCAGCACAACCAAGGCAACAATTTTTACCCTTTTAGCTTTGCTTTATTATACTAAATCCCCACAGTATGAATATAATTATCAAGCTTTGGAAACATCCAGGTGCTGGCTTGGATAAACGTTTTTTTCAAAACACCTTTTTTTTTAAACACTACCCCCTATGTATGAATCTACCTCGTGAAACAAAGGCTTTTTTAAATTTTCCAACCAAGTCAGTGTCTTGATTGTTGTCCCTCTCCGTGAGCACCTTTGATTTGCTGAATACCAATAGCTCACTCTGAAATTGTTTTTTTTTTTTTTTTTAATTTTCAAGCTGTTTAGTCACGACTGAATCTTTTTTTCCATTAAATCTTAAATATCTAAAATACACATTTTATACTGAACATGAAGCACAGAAAGCTTGTGATGTTAGGTCTTGGTTAATTTTTCTCAGTCTGGGTTTTCATACAACCACAGTGTGAAGCTGTGGCAGTAAGAGAGGAGAAACTGCAATTTCCAAGCAGAGGTGACCTCATCAATCAAAGCGTACAGGAAAAACCTCATCCATAAGAGAGATAGTACATGATTTAAATGACTATTACTTTGCTCCTCTTTTATCATTCTGTAATTTATTTCACAAAAATCAATTCAACCTAATACAAGGAAAGGATATTTATGGTTTCTGATCCCTATTTTACCTTTGGCTCATAATACTTTGAAGGAATGACTGAGAGACAACATCCCAATCCTAATTTGGGGATTTCTTTTTTAATAAATACTACATTACCACCTCATCCCTCTATTTTAAGATGTTAATAATTCCTACAATAATTGGTATCACAAATTGGTGGTCTCATTTGCAGGCAGCAGATGGCAGACCATGAAGCTGCACTACATAAACAACATATGTTGAGTCACTTAAATGAGTTCAAAGGACATAGAAGCTAAAAGAAACTGAAGAAACCAATGTCAGACACTCTGTTCCCACAGCCCTCAAAACCCAGAAACAAAGTGTCAGGTGCATACTTTTCATTTCATCTTTGATAACTGAACCATGTAATAAGATGAGATAGTAGAAACAGGTTTATACAACAGCTGCTGATGTGTAACACAGCCAAACGTGTCATGTTAAATACCTCATATGTTACTGCCAGCCAATATGCAATAATGAAAAAATATGGATTTTAGGATTACACCACAAATGTCCAGTGCACAACCTGTGCAATGCCTGCTGTAAACAGCTGCAGCTGTTAGGAAGCAGTCACATGCATTTAATTTAATCTTGGCAAATGACAGCAAACTTTACCACACTCAAAAGAAGTTTCTACCTTCACAGGGTTTTTAAATTGTCCACAGGGTGTTTCAAAGAAAATGGGAAACATTACTGAGCTGGGGGATCCTCAAACAAGTCAAGGGTTTTTCTTCAGAATTAAATCTAACAGTGTTGGTCAATATCACTCTACATCAGGATGTTTAAAAACACGGCAGCACCCAGCAGGACTGACAATTAGGATTCAATACAACAAACTTCAGTTAAGTCAAAAAGGTGTAAATACTAAAATATAATAATGCACTGTTTACCTGTAAAATGTAAATATATATATATATGTATATATATATATATATATATTTATTTATTTATTTATTTTTTTTAACAGTTTTAAAAATTATTCTCTGCAGAGTCCATAGACATGGACACAGAGAAAGGACAGAGGACACTGCATCGATTGCTAATGGTGGAAAATCTGGACCAGAGCTGCCCGGCTTTCTTCCACAAGATGACTGTGTGAAAGATATCAACAGCCGCTAATTAGTGACTGATATTTACCAGTAGACAGCAGGAGGGCCTTGAAGGCCAACTCTGTTCTTTTCCTGAAAAGACGTTTTGTGAATGTCTAACAGTCGTGAGTTTTTAAAAACAAACACCTCACCATCTGCCTATTGGGATTCATGATCCTAAAATAGACTTTCAGTACCAAGAGATAGCAGTCAGCCTTACCGGTAATCATTCTCACCTCATGAGTTCAGTGCAAAGGGCTTAAAGACATGTATATTTTTAACACAAAAAAGGTTAAAAATAGACACCCTCCAGCCAGTGACAGGGACGGTTTCCATGGCTAAACATCACTGTAGGATGTCTGAAAATAAGGGTCACTTAGATTACACACAGGGAACACCCGAAGTCTTTCAAATGTCAACGCACTGAATATCTGTCCAATGTTTGCATGTCACACAGAGCAAAGAAACAACAGATACAACACATTTTAACTATGGTCAATAAAGATTGAACAATGTAATTTACAGTCTGATAATTGGATAAAAGCCAAGATATAAACTTTGCAATTATAAGATGAAAAAACAATACATAAGTATTCTTTCACACAAATACCACTTTTGTAATAGCATGATAATTACCTTATGTGCATTTTTTACAACTGTGGCAGCACAGCGAGATGACAATCACTGACTAATCCTATTCATGTACATTGACTTGTGTTGTAGATTCAGTAAGTGTTATTATCACACAGTTAGGGTACATGTCACATCCAAGATTATTAAATCACTGTGACACAGTTTGATTTCCAATAAACGTATATGCAGTGTGTATACTGCAGAAATCTTACAGTCTATAGGCACCTTGTAGTGTTGTTATGGCATTAATAGCAGTTTCACCATTGAAACTTTTGGAAGTTTCATTCTCTGTTCTCATATTCAAAGGAGCTGCCGTATGCTGGCCTTCCTTCACACTCATATCAACAGCAAACATGCATTTGGGGAGTCTGCTGGAGGTGAGCTCAAATATTGTTAGAGAAGTTTTTGCTCGCCTGTGAATAAAAGTCATGAGTCTTCTCATCAGCAAAGTGTCTAAGCTACACTGAAGCGGTCTTTCATGTCATGCTATTGAAGTGTTATTAAGGTATGGAGTGAATAAGTGCTAATTAGGAGGCTGCTTTTGATTTGCACGTGTAAAAACATGTGCAAACTTGACTGTGCACACAAAAACATGTTGAAGCTGATTTACTAACAGGATGCACTGAGGATTGTGTCTCTCAGATGAGCAAAATAGTTTGTGCAACCCATTTAGCATGTTTGCCTTGATGAATATGCAATATGGGCATTTCTGCCAGAATGCAAAAAACTATTGAGAAGAGTAAATGCAAATATTTATTTGGCGCGCACAATGTGATTTACCAAACCTGAAACTGATTGCAGTCTATATTTAGCACGTCCGAAAGGCAGGTTTTAACTGTGTTCTGAACACATTAATATTTTTGAGTGACGGCTGAACCGCCAATTTAAGCAATGATGTGGAGGGTTTTCTCTCATACCCACGGACACGGAAGTTTTCATTTCACCACAGAGCGCCATACAGAGAGAAGCTATTTATTACACTAATAACTCACTTCGCCAGTGATAAACAACAAAAACAGAGAAATACCTACTCACCCCTCTGTGTTGAAAAACTGGAACTTTATATTTATGACTGCTGGGGTATCCTAGAGCAGTTTTACCATGACATCAACCAGTACCACATGCCACATCCTAAATAGGGCAGTCTCCAAGATTTTGCACCTGTTGTCATTTGTGCACGCAATCTTAGTTGATCACCTGTAACATGCTAATCAATAGCATGAGCAATTTTTAGCATGAGCAAACCCATTTGCATCTGTTATTTGCATTCTTAGTAAATCAGGCCCTATGTGTTCAGTCAATATTAAAAATACATTGGATGAGGCCAAATTGTGAAAACAGTTTGTGTGTCACTGATTATGATGAAAACAGTAAGGAAAACAAATAATATACGCAGACCCTATAGACCACTGCAGAAGACATTAAATTCCTAAAAACACATGATATGAGAATCACACAAACAAAAGACAAAACACTGGGTATATGGTAAAAAAAACAAAAAAAAAAAACAAGAGCAAAACATAAAAAACAAACATTCATTTGAACACTGGGCATCAGCTATCTTGGTAAATGTGCTACGTTTGTTAAAACATTTAAATGTAGCCCTTCTTCTAGTCTCTTCTGTGGTCCCAAAGAAATTATGACACTGGCTGACATGGAACTGAACTTTGTACAACCATCCTTTGGCATTTCCATGACTCTGACCACTGGGATTATCAGTTTGACAAAAAATGCTGTATTGTTTAAATAAACATGATTTCAGTAGTGGCCTTCATGTAACTGAACTTTTAACAGATCATCATTTGACATTTCCCCGTGTTTTTGGTCCACTGGGTTTGTATGTTTTACAAGAAAGGCCAAAGGAATTAAATAAGGGAGATTTCAGTAGTCTAAACAGCCTCTAACGTTAACAAAGTGCAATAGATACATGTTAAAGACAAAAAAATAAGTTTTTGTCAAGCGCATGAATGTGAGTTTGAGGCCCCTAAGTGCAGGCTGTTGACCTCTACTTGTGCTGTCAAAAGAACATCTTTGGTTCTCAACTCATGCCATATTTCTGATGGTGTGTCTAGTGGTTTCCACTACGTGGGACCTGCCCCGCTCGACTCAGAACTTCAATGCAGCATGTTATTTCTATCTTGTCTGCTCAGAGAGTTGCTGAAAACTCGCTCTTTGCATGTTGTCTCATCTGAATTTTTACCTCGGCCACCAAAGACTGAATCTCCTCAACTGACCGTGGTGTAGTTTTGGGCGGTCATCACGTGGACTAATGTACCCCTGTATTTACTGTCTACTTCAGCATCTTTTTAACCCAAAATGGCAGGTCACAGGGACAACTATATGACCAATCAGTGGTCTGCAGTTTTTATAAGTCACAGTTTAGTATCGCTTGGAACCACGGTGGAGGCGATACCAAAAAACTAGTACCAGGTACCAGACTCCAGGTCCTTTTTTGTAATGGCTACGCAAAAAGGTCAAGTCCTGCCATGACCACATGGTGGAGCAGACAAATTTAAAATGTTACAATTCATAGTTTCCACATTTCCACAGAGAGTTGAGGGAAGCAGGGTTTTAGGCAGAACTGTGAAAGTGGAATCAGACTAAAGGAATGGATACATCTTTTGTTCATATATTTTTTGATGCCAGCATTTATGTCAGTCAATCAACCAACTATTCATATAGCACTTAATCATAACAAAAGTTATCTCATGACACCTTACATATAGAGCTGGCTGAAACCAGCCTCAAGTCAATTTACAGAATCATGAGCAATGTCATGAGTACTTTTCACATCAATCATGCACTGGATGTGTGGAGAAGCAAAAACAAACAACTGAAAACCCTGGTGCTAAAAGACACATTTTTGGTCATTATTAGAGAGAAATGTTCCACAAAGTCATACATTATATTCAAATTATTCTGTCTCATTAGCATTCAAAAACTCAATAAACAATTCATGTTTTCCACAAAAGATGATTTGGCAGAGGCTTGTGCCTTTTTTCAATTAAGTCACACTTCACTCATGACCTGACAGCACATAGATGATGCATGACTCCATAGAAAGCTTCCCAGATTCAAATACCAGCCACTAAAATGAACAGCACAGTCGGCCATCCCACTGTCCATTCATCTTGCACCTCTAAACAACAAATAAAATATCCCCCAGTGCACACAGGACTATAATACTCACATTCAATAGCAAGGCCATCCCCATAAAAAAAGCACCAAAGCGTCACCCGATATTGCTGTTTAGATCTCAACATCTATTTGATAAGAAGCTGAGGGGACCAATCTTTAACCAACAATGGAGGCCCCTCTGTTTAGCCACAGGAACACAAAGCCAATATCCGCTATGAGGATATTACCCATGAGAAGTATGAGCCTTCATCATGCTGTAAGTTTTATGTCATTCTGTCTGTCCTCAGAGTTCACAGGCTGGATGGAGTTGTTTCCATTGTCTCCTGAACCTGGCGGCTTCCCACCATATGGGCGGCCTTGACAACAGGCACATTTCAGACCCACTTGAATGTAGCTCAAAGAATTTG
Organism: Maxillicosta whitleyi; assembly: GCA_029822895.1. Taxonomy (NCBI): domain Eukaryota; kingdom Metazoa; phylum Chordata; class Actinopteri; order Perciformes; family Neosebastidae; genus Maxillicosta; species Maxillicosta whitleyi. The sequence goes on along the minus strand of JAPSES010000120.1, from coordinate 11,186,565 downwards.
GCAATAGGAGAGCAACCAGGCTGGTAGCAAACAGCCAAAATATGAACAGCTCATTTCTGCCAATACTTTGCACAGGGGCATGTGTATTTTTGTAATATATTGGGACTTCTGCATGACACCGGCTGGCATCTGGGAATTTTCCAACCATTGTTTATTTGTCTGCAGTGGCATCTGGTATTTTCACCCTGTTGTCTGTTTTTTAAAGAAGTTGTGATGAATGCTAGGGTATGATGTGTCCCCGATGGCATAATTGTGGTTCAAAACAAGCAAAGGTATTCCTGTTCTTGGGAGTTTAGTTCTTAATTTTGTATTGTATGAATTACTTTTTTGTATTACTGAGGGAGGACCAAACAACCAATCATCTGGGGTCATTACTGTGTGATTCAGTTGTAATCTTCAAATGAACATGTGAGAATGGTAAATTGTTATGTGAATAAACATGTGAACCATGGAAAATCCTCATAAAAAGAGAATTGGAAAAATAAAAAAGCTAAGGTAAAATAAGGGTCAACATATAATCCCACTATATTGCATCCTGATATAATTCGATCCTCATTTTATTTTCATATGAAAGATGCAGAAACAAAAATCAAGGGAAAGTGATAGAATTACTAAATTGTCCAGCAGTTCTCTCTCCCCAGTCCAAATCAAAACACTAAATATACAGATAGTCTATAGACGACACAGTTTCATTCTGCTGAGGAACAGAAGAGTCTTTACTGAGCGTCCATAATACAAATCCAAAATACATCTGTGACATGGTGGTCCTATATGAACCATCTTGGAACCTCAGATCCATCAGGGACTGTTTTTTTTTTTTTTTTTTTTTTTTTGCTGGTGTCCAGAGTCAGGACTAAACACAGTGAAGCTGTGTTTTGGTTCCACGCAGCTGAACTGTGGAACATTCTTCCTGATGATGGGACACAGACCTCTACTCTGACAGTGTTTCAGTCCAGGCTGAAAACAACTCTGTTCAACTGTGCATAGAACAACCGAAAGGGTTCTATCTACACTCTGCTCTTTTACGCAATTTTAATTGCTTTTTAATTATGTTTTAATTGTAATTGTGTGTTTTTAACCTGTCTTTTTTCCATTTTTGTAAGACACTGTGAATTGGCCTGCATGAATTGTGCTACACAAATAAATTTGCCTTGTGAATATATCTATGGCATCACTGGACACACTCCAATAATAATCCCTCAGCGTACTGGTCTGAGAGGAAACTAGACTTCTCTATCTCTTCTTGGCTTTGTTTTCACTCTGTAAAATAAATAACACCTGACAGGAGACAGATTTTCGGAGAGGAGAAACAACCATTTGCAAGACTCCATCAGATGGTTGCTACTGCAGACGCAAATGGTAACTCCCTGACCCATGACATTTTGGCCCTTCTATTTTGTTTAAAAATGGTGCTGTCATCTCTGTGTATTCATCCAGGTTAGAACAGAGAGAAGAGAACTGCAGGAAGAGGCTGTGCATTTTCATTTTGCCAGATTGCTTCCTGTATTCTTTCTGCAGCTTTAACAAGCTTATGGGTGATTTTTTCTGGATTATAATGCAATAAACTACTGACTAAATTATAAGTTTTTTACTTTCTCTTATTTCAAGTAGAATTATTCAAAGCAAGACAGGCCAATTCCTGTAGTGGCACTAAAAGGGTTCATGTGCAATATCATCACCTTTGTTAAATATATATA
>JAPSES010000120.1:11151897-11164285 GCA_029822895.1 Maxillicosta whitleyi | reverse complement strand
CCCCCCCCCCCCCCACCTCTGCTTTAATTACCACAGACAACATAAGCCAACATAAATTCAGGCTAACATTAGCTACAGTAGCTATGTTCTACTATACACAGGCTGTGAACCTTACGTTTGACCTCCAGTCTCAGTGTAATGTTGACTGCTGACAAACAGAAATTCAGTCTCCGTACAGTTCGGAAATGAAATCCATATCTTATTTTTGTCCCAGGCTGCTGCAAACTTGGACATTTGAACACCGGGGCGGTGCTAACTGACTCAGATTTGGAGTGGACATTCAACTGGACCCTGGGTTTTGGTACTTAAGTGTTGACTACACAACAATAACAACAAAATAATAATAAATAATAATAATAATAATAATGGTAATTCCACTGTTGTTTGGATGTGATTTTGGAATACTACTCCAAATGTTCTACTGGTTTGGAAAACGAAGGCTTTTGGATCCACGTCTCCAACAGTAGAATTCACAGAGGTCGTTATTACTGAACGCTCTTGAACTACACAAACGTTACAATGAGTTCCATCTTTCTTGTGTCCAAACCTGTGATCTGCTGGTGCTTCAACTCCAACACTGAATCTCCTTCACAAACATCAGCTGTGCTCAAGGGCACATCGGTCAGTTAAAACCATCCAGTTAAACACCGCCCTCCGGTATCTCTCATCCTACAGCAGGTCTGAGCCCAACTCCAAAACATGGAAGTTATTTGAATTCGTTTTCGGTCCGTTCCGCTGACCTACTGTCACATGACTGATGCTTTTATTATTATTATTATTATTATTATTATTATTATTATTATTATAAACTAGTCAAACTGGGTGGAATCAGTCATTTCACTGACTATGATTACATTCACTCATATTCAGGTTTTTGCTTGAAAAATATTTATCCTGAATAAAACTCGATTCCTACTAAGATGTTTGAACAGGAATATTACATCTACATGCAGTTGTGCATATTCACTTAAATGAAAAAGAGAATGAATGAAAGTATGATTATTTTTTAGGTTTTTCCAACAGTGGCGGAGCTGATCATAAATAAAACAGCAGGTACATAAATTATTAATTGTTATATTTTTTATCCGTATTGATTAACCATTTAAATATTTGTTTTCCTGTGATATTACATTTAATTAACCTGAGTGAATAGTGTTGTTTTGTTTTCATCTAATTACTGTTGAGGTTAATGAGCTGGTATAAAAAATAAATAAATGTGTGACTGTGTTTTCCAACCTGCACTCTGTTTTTGGTTTCTGAGCTTTAGCTTCTGCTGGTCCTTTACATCCCACAAGTCTACATGTGATATGTACGGAATATTATGATCGTGTTCTTATTATATTTGAATAACAAAGACCTTTACTTTCTAACAGATGTGGTCATACTGACCTGTGAGGATGTCCATGAGTCGTGGTTCACCACACAGACGTCATACATAAGCATATTTACGTATACACACATTACACCGCCTGTGTTTACTCATTAAGGCGTATTGTATCCTTACATAAGACATAGATATGTGAAGTTTACATATAATACAAGTGTGCAGCTGTTGTGTGTTAAAGGGTCATGTCAGTTCCAAACCCTGCTCCTGCTCCAGACTACGAGCTGCAGCGCACAAATACACATTTAGATGGTTTCCACTTCTAGAAAACAGCACGCACCATTTATAGTCATCTGGGTCCAGTGTGTCACCACAAGTGGATGATTTAAATGCTTTTTCTTGTCCTTTACGATGTGTTTATTCACTTAAAGAATTTATAAACACACACTTTTTTACTACATGAGGGCAGCTTCAGCCACAGGACAGAAAGAAACCCAACAGCCCCGAAATATATAAACCATCCAGTGGGATCGAAAACATCTGTAAAGGCCGTTACAAGTGGACTGATGGTGGGAGTTTAAAGGGCAACAGAAGACGACAAAAGGCCAAAGCTGACTGACACGATCAACTATGAAACTGACTCAATACTGTGGGTTTATAAGACACCACAGAACTACGCAAATGAACACCCAGGGTGAAGTCATCAATATGCAAATGAACCCAAACAAATGAGGAAGCTAACATTCAAAGTAACTACCATCTGTTCAGTTCAAGGGCTTAAAACTAGGCCTTCCAGATGAGCAGTCTGATATGAACCATCACCACCAAGAGACCCAATCCCAATTCACCCCTTGGCCCCTCCCACTTCCCCCTCTATTCTAAGGGGCAGTGGTGTAATCTTCTCCTCTAAATGGTTCAACCCTTCCAAACGTCCACCATTAACCCTTAAAAACACAAACGTCCACCTTTAACCTAAACCATCTACTGATCTAAACTGTTTAATTCCTGTTGATCCATTAATTGTATCAATAATGTCAATAATTAGTGTCAAATACTGTTATTCATCTTTTCATGGTCATCAGATATAACCATATTTGGACGTTCAGAAGCTCCATAGTTACTGTGGAAACACCATCATCTTCTATAACACTGATTCCCCAGTAAAACCCATGGAGTTGGATCAGAACCAGTGGATGGACACACTGGGTTTATGTTCAGTTCATGACAGATTGGACTGAAAAAGACACTGTTTATTCAGTTTGATCTGTTTCTATAGAATAAATATTAACATTAATCTGAACTTTAATGAACATCTACAGGATCAGTGAATTAAATATAAGAAAATGCATGATTTACACCGAAATGTGTAAAATCCAGAGGATAATATTTCAAGAAATGATGGTAAATTGCTAATGAAATGTGAAATGAAAGGATTTGGGAACTACCACAAAGGTAGCCCCACACTGTAATACATTTCCTGTTGATTTTACAGTAAATACCAAAAACAGTTGCCAATAAAATGCAGTATATTACTAGATACTTTTGCGGTAATGGAACCAGGACTATCAGAGGCATTTGCTAATGCACACGGCTAGCGTTAGCTTAACTTCACCAGTTTTTCGCTAGCTAACGTTTGCATTGCAAGTCCAACACCTCATATATTCCATATGAAACATGATTAAAATAAATAAAAGTATGTGAAATAGAGTTCTGACATATTTACATTAAAATAGATTTTGTGTTAGTGTGTAATTAATATTTTTATTGTTTTCAGTGAAAACAACCATCCTGTCATTTTATAATAAACACAGGCTTAAAGTTATTGTAAATATTTTTTTTTACTCATAATGCATTGTAATATACAGTTAGATCTTGTAAAACAAGAACCTACTGTTATTGTTTTTACTGTAGAAACAACATAAATGTATTCCAGTGTGTGTCTTTGTGTACAATAGACTGGCTGTGTCGTCCACACTGAAGGTATGAAGACAGTTCACACATTTCTATGATCAAGTCTGGGAGGAGGAGCAGCTGCTGTGGACTGGACTGTGGAAGGTGATATAAGCACAAAACGTTCAGAATTAAACCAGAGGAGACGGTTTTAGAAGCAGCATGTGACACTGGAGGTGTGACGTCGTCTGGGACTAAAGCACTGAAAACAGTCATATTTATAATATTTGTGACTGGAAGTCTAACACCTTCAGTTCATAGATTTTCTTCCTCATTTTCAACCTTACACATTCTTGCAGCTGTCTTCCAACCCCGTTTTAAACGTACATTCACTTCCAACTCGTTTATTTAATATTAGATCCATCGAGTCTTTTCTCAGATCAAACAGAACTGAGCTGCAGCGATGATTCACTAAAATGTTTTGATCCTGTGTGTGTTTAGGACAAAACTAAAGGAAAGGCCGAAAATGACTGACTCACTGACTAGTGATCAGAGCCAGGTAAGTGTGCAGAGGGGCATTCTGGGAAATGTTGTGTTCTATGATAAATTACTGCACCTTAATTTTAAAGGAAGTTAAAATGAGGCATCTTTAGTTTGGCAGGTTTTGCTCCTTTAACCCATGAAGACCCAGGACTAGTTTCTGTGGTGATTTATAAATCAGCTTTCGTCTCACATTTAAGAATTACCAAGTGATTTATCACCGTTTATTCTATTATTATACTTGGCATTTTTCCAGTGAAAATCATCACCTACATTTAACTGATGAACCATGGAGGTGTTAATAAAAGCTCAGAGCAAATATAGTTACTAATGCACTGACCCGTTTGGAACCACAGGTTCTACGTGTGTTCCACATGTTTTTGTGCTGTTGTGTATTTGTACATGTTGTACCAGATTTGTCCAGCAGGCACTGCCAATATGTTCTGGACATAGAAACATGATTGTAAGGATATTGGGTTAAAAATGACTGATATCTGACAGAATATTGGTCTGATCAACTGACTGAGATATTTACTGTGAAGATGGAACTGTTTATCTACTGTAGGAACCAAAGTGGACAGAACCAAACATGTACATTTATCAGAACTAAGCTGATACACACACACACACACACACACACACACACACACACGCACACACACACACACGCACACACAGATAGATATAAAGCTGTTGGCAAATGTTTGTTCTGGGTCTTTAAGGGTTAAATGCATAAATGTTGCTTAGGTTTTATGTGAAACTTTGTGGATCAGAGCTGCTGGTTTGCTTTTGGTATTTTGTCACCTCCTCTCGTTCAGTTTGTTCTTCTGTTGTGGTCTGTGTTCTGGTCAAATGTCCAGGTTTCTACCGTCTAACAGTTAACCCTAACCAGGACATAAACGCACCACACAGCCATGTTTCCACATGTGTTTCTGCACATTTTGAAGCAGGTGCATTTGAAAATACTAATGGACAGTGTGGAATCATGAGGACACCAACACACACACACACACACACACACACACACACACTGCCTTCCAATGTGCTTGGTGGTTCCGTGGGAACATGGCTCTGCTCTACAGACCTAATGACACTTGGATAATGGATGTTCTACAGACACTGGACAATATAAGTTGCCTCTTTTACTTCTGATTCTTTGCAGTCCACACCAGCTTCCAGGGATGAAGGACACAATGTGCTTTTCCTGTAGTTCACATCCTGTTGGACGTATTTCAACGTAACTACTGGACTGATTCTACGCTTTGATCTGGAAGCGTTGGTGTGAAATGTGCTCTTCCTCACAGCTCCAGGCTTACCTCTGTCCAACAGGATCCAGCCCTCTGTAGATATGTATACATCCCATATGATTAGTGACACTACAGAACCCTAAAGTCTGATCCAGGTTCATCCCAGGTGGAGGGACGAAGCGCCGCCATGGCGGCTGAGGCGGGAAGGCCTTGTGCTGAACATGTGCTTGTGCTGTCAGCTCCAAAGGGCATCAGTGTCGTCTGAAGTCCAGCGTCTGTGCAGATGAAGGACAGGGCTGCAGCTAGTTCACCCCAGGTCCGGCCGGAGAGGAGGAGGGGGCCCCAGCAGGAGGTTCCCTGGCTCCTGGTTCCGATCTGGAGTCTCTGCTCGGCCCTGGCTGTAGATTATTCCGCATCTCTGCAGGTTCCACCAGAAACTCCTCCCCCCCATCGCCCCCCTCACCCATTACTGCCTCCCCTGTGGCCAGCTGCTTCATCCTCAGGTTGATGGAGCCGTACGTCCTCTTGGGGCGAACAAACGCTGCCCTGCGCCGGTACATTTCGCCCCGGCAGATGGACACCATGAGCAGCACGGACAAAAACATCCCCCCGAGAGTGAGCAGGCCCAGGCCCGCTATGATGCACTTGTCCAGGTGGGAGCCCAGCTGAGCGTAGTACAACTCCAACTTCTCCATCTGCCGTGCCGACACCGAATCTGGATCCACTTTGGCTTCACGTGGGATGGTGTAGGCGATAACCACCAGGACGATCCCCGTCACCAGGAAGACCAGGGCCAAGATGAAGCCGTAGTCTGCAGACGGGCTGTCGGCCGCGCTGAACCGGCTGAAATCCGCACCGTCGTCCTGAGGAGCAGAGACACCAATGCCGTCGTCCTCATGATATGAGTGCGGAGAGAGCTCCTGACGCTGCTGCTCCAGCTGGTGGGGGGGGGGGGGCAAACAAACAAACACACAAACAAAAGAACAGAGTTATGATAGTCATGAAAGACAAATGAATGGAATGAAATCAAATAAATCAAACAAACATAAAGAAAGATGAACATGAAAATTATATTCATACAAAAATAAAAACAATCAAATAAAGACCAAGAGAGAAATGAAGAGTATTTAGAAAAAAGATAGAAAACGTATGGAAACAATGTCGCCATAGTGCCACATGACCAGAAGAAGAAAACCCAGGAAAGGTTACGACAACACCGAGAACAAACACAACAACAACAACAACAACAACAAAAAAGCAGATTACAGAGTTGTGTTTGTGCAGTGAAGTTTATTAGTACAACTACAACTAAATCTGGTGATCCTGTATCAACTCTGAAGAAGAACCTCCTGCACATGCTCAGTGCGTTCTTCTGTGGTTTGTGTGGATCCTGCCATAGGCTCTGTCTGTGTGCACAGCGCCACATATAGGTGACGTACGTATTACACTGTTTAACCCAGTTTTAAACCTGGACACAGATATTTATGGAAGCCACATGAGTGTGGATGACAAACTGTTAGAAGCCACTAAAGACAAATACCAGGACTATAGTGGTGTGGGCGGAGCCTGTGTAGCACTCACTGACCTAGTGATCTTTCAAAGCTACTTAACTTTGACTTCTTGTATCATTTACCAAGTATCTGAAATGACTGGTTTGTCATCAAAGTGTTGGTTACTGTGGTCTGTGTGTGTCCCCCCCCCCCCCACACACACACACACATCCCACCCAACATTACCTTACTGAGGCCTGATGGAGAAGGTGCACCGTTAGAAGACACCGGCGCCCCCTGTTGGTGGTTCTGCTCCTCGTCCTGTTGGTAGGAGGCGTTTTCAAAGCCATGGGTGGCACTGCCCATGCTGTTGCTCCATGGCACTGAGGCAGGTGTTGGTGCAACGCCCTGCTGGCCCCCTCCGCTCCTCAGCTCCCGGAGCTCTACAGCATTGACAGAAGACTCCATGGACGTGTGACGGCCAGGCTCATGTCTCCACAATCCTTCTGCTTCTCTGCACCATGGTCACTTTAGGAGCAGGAGGAACACAGTTAACATCCAAATCCTGTTCCTCACACAACGGTCCAGGTCATGGTCTGATTTAGAGCCTGATTTACTAAAGGTTTGAACATGTGCAAACTTGACTGTTCGCACAAATACACATTGAAGCTGATCTACTAACAGGACGCACTGAGGATTGTGTCTCTCAGATGGACAATAGCTCACACAACCCATTTAGCGTGTTTGCTTTAATGAATATGTAATATGGGCGTGTCTGCTGAACGCACCAGTTTTGGGAGGAGTAAATGCAAATGCAATGTGATTAACCAAACCTGAAACTGATTGCAGTGTCTAATTTTACGTCTGTATTTATCACATCTTAAAGGCAGGTTTGAACTGGAACAGCTTCAGCATAAACTGGCTACAGTTGTTGTGGCGAGGAGGCGGGGCTTAGGCCCAACCAAAGGAAATGCACAGGACAACGTCTGTCTCCCTTTTGCACACACACACAAGGGAGGCCAAGCGGGACGGGTTCTAGCACTGCACAACACACGCGCACACACACACACACACACACACACACACACACAAACGTTGGGTCATATGTCATATTTGCCCTTATCAACGCCCCAGGTATTGAGGCATGCCCACCTCCTATATGCTATATAGTGACAGAGGAAAACACAGAGCATGGCTGAGGCTTCGGACTTTTAAATCTCCATGGCAACAGCAGGCCACTAGTAACATGTATGTAACGAAAGTTGAATATGGAGGAAAAAATGGTAAAAATCCCATGGTGCACTATGTTGGGCTGACGTGGCTACTGGGACAGAATGTAAACCTAGCTTAGATAGCCTATGTGTCGTGATTACTTTAGCCTGCTAGCTAGTTAGACATTAACGTTTCATCCATCTCTGTTTATAAGGTCATCAGACTAACATTACCGATCATTGACTGCAACTAATTTTGAGTTTGTTTTTTTTAGATTTTAATATATATATTTTTTTATTTAACTATAGCTTGCTAGTCTCTAGCGGTAACAAGTCTAGGTAGTTGACTAATGTTCACGAAAGCCATTGAGGGGATGGAATCAAGGGTGACTCATCTGCAGCCGACATTGCTTTGGGTTGAATACCTATCTTTTGGGAATTGAGTCTTTTGTGTTTATCTGATGAATTGATTAAGTTAGTAAAATCTACAGATTAATTGAGTTTGTCAAAATAAGACCAAAAAAAAAAAAAAAAGGTAGGGCGTACTACTTTAAGGGTTAAAGGTTCTGTAACTTTGTACCCATTGGAACCACTAAATTTAAACCAAGAATGGAACGAAAGAATGGAAAATGTATAGCATGCCACACAAAACTACAACATCTAGTTTGATGTATTTCATATATAATAAATGCAAGACAACATCCTTTAGGTGCACTGTTGTGTTCAGAGCAAACAATGAGTCAAAGCTGAGAAATCAGACCTTGCTTTAGTGAGGTCATTGTGTATAAGGGGGAAGAAAAAAACATGCAAAGAAAAGGAGGATGTGAGTACACCGGTTGCTAAGGAAAAACAGCCAATTTTGCAAATGGAGCTTAAAGCACATATTGTATTATTAGTAGAGCAGATTCATTCATGTTGTATTCCTATTGGTTGATTATTAGCATCCATCACAGTCAGAATTTTTACCAAATTTCCACCACAATTACTGGAGTCTCCAAAAATCAGCTCATTTTTACACAAGTATTGATTCATTTGTGAGGAAATGCATTAATGCTCGTGAAAATACACATTAAAAAAAAGATAAATATGTTAAATTCTGCATGTTGTAAGTGGAAACGGCTAAACTCCGCTCTTGTTTGACAATCTTTTCCAGCCTTCCTGCCTGTTTTTATGAAGTGGTGTTGTAGTATGATTGTACATGAAATATATGTAATCATTTTCCAACAGCTTATTTTATTGCTATGTTATTCTTTGTTAAACCACTGCCTTTGTCGGTTCATTTTTTTTGCCGGTTCAGAAATGTAAATGTAAATGTAATGGTTGCAGAAGTGCACTTTTTAGAGGAACTCAAGTAAGTTTAAGAGCACTTCAGGGACTCTGTTAGTTAAGTGGGCTTTTATTATTATTTATTTACTATAAGTGTTGGGACCCTCATATGGTTCTGTAGGAGTGTGATTCTCTGTGATACGGATGTCCCTGAACTACACCCATCATCTCAGCCGATTTTCTTTCCATTCCATTTCGTCCATTTGCTTTACACATATAGTTTGTATGTATGTCATTCATTCATTTTCTCAGGGGGGGGGGGGCTGGAGCCTATCTCAGCAACTATGGGCAGAAGGCGGGGTACACCTTGGATGAGCCGCCAGTTCATCGCAGGGCCACACAGACAGACAGATAACCATTCACACACACATACACACACACTAGGGCCAATTTAGGCTACGTGCCCACGACAACTGTCTGAAGTAAAAAGATGTGTGTTTTCTTTCTCACAATTTATCTGCGTTCTCACGATCGTTTTGGGGGTGGTAATCTTGCACACGAAAACATAAAAATCGAAGTTTGCCTATGTAGTACGCACGCCCCAGGCGTAGGTGGCAGTGTCCACCTGCACAATGTCTTTATTTTACATCCCCCTACTTCCTCCAAAGTTTCCCGCTGTAGTTCAAACTCGAACTGGGAGGGTTCGTAAACATGGCGAAAAACACAGCGGCAAAACGCAGCAGTACTAGCACTACTAGCGTGAGAACCGTCTTGGGGCTACGTTGACTTGAGGCGACGTAGGGCAAGTGCATGTGCGAAAAACGTACTTATGCGTTTTGAACTGTTGCAACAGCGACGGCCAGAGGGAGCGTTTGCAAGATCTCCACCCTGGACAGTGTTTTGCATTTTCTGCGTTTTCAAACTCCTTAAACGGCGTCGCCGTGTGCATGACAGGTACATCTGTAGAAATATTATACGTTTTCCCATACTTAACGTTGTCGTGTAAACGGGGCATTAGTCAAGGCGGTGAGTCGTCGGACGTTTCAGCGTTGTGTAGCGGTGTGGCGTTGCACAGATACCATACCAGTAGTGTACCGATAGCGTAGTTTGAAAATTCTGCTCCGAGGATGACAGACACGGCGTAATAACATATCAAACCACTAGGTGTCAGAATTTAGTTTCATCAATACTGTCTTAGTGCCTGCGCTTGACAATGCATTACTACTTGCTTTTTTTTTTTTTATTTGTTTGTTTTTTCTTGGAACGTTGGCAAGGTGGTGGGGCGAGTTTGCTAAGGTGGCCGCCTTGGCTAGAAAGTGATGCGGGAAACACTGTCATTCTACTGAAACACACACAACATTAATGTAACTAAACATTATAGTGTTCCTGCATCCAATATTTACAACAAACACAAATAAAACAAGTCTATGAAATACAGGCTGAAACCAGTGGAGAAATATAGTTTCTTTTCTCTATTCTTCCAAGATTAAACATTTGCAAATGATATATATGAGGATGCAACTTCCAAAGTTGTTTGACACAAACACATTTTCTGTGGCTGCCATCTCACCAAATTTCAGCTTGGAATATCATATTAGATGAGACCCTGGTCAAATTACAGATAAATATTTTGTCAATTACCTGTGATGGTTGCTTTACATTTTGTTTAAGGACAAGAGTACAGTTTTTTATGCCTCTGATTTTACTTTGTGGAAATAAACTTAGCATTGAACCCAGTCCCCAGAATATTTATCAATTGAAAACCATTCTGCTCTCTCATTTAAATGATGCCACATCTTTGATCTTGGTGCAATTTCCCTGTGGTCTAAAACTTCCCTGTCCTTTCATCTAAGCTGAGGATCCTGTCTGGAAACAGGTGTTCTCGTTGTTTGATGTTAGCCTGCGGTGGTCCAGCAGGTTTGGAAACATGAAGCAATCGTGACCCCATTCTAAAGACCCACAAAACACTCAACACTCACCCCCACCTCCTCCCTTTCTGAGGAGGCAGCCAGGTGCCAAAAATACATGCAGCTGTGTTGAATAAAACATCTGACACACTGACTCCCTGACTGATGGTGGGACAGAAGGAGCCACCCTGGGGACGGTGAGGTCTGGGACTCACTGCATCTATATACTCAACTCATTACACAAGTTAATGAGAAAGTTTGTGTGAAGCGAGGCTTGACCCTGACTGCCACCCCAGCTGAGGGAGGGAGATGTCCTACAAGCTCTGGTGCTGAATCCGTCTGCTCATACCTGAGGTCAGTCACAGTTTACCTCCACTCTCATGATGAGTGACCTGTACCAGCACATACTGAAAAAGATCTGTCTTGTCTTCTATATATTCTCTCATTCCATATGCATTTGGAGTCAGTGCAGTGGATTTTTTGCAGGGAAACCCTACACATACTGTCTTAGATAAACATAGGAGGTAAAAGTAGTGCAGTTCTTGTAGAGTTAAAATACAGCAAAACAAAATACCCAACAAACTCAATTAGCGCACAAGTTTTTTTTTTTTTTTTGTTTGTTTGTTTTTATCAGCAGGAGAGGAGTCACATTGATCCCCATCCTGGCATTCAACCAAAACCCAAGAACCAGTGTATTTAAAAACGTATTGATTGGATTTTTAAAAGACTACTTCAAGAACTGTGTCACATAACAGGAAGCAATACCCCTTTAAGCATCTGCACAAGCTCTAAAGCCTGTTTTACTCTGAACACAATCCTGTTTTAATAACATTACAAATGACACAAGGCTTCAGTATGTCAATATGAAGTGTGATTTGGCACAATTCAGGATATATTTGAAACCAAATACTATGCACAATAGGCATAGTGACCAAAAGTAGTAAATGGCAAATTGAAATTTTGCTATGCTACATACACACACACATATACTGTTATGACATGGCTCAGAGGCCACAACAAAGAAGGGGAACACACCAAGAATGAAGTTAAACAGAAATGTTTTATTAAATCAAATTGAGCCGAATTAAACCAACTTAGAAGATAGGCCTAAACTAAAATAAAGAGTGTAAATGAGTCATCAGTCAAATCAGTAGTGTAAATGTGCATGAGTGAACATGTGCTGAGGTGAGTGTTGAAAGCTGATTAACAGGAACAACATTAAAACAACGTACCCAAACCAAAATCTGAAGAACCAAGGAGGTAAGAGGGTGGCGAGCTGAACAGAGGGGTCCAAGCAAAGCAGAGACCAAAACAGTACTGCATAGGGCTGGGTATTGGCAAAGACTTCACGATTCAATTCGAATCACGATTCACGCCACGATGCGATTCTATCACGATTCATCACGATTCTTGAATCATTGCGATGCATTGCGATATTTTCAATATATTTGAGTGAAAATGTAAAAAAAATAGAGCATAATTACCAGTGGCTGTGTACGATCTGGATAGTGTC
>JAPSES010000120.1:11139916-11151797 GCA_029822895.1 Maxillicosta whitleyi | reverse complement strand
ATTCCCCATCAGGTGTCAGGAAACAATGGGTGATCCGACCACAGCACCACCAAGAGGACCCCAGGGGTCGTAACAATACTGTATAGTACATTCTTGTGGTATGAAATGCTAAAATGAGCTAGTTGACACAAGATAGCAACAACACTAGCACCTGATATAACCTCTACACTGACAGAACCTCTACATCTAGAGCACAATTTGATGTAGATTTCTATGGAGATCTATCATGTAAATGTCTTTAAATATCAATTCCCCTTATAATTCTTTCCATAATAATCCTTTGACCCTGGTCTCCATAAAGACAGAGGACACACTGCTGTCTCCTCAGTAATTATCAAAACCCCTGATGATAAAATTCAAGAATCTGGGTCACAGTTAACAAATATTGCTTTTATGCTACCAACAGACTAGTCCATGTCTCAATCATTCATAAAAGTCTGCAATGATGTTTTTGAGGGACAAAGCTCAAATAAACATCAAAGAAATGTTGGTGAAGCAGGTCGACAAGTAAAACAATCATTTCACCTCCAGGGACAATTTTAAAAGGCTTTAAAAGAGTGATATTGTACTCCAGGGAAATATGGTACACTTCTTTATTTTCCTGCTCTAAACAAATTCATTCAGAGTACATCCTGCAAACTCAGTGTACCAGAGACACTGCCCTGGGGCTCTGTGTTTTTCTGGGAATATGCATCCAGAGAATGGATTATGCCCAGAGACTGATGGACAGAGAAACAGGGGAGGAGATAACAAAAAGGAGTGGAGGAGACAGGAGATAGATAGAGTGTAAACACACAGGCAGTTAAGATGTAGTGACCACGAAGCTTCAGATGTAGTCATGAGTCAGTGACTGTGTTTACTGTACACAGAGCAAGGCAGTGGGACACAACAGAGGGACAACATCATTTATGGGCTCACCTCAGAGATATGGAGGTCAATCAGCAGCTGGTCATTTGCAGTCAGGACACCAGAAAAACGACCGTGGTGTGCCCTCAGAGTACATATTTCCCTGGTATATGAGCCTCCAGCTTTCACATACCATAATCACATAAATGGCAAATATCAACATAAACCTACTAAAATAATGAAACTGTGTGCAGTCAAGTAAGTCACCCTCACCCAACAGAAACTAAACAGCATGACATGCAATTTCTGTCATTTAAGCCTTCTCCAAATAAGACTCTTAACATTTCTTTCCAATTAATTTTTTCTCTGGTTGACTGGTCAGGAGTGAAAAGACTGATCAGCACAGAGTATCTGGATTTTACCTGCTTAAATTATAACACAATTTGTGTTGGCAAAATTGAAATCCATGTGCACCAATGTGGAACTGAGGCCAATTAAGAAACGTTAACAGAACTTGTCTTTTGCCACAAATTAATGTGTCAACAGTGATGCCGTTTGTGATGCTCACTGGCTAAATAGCATCAAGCAGCTCTGGAAAAAAATTAAGAGACCTTTGGTATGTATGTATTTAGGTAAAATTATGTTTGTGTTCATTCTAGAGGTTACCAACAACATTTATGCCAAATTCAGAATTCATTTATTTGAAGAAAATAACTGGACAAAGTAACTTTTTTAAGATGTAGAGTTTTTAAGATATGGTTTAGCTTGACTTCTAACTGCTTATTAGCAGAGCAAAATCAGTCTTTCATAGTTCTGTTAAGTGCTTTATGTTACTTGTCAAAATGAGTAAAAGCCTACACCAAAATATGTCTAATTGACATTCTAGAGGGTTTCACTCTGTTTCATGTTGTTGGCTTTGTGGTTTATTTTGTATTTTGTATTTAGTAATAGTAATGGTGATATACAGTACATAGCCTACCACCTATTTCATCAAAAGGAGTAGAAAAAAAGGGTCATGTTTTTAAGTATTTCATGTCCTCCTAAGATCTGTGACATAACTTTTGCTTTGGATATCAGTGGCTGCCAAATATCATTATCAGTCTCAGGAGGGACAGACAGATTTCAGGTTGCAGCAGTATCTAGTGGCTGTGATACCTCATTGCACCTGCACCTCCAAAATCTGCATGACAAATATTCCCCTGGTAGTGCCGCATACCTAGCTGTATTTCTGCTTTCTTAAAACTACATCCCCTGTTGACATAAAATAGATACACATGGAAATTTCGATGTGCAGCTGGTGAAGGTTTATCTGTCTATGCCTGTCTGATGTTCAGATCCCACAGGGATTCAACATGAGGTTGGTCAGTTGGAGCGAGACTATGAAGTTATTGATGAAAGATTCTCATAATCTATGAGCAAAGAGGTGCTGCAGGGCTTTGTACAGCAAGGATGTCTTTGTGTGTACTTAAGTGGTGAGCTGACACTGAAGTGGCCTTTTCTTCTGTCACCAAAAGGTTCAGCACCTTTATTTAAGACTTAAATGTGCTGCTGCTTGTTAGTGGTTCATCAGCCTACATTGTCAAAGGCACTCTAAAGTTAGTATATGAAAGGACTGTATGTGTAGAACTAAAAAATAGAAGCCATATCCATCCATCAATCCATTTTCTGAAAAACTTTCTGAACCTTGTGAGGGTTGTGGGGGTCTTGGAGCCTCTGTCAGCTACCAACAGGTGTAGATGGGGTCAGTGTATTTATTAGACAGAAATGGAGGAACAGGGTGTGTTTACGGAAAAAAAAAAAAAGTCTGTACTATCCAACTAGAAAGAGATGAGTAACAGCATCATAAGCCTCCTGCCCCCCATTCCCAAATAATTCAGAGGGGGTACACGGCCAAAAGCAAGTTTTACGTGAGGTACTACCCCCCTTGTGCAAACAATCTAATAGTCCAACCACTTGCATTTCAACATGGTAATACCCATGACAAGGTAAGAGAACTATATATTGATAATTAGCACAGCTTTGAACAAGCCATGCTCCGTTTTTTGGCTGTGCTGTTTGAAAAGTAATTAAAACAAATCACGGGTGCATGGCTCACTGCCTCCTACACTGGATGGGGTACTTCCTGGTCAGGAGTTCTTCACAGGCCTGACATATACAGTTGCGGAAAAAAGGATTAGACCACCCTTGTTTTCTTCAATTTCTTGTTCATTTTAATGCCTGGTACAACTAAAGGTCTAATAATTTTTTTTGCAACTGTACAGATGAACATCCATTCACTCTCACATTTCAGCCAGAAGGGGACATATACCTCTTGGTCACCACAAAGTCAAGTGAATTTACATTAGTGAGTTTGCCAGTACTATCAAATTAATTGCTCTGGCAACAAAATGGTGACTGATGGCCAACACGGATAAACAATACATTCTCACTCTCAAATGTGGATGCAGATGCTCAATCAAGGCATTACATTTCAATGTACAGAGTATCCACAGTATCTAATATCATTTTTCAATGCATGGGAGGCATCACTTTCCTACTAATTATGTTAGCCCTAAATGCATCAGATAACTTCTCTCCAATACCCTGCATGTTGAAAACTCATGCAATAGGGGTCATGACCAAGCAGAAGAATGTGACACCTTTGGCACCCCAACAGTAATTTTAAAATAAATGTCCAGCAGTAGTCCAATATAAAAAAAAATGCCTCAATAACTGAACTTCAGCTGTGAGTAGGTTGATCCATATAATATTTTTGTTCCCCCCAGAGAAAAAATTGTACTTCATTGTGCATTGAGAGTATCTTCAGCACTGACCACATGTCTTGCAAATCCTCATTTCTTACTGCTTCCTTTGTTGCCTGAAATCACTGATCTTGTTGTATTTCTGGGTTACAATTACCTCTTTAATCTTCTTACATCCCCACTGGAAATTAATATAAAATGTTTCTGCCATTCGTAATGGACATGGATTCCTTGTTCTGCAGAACACATATGGAAGAAAATAACTGAAACTGGAAATAACTGCAGTTATCTCAATGCAATTACTGAGTAGATATCAACAAAAATAAATGATAAAATAAGGAGCTCTAAAATCTAAAAATTGACTCTTTTGAACCCACAGAATGATAAAAAAAAAAAATAAATTAAATTTAAAAAAAGGAACCAATTCATCAAAAGTTATTTGGATGCAGTGAGAAAAAAGTTTGTTAGTATTCCTTTAGATAGGCAGGAAGATCCCATATTTTTCAGGAAGTACTCAACAAAAACAAACCATTAAATACCAACACTGTATGTAACTCAATGATTTAAAGTCTCAGAATTAGAGATTCATGTGAACTCGTATAGTCATTATGTTTGTGTTTGAGTCCTTTATGCGTAATTTGAGCAAATGTTATTACTACACTAATAACTGTCTCTGTTGCCCATATCTATGCTAAAAGTCCTGAATGAACTGACTTGGTGTAGTGAATGCCTCCCTTCTGGCTCCTCTAATGCGGTAACACTATGCTATTGTTAGGTTAGAAATCTAGCCAATTCACACATAAATATTTCAAATTAAAGAAAACATGCTGGTTTGTCACTTCAGAAAATATGGAAAATGAGATACCATTGATGAAATTCCATCTGTGAATAGTCCATAAATCACTCAGTAATGTGTACATGAACTCCTTATGACAAGAGAATTAATGCTATATTCAGTATGGGCACTTGTGCACCTCTTCCCAAATAACTCCACTGATTTGACTTTTAATTGGAATTCTTGTCCATAATGATAGCAGCATTTATTTAAGAGTTTGTTTTGCAGTGCACAACGCATGCATAATCCACATTTGTAAGAGGCTGCCTCTTCATTAACAACGTTTAAGAGATGAATGTGAGGAAATATATCATTATCGCAACTCGCAATCACCAAACCCTACAGCGGATGCAAACTCATAATCTTTTGCAATTTGCATATGCAATTAGTGTGAACTTCAAGGAAAGGATGTGATAGACAGCACTAAAATGCTTCGTGTAGTTGGTCTGATTGATCCCAATTTAGAGAGTAACGATGGTTGGCATTATGGGAAGAGTTGTACATTGTATCTCTCACTCCTTTTTCAAATAATAGGCTCACATAGAATTACAACGATGGTTGAAAAGCCTGACCTACATGTGTCTTCATGGCAAAGACACAGCGTGATATTAAGAAATTACATTAAGATTCTCTTAACAAGCATAAATTAGTAAGTAATAGGTCCCATGTATTAATAAGTGTACACGTGTTAATCATAACCGCTGTTAATGTCAGATTATCAGATTTTTGTTGGTAAATATGTTTGTGGTGCTATTAACTCATTTAATTAAAATGCAACTAATGCATTAACCCATGGAGATCCGCAGTTTCTAGATGTGATAGTTTTTATGCTGTGTATGCTGTACCACATTCATCCAGCAGTCATTGCCAAAGCATTCTGGGTACAGCAACATGACTGTAAGACTACTGCATTCCAAAGTTACTAATATCTCTCTAAATTTTGGTCCTATCAGCTTGAAGTTTTTCGTAGTCTGTTCCTTGACCTTGACAGAGGGTTTTATAATATACATTATGTTAATAAGGATCTTTATAATTCCTATATTCCATTCATGGTGTGCACCTTAATATAAAGCATTTCCATAGGTGGAATTAAAATAGAATATGGTCACCAATTTTTGTGTGATAGCTCTGTAATGCAGCGCCTTAGAAAACCTCCAGATTTCTGTTGCACACAGCAGTGACCAATACCAACTGACAATCAAGAACCTTTTCTGTCACTGTGGTACCTTTCATATCTTTTATGGTCACTTTGAAGTTTTTGCCACCATGTTACAAAATGAAAACCACACTGCCAATTCAAGAGAATTTAATTTTAGAAGAAATGCAGACAATTCTATTTTTGTCCCAGCTGTCATCTTCCTTTCTTTCTCATTTTTCACCCCCTCCTCAAGGTTATTCATCTGGTGGTGAAGTCAAAATCAATGGCAAGACAGTGCTCAGAGTTAAAGGCTTGCACTGAATCTCTCACAGTGAATATGGGACGTGAGGGGACAGCCACGTTTCATTATAAATTCAAGGCCAATCTGTTCCCAGGGAGGGAAAGCAGGATGTCAAGGTAATGAGTTAATTTAGGAGATAAGGAAGAGCAAATGTAATCTCTGAAATTTCACCAGCAGCCAAATGGCTCCTCAAGCTTGAAGTCCATCCTATCAAACGGGAAAAAGTCACTCATTATCATAACAGTCATAGTTCTTTGTACAGCAGTAAATAAGGCTAATCATGCTCTCAAAATATGGTACAGCTTACCCAAATTTTTCATTGTAAAGATCCTATTACACCTTCCAGTGTGAATATTGGACCGGGGTTCTTAAAAATTCTTCAACTTAAGAGGCGCAGTGCACGAGTCAAACAGTTTAAGAGCACACAATCATCTGCTACGATTGCAAACCCCAGACCGACCAGTATCCCAGCATTATATCAAATTTAAGCAGCTGCCTAGTTATTATCCCCTAGTGGGCTGGGTTGGCCGCTTGGCGCTGTGGTAATGAGTGTTTTTTTGTCGAACTGGGTGGACATGTTTTGGAAAAAAAGGTCTCTGTTTGCCCCCCAAGAAGCTGGCTGCTGAGAATGAACTCTGAACAGCATGGACCTCGATGCCTCTGCATCTGCATCATCCTTGGTTGAAGCCCCAAACGTGTCAAATTGTTCCATTATTCAAGGATTAAGAGGTTGGTTGATGGTAGAGTAAACAAGGGGAGTGGAAATTGAGGCCACTTGCTGTTCTGCCTCTGTCTACAACAGCAGAGCTCTGGGCATTCGCTGGATGTGCCATTTTTCAAGCAATTGACTCTGGCTGCGGTGGCTGGTCATTCCCTCATTAAAAACATTTGTGTAGTTGAGGGCTTAATACCATGTAGTTTTTTTTTGAGCTGCTACGAGAAAGGGGACCTCTTCAAACTGAGCTGAGACAGTGGGGTGACGTAATGAGGGCAGCTTAGGAAGATAACTTCATGGATGACTTTGAATGGTGTACAGCACGTGTCTCCTACAGCACTAAGAGGAAGAACATGGGGGATGCGGCTGGCATGACAACCTACAATAGGCAGGAGACTTGGTTGCCATGGTGACAAACAAGGATGTTTGCATCACAGGCAAATCTCAGCAGTTGGGAGCAGAGGGTATACATGCCATTCCACTAACAGTAATGGAGAATTGTCAGGGGCAGACATGAGAAAAGGTGGGGAGGCTAAGAGGAATGCCTTTTTTCTTATCACTCCACACCCTCTCAGTCTCTCGCCACAGCAGGTCTGAGCCACTGTACAAGGAGAGTTCCTGTCAAACAGAAGAAGGGGAAGTGGTTCAGTAGTTCAACAGTTAATGACCTCGCTTTCCTTGCTGTGAAAAAAATTTCACAATAGGGTCACTTGAAAATATTAAGGCTGTTACACTGATTATGTGCCAGTGCATTTACTCTCTTTAATCCAGCCACAGTGAATTTAATGAGCATGCAATGACCTTGATTGGTAGCACAACAACAGCAATGTGAATCACTTAAACTGCTCTCCTTAGTCCAATATGCTTTCAATAAATAGGGAAAAGGAAGAAAGAAGTAGCATATCTTTGACAATTATTCAAGCTTTCCACCACAAGTTCTTATTATTGTGAGATATTTTGAATCCACCAAGGTCGTGTGTGCCATGGACAGGGAGGTGCAGGGTGACACTGATTTTAATTGCTTTTTTTTTATCTCATCATACCACTGTATCTTGCACACACTGCTGGGTGTTGTGTTGCTTTATGAGTCATGTATCTTCCAAGGGCGCCCAGAAGCAGTGGATGAACTGTAACGCAGCCAAGAGACAACCAACTTGGGCATAGTTCGGTCTGTTTTCCCCTTATGGTGCATACATATTTCGGGACCCCATCACAAATTTAGGAATGGTATTTAGAGCAGGAATAGAGTTCAGGGATTACTTGAATTTCCTCAAAATTCACTCAAGTAAAATAAGGCATCTCAAATTTCCCACAAGCTAATGATTTAAAATAAAGCATTATACCATGGAAACCTATCCACACCGTGTACAGTAAGCTAATAGTTCACTCAGAACACAGTGGATGGTGTTACAGTACAATGGGAAATCAAGTGTCATATCGCATTGAACAGTAAATATACTACTGTTATATATTTTCTTACTAACCTACTGTATGCTGAGTAAAAACATGGGTAAAGCAGTGTTGTCTGATTAGGTTGAAAACCTATAAAATGTACGTCAGACAAGCAAAATACCTGGACTGCACATATATAGCGCTTTTCTACACCTTGCTACTCAAATCACTTTACATAGCCTCATATTCACACATATAGTAGGCGGCTACTATGCTAATGTACCATGCAAGACCCTACTGGGAGCAATTTAGGGTTCAGTGTCTTGCTCAGAGACACTTCGACATGTGGACAGTGGGAACCAGGATTTGAACCACCAACCCTTTGGACAACCCGCTCTACCAACTGAGCCACAGCCACCCACAATAGGACAAAACATATTAGTTTGGCAGGATTGTAGTCAGTTTTATTTCCACTTTTGTTTGGTGTTGTCATTCTAACGTGATGCTTTGCTTTAAGATCAATCAAGGAATTGGTGTTCAATGCACAAATTAAGTATACTATCTGGAAATAAAAGAGGTACTTCCTGGAGTCAGCTGAACAAATGTCACAAAGCTTTCCATTGAATCACTGCAGCGATTAAAATGTTTCAAATGGCAATAAGTTATTTAACCATAACTGATGCAGTGAGCTGCTACTCATGCCCAATGCATTATTAAAACCTGGAAGGAGAGTTATTAACATTCATATTTGGAGGAAAAAAAAAATGAGGATGGAAAAATCTGAGCTAAAATCAGAGCTACAAGTTTGGGACACATTGCAAAAACAAAACAAAAAACCCTCAAATGACAGGGACTAAATAGGTGTGTATCCCTAAGAAAAAACAGCTCTTACTGAGTCTCATTGAAAAAAAAGCAACTAATGAGTGTCATGTGGTCTGCTGAGTACAGGCTGACCCTTTTCCAAAGACATTGACACATTACAGTGAGATGAGAGGCAAATGAAAGGATTACCCATTATAATGAGTGCCTACAGTACAAGCATGTGGGGGCAGTGTTATAATCTGGGATTAAGACAGTTGGTCAGGCAGTGTATTAGGCAGCAAGCCGCACTTGTGTGATTTGCACTGTAAATTTTTTAAAAGCAAAGCCAAAAAAAAAAAAAGACCCATAACGCTGTTTGGTTTTGATTTTTTTTTTAACACACCCTGTTCCTCCATTTCTGCCAAATACAGTGTGGTCAGGTCAAGATTCACAAACATCATGTGTTTAAAAAAAAAATAAGGTTAGCTAATGACCCAAATGACTACCTTTGGATGTGGTGAGAGTGATTCAGGGAGCATTAGAATATCAAAACAATGCAACAACATTGCCACAATGCATACTGTAATAAAAACCCATGCTGAAAAATAAAAAGGTGGACTGAGTAATTATTTGTCTGTGACATTTCTGGCATGGCAATGTATTTATTCACCAAATTTGACAACCAAGAGCAAATTATGTACATAGAGTCTTAGCAACACATGCACAGTGACTGCAACTTCCATGTCCACATATATAATATATTGACAAACACTGTTACAAGCAATAGTAACACAAACAGGGGGTTAAGTATTTCATCTACCAGAATCATAATCTAGCTAGAACACATTACAAATTACACTTACGAGCATATATTCTGTAGTAAAACACTGTTTGCAAATAATACTCCCAGCATTGGTGAGAGTATTGTAGAAACACTATGTCCATTTTCCCTTCTGCAGAACAACACGGTTTTTGAGTTACGGGCCTGACAGAATTATTTTGGTCAAAGTGAAGTGTTTGTCATCTATTATGATTATGTCAGAATTATCTGTATTTGCTTTGTTTTTTTAATGGCAATTATTTTAGTGCTTCAAGGCCATGGTGGGTGGATAGATAATGGACAGTAGTAATTTGGATTCTTGGCTCACTTCCATCTCTGAACTTACACTGTCAATACAGAGTGGCCAAGTCAATAGGGGACCAGAGTCACAGCAACACAACTAATCTAATGATTTCAGAAAAAACATGAACAGGCCAAAAAGACAATTACACAAAGAACAGCAGTTGTGCAGGTCATTACCAACATTACCCCGGAGATTAGGTAGCGCTGCAACAGTCACTGTTTTCTAATATGCTAAAACCCTGCCTACTGTGTGAGCATTTCAATCAGATGCATTATAGGGAGCACCCATGTTATTTTAGAATGTTTCACATCAGTGCTGGAATAAAAGAATGGCCTTTTAAAAATGTCTTATTACATTCATGAAACATTGAAAATGTCCTCTTTTTTCACATGTGCCCTTCAGTAATAATTAATCTCCTCTTTCATTGGATAAAGGGGGTGTTTCACTTTCAATAAAGAGGCAAGGCTGGGGGTTGGAGGACTGACATGGAGCACAAAGGGCGAGGCTTGTGTCCCTTAGCAGTCCCACACACCCAGATAGTATTAATCTCTAATAACTTACCCACAAAGCACCTTCGGGTAGTGGCAGGAAAAATGCTGCAGGAGGATGATGCATTTTAGCAGCAGTAAGTATGAATCAGGATATTAAAAAAATGTAGGAGGGCAGAAGCAATTTCCTCCTAAAGGAGATTTTAAAATTACAGCTACCATAAAATTATTTTTTTGCTAAAATATCTCAATGAAACACCTCCCCAACGCCACTGCTAAACATTACCTTAGGTATTTGTGGGAAATGGAAGTCTTTGCCAGCCATGACAAAGCCTTTTTAAACACACTTTAATGACAACGAAGAGTTGAATATTCACAAAAAGACAGATTACCACAATGAAAAAAATCCTGCAGTGCTGGTCTTTGACAGATAAGACAAATCTAACAGATTCACTTTTACTCTGAAACTATTCACTTAATGCATTTAACGTCATGCATTTGTTTTGAGTTTTCAAAACACAGGCACACATCTAACATAGTCACGTCTTTTTATTGCCTTCATTAGACATTGTTCAGGCTTTGGCACTAATCCTTTCTGACTCACTGCAAATTTATGTCTGTCATTTTGACCATGGGGAAACTGATAAATATCAATTTAAATGCGGTGGCATACAGCTGGAAGAATGGGCTTTTTTCATAAACCAAACAATGTTTTGGATTGTCTGCTCAAGGGAGTAAACTTGCACAATTTGTTGTGAGGGGCGGTCCTACTCATGCACCATTACATTCAGATGTGTTATGATATATACATGATTAAATAAATAGTATCACAGAGTTCAGTGAGAAAGCAAATGATCTTCTGAGATTTTACAAAAATTTTTGGAGCTTTACTTACTGAAGTAATTCAGAAGGTGTGCATATAAAAACATGCACATCTCCACAACTTCAAAGACACCTCCAAACCTTTTAATTGTTTTAACTGATTTCTTTCTGCGTTTATACTACCAACTACTAACAATGAATAGTGACCCATCAGCAACAAATCTATGAATGTTCAGCTTGTTGCATAATGTTTTCCTCTTTACTCTTATGTAGTGCAAAATGATAACATCTGCACCTTATATACATACACAGTATATATTTATATAGTGTGTGTGTGTGTGTGTGTGTGTGTGTGTGTGTGTGTGTGTGTGTGTGTGTGTGTGTGTGTGTGTGTGGGTCTGATCTGTTAAAAATATGTT
Organism: Maxillicosta whitleyi; assembly: GCA_029822895.1. NCBI lineage: Eukaryota > Metazoa > Chordata > Actinopteri > Perciformes > Neosebastidae > Maxillicosta > Maxillicosta whitleyi. Next base: position 11,140,175 of record JAPSES010000120.1, on the reverse strand, counting down.
TGTTTGTATATTATTTACAGTGGGTTTTACATTGTAATATGAACAGAAAGTGCAGGAAAACAGTCTGTACACACATATCGTTACGTACATAAATGTTTACGTACATATATGTTTACATACATATATGTTTACGTACATATGTATGTTTACGTACATATATGTTTATGTACATATATGTTTATGTACATATATGTTTATGTACATATGTATGTTTACGTACATATATGTTTACGTACATAAATGTTTACGTACATATATG